>CM035419.1:165075208-165190208 GCA_020310875.1 Ceratopteris richardii
TTGATCTTGATATATTGCAAGAAGAAAGTAAGTGTTGTCTGAAGGGAGGGACTTCTGGAAATTACATCTACTTTTGCAAAAGGGATTTATAAACAAACCATTCTTTTTTATCATCCTCAAAGCTTGCCACACACTTTGTTTCCATATCTTTAAAAAGTGCCCCCCTCCCCCAACCGTAATGCACTCCGCAATGCAAAACAGAAGCACATCACCTCTTTAAGTAATATTTTCTTCAAATTGATTTAACTGTGTAAACTCAAAATGTTCGTTAGATCCTAGCACATCAAATGACTTCTAGGGCATGAAAAGAAGAGGTGAAAAAGTTATTCTCTACCACAAATGCAATTCTTACACCACTCACGGGCTTTGGACAATGTATTGGCTTTCACATTGGTTCAAATTTCTTGGTGGAGATCTTGCCACATAATAATTGATTTTTTATTCTCAATGAGAGGATGACATAGGTCCATGAACTTAAATTACCATCGGATAAATGTCTAGTTCAGAAACCATCTCTAGTTACAGAGATATGCAACTCAAGGTGCTTCTTGAAAATCAATGTCTTATCCGATTTGTGATTTTTGGGTTGTGATGTGTCCCCTTGCTCTATGATGGTTTCTATTCGCTCTAAGGTCTATTTTTGAGTCACTCTTCTTTCAGAAGGCACCGTTTCATCTCCTTCTTGTTTTCCTTCTACATTGGATGTGTGAAAAATAAGATATTGAACTTCTATTGGTGATTCCCAAGCCATTATTCTCCTAATCTCATCTCATGATCTTATAAGGCCTTTATGGAAAGGTCAACTTCCTTTTTCTGTTTACTTGATTCTTCTTCATGTTCATGAAGATCTTCTGGTTTCACTCCTCTAGTTCTTGCATCTGTCATGGTTATGTTTTCATAGTCCTTTTTCATTCCTCCCTTACTATAATCTCCTTGCAAAGATAACCTAGATGGATAGTCACATATTTTCTTCTCTATGTCTTTTACTAATTGTTGCTCCTTAGTGGCATTCAATAGCTCATAATCACCCAAAAATTGCTCTAACAAATCACACCAAGGACACCTACGGGGACCATGCACAAAACCATTTAGATTTTGAGGATTCTTATTAACTTATGGTGAGAAATTTTGAAATTGAAGATTTTGTTGGTAAGGTATTGCTTTAAAAGGATAACTAGTAGTTTAATAAGACAATTGATATATTTGAGGAGCTTGGGGAGTAGCATGTGCTATTTAATGTGCAAGAGTTGCTTCCATACTATATGGATGATGATTTTGAAGATTTCGATTTTGAGTATTTTTAAACGTTTTTTGAGAATCTTGAGGATACATGTTATGATAATTTGAAGACTTTGCACATGAGAATGAGGATTTTCCATTGAAGCTTTATGCATTCGAGGAACTTGATATACTTGAGAGGGAGCTACTTGTGGATTTTGATTGGAAGCTACAACATGTTGATTAGGCTGTTCAGAAGACATTCGGTTCCTTTGATTTTGAAAACTTTAGGTGTAATTAGATTGTATGGCACCTACATTCTTGAGCAAATTGGATTGTTTAGAGATAACACTTTCCATTTGTTTAGTGAGAATTTCCACTTGAGATTGTTCGACTTCACTTAAATTTGGCTCTAGTTTAAGACCTTGAGAAGGGTCCATCACCTGAGGAATAGGACTATAGTAAAAGTTATAGGATGGGATTGTTCTCTAACTTGCTCCTTAGCTTGAGGAAGAATAGTGTTGTGTGGGAGCTCCATATCCTCCACACACAAACTAAGAAGACTAACTAGCTAGACTCACATTAGGAAGAGAGATGCCTTTCCACCCAACTGACCCCTCCAATATATAGCTCCAAGACCAAGGGGGTAAGTCCCTCTAAGAGGACATTTGTACATTCCATCACATGGGTCCCTAAGGTGATCATATGGTTTTTAAGGTTAGCGATTCACATGAAATCACATGACTTCTAAAAGAAAACTCTTCAAGCTCTCACGTACAGACCAAGTGGCCATGAGAAGCTTCCTATCAATCCTAAGGTACATAACATTAGAAAATTAGCCCTAAGGCTCAAGACCCATCTAATAGGGGTAAATAAACCATAAATTTCAAGGGTTTGAATCTTTGTTGTTTTTCTTATAGCTAAAAGAGGTTGACCCTCTCTTTGTTTCTTATTCTCTATGAACCTTATTGAGAGATAGAACCTTTAGTATTATGTTGGGAGAACTCTTCTTGCCTTTAAGAGGATAATGAAGAAGATGCCTATTCCTAGACATTATCTTCTTGAAGTAGTCCATAGGATCATGAGTCCTTTTTTCTTTTGGCCATCAAGAAAAAGTACTCAATGGGATTCCGTACCCACCGTCCCATACTAGTGGGTTCTTCATCCAATCCACATGACTATGTCTCTCCACTTTTTCACCTTCTCTATCCTTTTTAATGTCATTCATGTGCTAAAAACTATGGTACCCAATTATGAGAGCAAGGACTAAGGTTCTTGGATACTCCACAACTAATCTTACTTAATATTCAAGAATATTTAGTTTACCAATTGATGTGGTGTGACTAATTATATCAAATGTAAAGTTTGGATTGATGTTTTCCCTAGTTTGGTCTTTTTTCCTTTCTTCTTTGGCCGAAATAAGAGATAAGACTATTACTTTCTCAAATAGATCGCTTCATGTTGATTGTTTTATCCATGGGTTTTACTTGGGCATCTAGCTATTATGCATCATACAAGAAGCCATTCTCCTTAGGTCTATATTATTGGTATCTATAATGTATATAACATATCCCCATAGAGCATCAAGACACCTTTAGGATGATGCTTTCTAGCACATCCAACTTCTTTTCCTATCACACTTGGGATTCATAAAATTGTTATGGTGTATGAAAGTCTTCTATTTCATTGAGGCTCTTTAATAAGTCCCAATCCTTGAGAGCTTTGTCTAGTTGGAAGATGTAATGAAAGATATATGAAGTACTACAACATGAGGAAGTACCTCAACTTTATCTAATATCTATTCCATGTATTCTACCTTTCAATACCTTATTTGGACTTTTAAACACTACAACTATCGAGAGTATACCGAGGCTACTACCGAGGCAAATGAACGGGCGTGATTTCTTCGCGACATCGGTGTTAGAGTCGGTATACGCGTCGGAAAGAAAGCCTCGGTATGCACGCTGGTGTAAGCACCAATATTTTCGTCGCTTATACCGACGTGCATACCGACGTCCGCCCTGGGTGTACGGGCCCCTATACCGAGGTCCATACCGGAGCTACCGACGCGTATACCGACGACTCGACCTGCACAAATTTTTTTGGGCAGAGTGTGTTGTCTTTTGCTACAGCATGATGTTGTTTAGCAAAAGAAATACACTCTGCCCAACTGAGTACATGTGTTATGTACTCTAATGGCAACCAAAACATAAACTTATATGAGCAAAAATGAACAATGAATCGTGTACATAAAGTTGTATATTCAATAAATGAAAAATGTACAAAAGTGTGGCAAAGCACTTCTATATAGGAATCGAATACAAAATGTGACAAAGCACTTCCATATAGGAATCGAATACAAAATTATGGTACATCATTGCCACATAGGAGTGTAATACAAAATTGTGGCAATGTGACAAAACACTTCCATATAGGAATCGAATACAAAATTATGTTACATCATTGTCGTATGCGAGTGTGATACAAAATAGTGGCATTGATCAAAATATTTACACCTACAATCCTGCAACAGAACATATGTATAAAATAAGACCAATTAACATGACATTTATAAACAACAACTAAAAACACAAAACCAAGATATAAATTTACATAATCAAGAATATTCTCCCATGAGACGATTGCACTGCGTCCCTCTAAGTCTTGTAACAGTGCAGTCATTCCATGTCGATATCCATATGATTCTTCAGTTTCATAATATGAGTTGAATCTTCTTTCTGTTCTGATGCATAATTGTACTAGGTTTTATTATAGGATTGATTTTGGAAGTTTCTTTGTCCACTTCTTCCAAAAAAAATCCTAACACCTCTACCTCTGAAATTTCCTCTCTAATATCTGCCACCTCTTCCTCTTTAATTAAAGTTCTAATTAAAATTACCATTGCTTTGATTATTATGCCAACATTCATGAGATAGATGATTGGTCTTACCACATCTCCAACAAGCTCTAATATTATCTTTGTCATTTCTGCCTCTTCCTCTACTTCTGCCACTTCCTCTTCCTCTCAGGAAGTTTGCTTGACTTGGAAAACCTTCATCTTCAATTGATTGTTACTTTCCTTTGATAGCTTTCTTCTTGTCTTCTGAATACATTGCATGACCTGCACTCTTATCAACATCTTCAAATCAGGATTGAAATGATCTAATGAGAGTTCTATAGACAATATAAAAGGATTCCACTTCTCATGTCCTCTTAGACCTGTTAGATTTTGTCTTACCAACTTATCTTCTTCAATATCTTCATCAACTACACCTAAAGAATCAGCAATGTCTTTCATCTTTGTCACATAATTAGATATTGATTGTGAAGTCTTCTTCTTGAATGTAGTATTCTCTACCCATAATGATGCTTTCCTTGATTTGGATGTATTCTGAAAGTGCTCTTCCAAAGCACTCCATATGTCACTTGCACTTTCAAGTCCTCTAATATGAGGAAGCAAATAATCATTCACTGCCATGTAAATCATGCTCCTTGCTTGAGCATCCTTCTTCATCCAAATCTTTAAATCTACAAGCTCCTCCCTAGTTGGAACACTAGGATCTTTGAACACACTCGCTTTTCTTCCTCATGTGTGATGTGTCCCATCAGATCTTAGCTCATAAGATGAGCTTCCATCCTCATAGACCAAGTTGGATTGTTCTCTCTATCCAACTTCTCAATTTGGAGACTATCTCCCATCCTTTCTTCACCTATACTATCAAATCTTTAACTTTATAAGGAATGAATGTACCTTGGCTTCAAACTTTACTCCTTCTGATCCTTTTGATTTCTCTTGTGTTTCTCCCTTCAGCTTTTCTTTCACAATTTGTCCTTTTGAACCTTCAAAGTTTGAGTTTTGTATGTCTACAGCGGTCGGGAGCGGTCGGGGTCTTCCTTTCCTTCAAATATGACGAATCCTACTCCGATACCACTGATGGAGAGTGTTAATCTCCAAATGACAAGCTATTCTTGATGTTAGACCAGCTCTATATCAAGAATAACTCTAAACTTCAAGCAATTTTGGAAGACAAGTGCCATACTATCAAGACTTTAACTAACTATGAAGAAAGTCACTACATAGAAAAGTCTGTTGCTCATTAGTGACTCATTGACTGACCAAATATGTAAAGTTTCTAATGAAACTTTGTTCAAGGTGTCCCCTAAAGATTGCGCACCTCTTCCAAACTAAAACATGTCAAAAGATTTAATAAATCTTGAGAAATGATCCAAATAGTCTACCTATGTCTGAAACTATCCTCTTGTACAGTCGACTTTGACACTTGCAACTTCTAACACATAGTTCTCCCAAAATAACCCGTTTAGGCAAATGCTTTTAGCCATGGATGGCTTACCTTCCACTTTATATTTTGACTCCTCATTTGTACAAAACTTTACACTATGCACTGAGAACTGACCAATTCTTTGACCATCCAGATTGGACCTATTTTAGAAGACACTCATCACTTCTTCACATACAAATGTTCCTACACATAATTCTCTCAACTTGTTTGCAATTAAGTTGTCAAATCTTAGCCATAGATGAATTAACTAATAGAATTAGATATCTATAGAAGGATTTTTTATATAATCAAACACAGAAGGATAAATGGAGAAAAGATGGACACGTAATTCTCTAAAAAATATTTCTATTCAACTCGTCATACATCTGATGGATCATACACTCTATTCTCATGATCTATTCCTTTCTATTTCATCTATTCTTGATCTTATGTATTTCATATGAACACATACACACACACACACACACACACACACACACACACATATATATATATATATATATATATATATATATATATATATATATATATATATATATATATATATATATATATATATATATATATATATATATATATATATGTGTGTGTGTGTGTGTATATATATATGAGTATTGATTTCTCATTACTTCAATTATTTTGAAGTATTTACAAAACTAATGTACATGTGTTTATAGACCTTCTCTTTCTAAACTTCCACTTTACTTCATGCTCTTAGACTTCAATTTTTCCTTCATGTCTTCACTCCTAAGCTTCATAAAATCACCAATTGTTGATTGTCTTGCTCCAAAAAATCTCATTGATTCCAATCATGAAAGGGATTGATTCCTTCAATTGCTTCTTCTTGAGGATGGCAAATGTCTCTTTAGTGGGTTTATCTCCATTTTTGGCCCACCAATATTTAAAGTATACCCATAGATTCTTTCTTTGAATTTCTTCTTCATATCTTGGGAAGCCTCTGATTTTCTAGAGCCATCTCTTATATTGAGCGCGGCATGTGTTTACTTCTTCTTTAAGATGCCTAAGTCTTTGATAAGGATTTTCGCTTCTAGAATGTGAATGTTTTGAAGATTTTTTGAGTCTTAACCAAGATGTGATGTGTCTTTATGTTTCCCATTGTCGAACACTTGGTCAATGATGATAAGGTGGCAAAGATCCAATTCCAAGCAGCAATAATCTCATGTTGGAGTAAGGGAAAGAGAAGGTTGTCAGATTGGCATGAAACCAAGGGGCTTTATTGAGATTGAGGATTGTCTTGAAGCTTAGCACAATTGTGTAATGATTAGAGACAACAAGGTCCACACATTGGGAGAGGAAGGAGGGGGCCCACTTATTAATTATGTTTTGCTCAATATAGCTCCTATCAAGTCTTGCTTTCCTAAAGTTGACTCTAGAGTTGAGGTTCCACCAAGATAAACTAGTCTCATCTTTGATCTCCACCAGATCATGATGGATCTTGATTCAATTAGAGAAATCCTTCTCATGAACATTAATCACCCACCCCCTATTTCCCCATCCATTTGAAAGAGCCTCCACCATATTATAATCCCCTTAAAGAACGTTGTTGAGGTACAAAGAGTCTAAAGATTCCTATGTGGAAATCCTTTCTAAATCAAATTTGGGTGCATACATGGAGACTATGGTGAACTGTAGGGGATGCCTGAAGGAAGCCCAAATCCACCTATGGTTCTGAACATCAAGGGTATTCACAAGTTTAGTGAAGCAATTGCTATTAATGCTAATAATAGGGCTGCCATTTCCCTTAGGGTGTGCAATAGGAAGCTAGACATGGGAGGATGAAATACATTTAAGAGCCTTTTGAAGGTCCTCCTCATCAATTTTGATCCCTTAAATACAAATGAAGTCCAAGTTTAGGCTTTTATGGGGGATCCGTTGGCCAATAATGACCTCGCTTAAGGCGTTAGACAACCTTCTAACATTGAAAGAAATGATTATCATTATCGGAGGTTAGGTTTTTGGGGGGAGGGGCCTTGTCCCTCTTCTTCTTGTTTTTCTCATCCTCTTTTTTCTTTAAGGAGGAGGGTTCCTAACATAGGAGTTTACCCTTAAAGGGGATTTTCTATCGTATCTCCATTCATGGTTTGCCTTTCTGAGTAGTCTTTTTGAGAAATGATTTTGATATCCTTTTGAGAGCTGTGGATACAGTGATCCATCTTTTGGTATCCTAGTTATCTTCATTGTTGGTGGTCAATCCATCCTCTTTACTAGTAGTGTATCCTTCTTGTTTGTCCTCCTTGCTAATGGAGTCCTCTAAAGTTTCCCCGTGATTGGAATCCTCATGGTGATTCGTTCCCCAGGGTAATCCAAGTCATTGAATCCTTCTCCAAGCTTCAAAATATGTTTGTTTCTCGAGTCGCATGAGATGGGCTCCTTCTAGTAATCCGTTCAAGGCTTCATCTTCTTCTTTGTCTCATTTTCATGAATCCTTTTGGATTCTCTATTACATTAGTTTTTTCCTAATTTTGCTTGTTCGTAATGAATTTTTGTTTCAAGGGAAAACCTTTTAGCCTTAGAATCCACACTAAAAACAAGCACTTGAAAAGTTTTTTTAAATATTCTCTTGCTCCAAGGTTTTTTCTTCCCCAATTTTTATAGACACAAATCTTTGGGTGCCATCTTGTGTTGAATGGATATTTTTCTTCCAAGGAGATCTTTGTTAAGATGTGCTTTGACACAAATCTTTGGGTGCCATCTTGTGTTGAATGAATATTTTGAAATTTGCACCTTAGAGATGAAACCCTCAACATCTTCTCTCGAGATTAGAATGTGACCGATGGGAAATAAAATTTCGTTTATGAGAATGTCTAAGAGAAAGAGCACATTAGGAAGCTCATTCTATAGCAGATAGCAGAGAGGTTTGGACCTATTATACACGAATTTAAGAAAACATTTAAAATGCATAAGGTAGTTCTCCATACCTGCCAAGTACCAATTTGCATAGTTTGGAAAGCCATATTGTCATTTTCATAAACCAAGAGTACATGATTACATGACAAGAACTAGCACTTTTTGACTATCAATCTACAACAAAAACAAGCATTTCAAAAGTTCTTGTAAATAATCTCTTGCTACAAGGTTTGTTCTTCTCCAATGTCTATGGAACTTTTAGAGGTAAATCTTTGTTTAGATCTACTTTGACAAAAATATATGGTTGCCATCTGACATTGAACGAGTGTTTTGCACCTTCATAGATGAGAGCCTTGACGTCTTCTCTTCAGGATAAAGGCAGGAAGATGGGCAATACAATTTCACTAATGAGTTCATATAGGGAAAACTGCAGGTTTGGGAGATCAATCTAGAGTGGATAATGTACAGGCATGGACCTATTACACCCAAATTCACGAAGCCATGTAAGAAGGAACAAATTAGTTATTGATACCTAAAAAGTATCAATCTCCAAAGCTTGGAAAGCACTAGCATCATTTTCAAAACCAAGAGTACGTGATTAGATGGCAAGAGCTACAACTTGATGAATATTTTGGAATTCCTTTTGATTCTTTAGTAAAATATTCTTTATCAGCTTAATTTTCACCATCCAAAACTAGGGTGATTAGTGGCAATGGAGCTATGATGATAGAAAATCTATTGTTGATATATTTAGGTAGTGATGTGTGTGAACACTCTAGGACCGACGGGGCACTTTTTTCCCTCTTTAGGAGGTTTTTTTCCCCCGGCTTGTATATACGCCTATTGCCCTAACGGGCTACTTATCTTTGTACATTCTCTAGTAATACATTCAGTATTGTGTGTTTGTGCTCCAAGCTTTTTCTTCTTCCTTGTGCTGTTCACGTGCTTCCGCAGACATCTATCTCTAACAATTGGTATCAAAGCAGGTCGTCACCTCATCTAGGGTGCCATCGACACTCCTCCGTTTGCAGTCTGAGATTCGCACGAAATTTGGTGAGCATACTCAAGGTGTTTCAGAGATCAAAACAGCTTTGCTGTGTGGTGCCGAAATCGCGATCTGACCTCGTTTCGGCCTCCGAACGCATTATTGCAATGCTTGTGTAGGCTATTTTGTCTTTTTGTGCCAAAGATATATACTAGTTTCTATTTGCCAGTATAAGCGTCTCGAAGTCTGCTATAAGTCTAGTAGAATTCTTTGGGGCAGTTTTGTTCAACTTTTTGAGATATAGTCAATTTTATGCATCAAGGTATTTTAGTCACCGGCCATGGCTGAAAGCAGTGATGTATTCCGTATGTTGGTTGTTGAGGATAAGTTGGATGGTACCAACTACCCATTATGGGCTTATATGATGGGACATGTGTTGGTTGCAAAAGGACTATGGAACATTGTGCAGGGTATTGAAAGACGTCCTGTTACACCTCTGTCTACATGTACTACAAATACAAGTGCTGGAGCTGATGAAGATGGTGTCGAAGATGATATTCCACAGATTCCTATTCGTGCTACTGTTTCTACTGCACCTACTACAGAGCAGATTCATTGGGATGGCAGAGATGCCCAGGCACATGCATTGATAGCTTTGTCTCTCAAACATGCCATTATTCCTCACATTCGCTCTTGCAGAACAGCTAAGGATGCTTGGGATACACTTAGCACATTGTACCAAGCTAGGATTGAGGCTTGTGTTGCTTACCTCCGAAAACAATTGGAGAGTGAGCACATGAATGAAGGTGATTCTAGGGATAGTTTTCTCACAAAGATCAAAGACTTGAAGGAACAATTGATTTTTGCTGATGAGGTTATACCAAATAGCTCACTTGTGCAGACTGTTTTGAAACGTCTTCCTGATTCATATCAGAGTTTTGCCTCTACTCTTCAGTTGATGATGAAAGGAAATCCAAATGCCTTGTCATTTGAGGAGTTAGTCTCTGTTCTATTGCAAGAAGATCAGTCCAGGCAGAACAGGTCCATTTTGCGTGTTGCAAATCAAGCTTTCTTGGCTAGTCAGAAGGGCAAATGAAAATGGAGCTCTTCTACTAGTAAGCAGAAATCTGCAAATGCTGCACATTCAAAGAACCAGGAAAAAGATGAGAAAAAATCAGAAAAGCCGAAATTGTTTTGTAAGTACTGTAAAGGGAATGATCATATCATAAAGAACTATCCAAAATTGGCTGCAAAAGAGGCAAAGAAAAAGGAGGCTGGAATGGTTGTTGTAGAAGCCTCTACACAAAAAACAGAGTCTACTAATCTTGTGCAGGAAGAAGAATGGGTGTTTACTACTGTTTGTAGTTTTGAACCATCTTCTCATGAGTAGTGCATGTCTGCAGTGGACTCAGATGTTTGGTACTTTGATAGTGGGGCGACCAAATATATTACCTCACAGTGCAGTTTCTTCTCTTCGCTCGAGCCTGCCGCTACAGGGAATACTGTCACATGCGCCAATAACTCCTCTTATCCTGTTATGGGAGTTGGTAAGATCATTCTGACTACTGCTGATGGTAGTTCTTTCACCTTGTCAGATGGTTTATTTGTTCTAGGGATGAAGAAGAATTTGTTATCAGTTTTTGCATTAGCCAAGATTGGCTTGGTTGTAAAATTTGTTGATGACAGATGTACAGTTCATGATCTGTCAAATGGCGATGTTATTATTGCTTCTGGCATTTTATGTCGTGGGCTGTATAAGCTCATAGATTATGAAAGATCTGTGAATGATTCGACATGTGTAGTTCATGATTCTTAGGCTATGCCAGATGCAAAGCTTTGGCATGCACACTTTGGTCATCTGAATTTTGCTAGTCTGCTACGCCTGCAGAAATCAGATATGGTGTCTTCTTTGCCCAAGCTTGAGGCACCTGGAAAACATGTATGTGAAGGCTATATTTTGGGCAAAATGCAGTGTTCTTCCTTTTTAAAAGATGGTTCAGTTCGGGCTACGTAGAAATTGCAGCTTGTACATAGTGATGTCTGTGGTCCTATGCAGACACCTTCTTTTGGAAATTATCTTTACTTGGTGACTTTTATTGATGATTTTTCCAAGCATGCATGGGTATATCCATTGAAGGCAAAGTCCAAAGTGTTCATGTGCTTTAAATAGTTTTTGGTTTTGGCTTAAAATCTGTCAGCATGTAAAATGGGCACCCTGCGTTCTGATCGAGGGGGGGAATATATGTCTTCTGATTTTAATGCATTTTTGGCTGAACGTGGGATAAAACACCAGTGTACAATGCCGTATACACCTCAACAGAATGGAGTTGCTGAACAGAAGAACATGTCACTCATGGAGATGGCGAGGTGTATGTTCAAGAGTCACGCTTTACCACATAGTTTCTAGCTTGAGGCTGTCATGTATGCAACATATGTACTTAACAGGTGTCCCACTAAAGCACTACAGTCTATCACTCCATATGAGGCTTGGCATGATTGCAAGCCATCTATTGCTCATTTGCTGGTTTTTGGTTGTTTGGCATATGCACTAGTGCCTGAACAACATCGTAGAAAATCGGATGATAAGGCAGTAAAATGTACTTTTGTTGGGTACAGTTCTGAAAGTAAAGGCTATCGTCTGTATCATCCACAAACTAAATGCATTCTGGTTAGCTGTGATGTTGTTTTTATGGAAGATGGTATTCAGCCATTGCTTTCATGTACTAAGGAGACATCTGTTAGCTCCAAAGACATGTATGATACTTTGATGCCTCTTTTTACAGGTGGAGAGTCTAGTGCTAGTCCTAATGAGGCAACTTCTCAACCTTTCCAGGTTTCATATGATGATGTAGATCATTCCATTTCTGATGCAGATTTACATGATGCACTTGTTGATGAGAGAGCTGATATTGAGCAGGCAAAAACTATGCCAAAATGGCTGGTGTAGACTTTGCGTTACAACAAATTAGATGCACCTTTGTCATATCATACTCGTTCAGGCTCTCATAGTGCCTCCTTTGCATCAGATTGCTATGCTATGGCTCCGCCTAGTCTCTTGATGAGAATGAGCCTGTTTTGTTTGATGAAGCACAAAATTCAAAAAATTGGATGGCTGCTATGCAATCTAAATATGATGCAATAATGAAGAATGGTACTTGCTCGTTTTGTGACTTGCCTCCTGGCAAGAAGGCATACAGTTGATAGGCATAAGGCTAGGCTTGTTGCAAAGGGTTATGCGCAGGAAACAGGCATTGATTTTGATGAGACCTTTGCACCTACATGCCATATGACTATTGTTCGGAGCATTTATGCACTTGCAACCCATCATGGTTGGAATGTACATCAGTTGGACATTAAAATAGCATTTCTGAATGGTGACTTGCATGAAGAAGAGTGTGTTTTTCAGACCCGTGGCTTTGTGCAGAAAGGGCATGAAAACCAGGTGTGCAGGTTAAAGAAGGCATTATATGGTTTAAAGCAAGCACCACGTGCTTGGTATGAGAAGATACATGCCTATCTGATTGCACATGGTTTTGAGAACAGTTGAACTGAAAGCATCTTATATGTTAAGCGTGCTAATGATGTGCTTCTGATCATTATTGTCTATGTTGATGACATACTGCTCACTGGTCCTATTGAGAAGCATATTGCTAATTTTAAGGCTGATTTGCATGCCTCATTTCAGATGTCTGATTTGGCGCATTTGCATCACTATTTGGGCATTTAGTTTATGCAAGTTGATGGTGGAATGGCTTTGTGTCAAACAAAATATATTGACACATTATTGCAGCGTTTTGGCCTTGAAGACTATAAACCTATTGCCACTCCTATGGAGACAGGTTTACGATTGAGTCTTCATGATGCTAGAGATGCATTTGATGTTGTTCTCTATCAGCAAGTTGTTGGATGCTTGATCTACTTACGTAGTAAAGAAGGGAAGACCATTAAGGTCTTGTCTTTTCTTGCTACAGCTACACCATGTAGTAAAGAAGTTGCATTACTCGGCTAGATATTCAGTTTGCTGTCTCACAGATGAGCAGGTTTATGCATTGCCCAGGAGTCAAGCATTGCCAGACAGTTAAGTGTATCTTTCGCTACTTGAATGGTACTCGGCTACTTTGGTTGTTTTATCCCAAGGGGGGCTCACTACCGCCGGATTTGCATGCTTTTTCTGACTCTGATTGGGCTGGTTGCTATGACACTCGTGTGTCCACTGGTGGCTTTTGCTTCATGCTTGGTAGCTCATGTATATCTTGGTTGAGCAAGAAGCAGCCTACTGTGGCCACTTTCAGTTGTGAGGCTTAGTATAGGGCAGCTTTCACAGCTACTGTTCAGTGTGCGTGGCTCAGATGCCTTATGGCTGATTTGGGTGTTGGTCAATCTTCTGCCACCACCATCTTCACTAACAGTCAAAGCACATTGGCAGTTGCAAGGAACCCTATGTTCTATGCTCGCACTAAGCACATTGAGGTGCATTATCATTATGTCAGGGAGAGGTTCTCTACTGGAGAGATTAGCTTGGCATATGTGCCCACACAGGAGAACATTGCAAACCTTTTCACGAAGGCTCTGCCTAGGGAGAAGTTTGAAGCTTTCCGCAAAGCTTTGGGCTTACTTCCTTTTGTGGAGTAATTTCCATATAGTAGGCAACTTATACATGAGTGCCAGCTACTTGTTCACCGCATCACTCCTAGGGGGGATTTGTTGATATATTTAGGTAGTGATGTGTGTGAACACTCTAGGACAGTCGGGGCACTTTTTTCCCTCTTTAGGAGGCTTTTTTCCCCCCACTTGTATATATGCCTATTGCCCTAACGGGCTACTTATCTTTGTACATTCTCTAGTAATACATTCAGTATTTTGTGTTTGTGCTCCAAGCTTCTTCTTCTTCCTTGTGCTGTTCGTGTGCTTCCGCAGACTTCTATCTCCAACATATATTAGAGTCTTCTACAAAGATCATCTCCATAACTTTTTATGCCTTGAAGATAGATAAAGTGTGAGTTAATGCTCCTTTTTTTCTCCATTAGCCAATAATGACTAACCATTAGGGATCTAGAAGTCTCCATACACCGAAGGATAGGGTAACATTTTTTAATATCTGTGCTTTTATAAATCAGTGTCTTACCTCTTTTCTTTTCATTTTTTATTATTATTATTTTCTTTGCAGCTATGTTGAGAGAAGGAAATTTCTCTTTGGTAGAGCTCTTCCAATGGAATTCCAATAGGAGCTTGCCTTTCAAAGTGGTTGCTTTCTTTGTAAAAAAATATGCCATAGTGTACTCAATGACCAAGCTCTGCCTATCCATATTATCCTCCTTCCTAGTAGTTTAGTATTATTGATTATCCTCCTTTATTGTGGCATAATCCTTGAGGGCTTTCTCATATTCAAAATTATTTGGTTTGATTCAACCCACCTGCGTAGTCAATGAGATTGACTTCTGTTTCTACATTGTTGTTTTTCATGTTATCCATGTTTCTTTTCATGTGAGAATAACTTACACCCTTAGCATATTTAGGGCTTCGATGCCATCTATGGTGCAATTCAATGAGCCCATTAGAACTAGGCTCTAAAAACTATGTCTTTTGAGTATTGGCATTTATCATAACTATTTGTCGAAAGTGGGGAAACCATATGCTTGGGTCTCATCGGCAAACACAATTGCTTGCCTCTCTTTTTTTTGTCACAAATTAAAAGGAATTATAT
This sequence comes from Ceratopteris richardii, assembly GCA_020310875.1. NCBI lineage: Eukaryota > Viridiplantae > Streptophyta > Polypodiopsida > Polypodiales > Pteridaceae > Ceratopteris > Ceratopteris richardii. The sequence continues at coordinate 165,090,285 of CM035419.1, forward strand.
AGTTTTGTGGTTGGGCATGCCACAAGAGAAACACCTCCTTTTCCCAAAGATCCAGCTCTCCGTTATAGATATTGATAGCTCGTCTATTTATTAACATCTGCTTTGACACACATCTACGGATGCTATTCATGTTAATATAGGACGTGGATCCTTTGTGATTTGACAGTGAGCATCCTCTTTGGATGCGAGGGAACATTCCAAACGGGCAACAATTTATCAGATGGAGCTATAGAAGAACTAGGGAAGATGTGGAAGCTCCATCTAAAGAAGGTATTTTGGTGGCTTTGATTTTTCAAGGGACAATTTCTAGGAACCTCTCGAATAAGCCACATCGTCGTGGGAAAGGCATTCCACACACTCACTTTAATGATTCTTTGGAGGAACCATTCCTTAAGAAAAATATAACGGTGGTCATTGGTTAAAGAATTGGATGATTAGGCCCACCTTCGTTAATAACTCGTCTTAGTTTCCTAGCACTTCACACTTCAAGAGATAGAACGCAAGGATTTGACTCTGAAAATTGGGAGGGATTCACCACTACTTTTATCCGGAGCGTAGGTAGCCAACTTGTTAACCACGAGAGAGGGAGCCATCACGTCTCGCAAGATGCTAGAACCTAAATTCTCTATAACTTAGGAATCTTAAAAGGAAGAGAAAAGAGAGAAAAGAAGTTGAGAATATGAAGAAGCTACCAAGAACCTCAGAAAATCAGGCATTAATCGCGAATTTATATTTCTACGTTTTGTTTTTTTTCTTCTTGCTCTTTTCTTTCGCGTCTTTTTACTCTCTTGCAAAGAAGCGAGCCCGGAAGGTCAACAAAAACCTATGGATGAGATTTAACATTGATCGTTAAGTGGCTTTAGGAATTTGCAAGTGGTACACTTGATATTTAATAAGATTTAGTAATTATGTTTATTTTCATGAATTTAAGGATGCCATTCTCATAGATGGATTTACTAGCATTAGATGTGATTTAGTTATTGCATTTTTCTTCTGCATGATGCGCACGTTAAATAACAATTGGAGAGAAAGTACAACAAAGTTAGAGAGACTTACAAAGCAAATCAATGACCTTTTCATCCCTTTTGTGGAGAACCCAAATGCTTTTCAACTTGTTATTTCTTAAAGTGAAAACCTTGTGGTGGCTGAGAAGGGGAGAACTCTTGCAATTGCGCATCCTTCCTCCTAGGTAAACCAGGGATTTTCCTATCCGAATCTTTGTGGAATGGAGAGTCTCCTATAGAGGGATGCTTTCTTATAGGTCATTAGCAGGCGTCAAATATCTTTGAATTCTAGATCCCAAATGATATAGGACTACGAGATGCACCATTTTATTACTCAGATTGTGATGAAATTGCAATTTTGTATTGAGACTCGGATTAATGTCTTCATACTTGTTTCGATTGTGTCACTTTAAACAGCTTTGGATGCAGTACTTCACCTTGACCTATTAGAAGGCGTGCTCACTAAAGCATGCCTTCATCAAAGCATCCAATCAAGGCCCACAAATTGATCAACTCTTCATTAACTAAATCATCCCTTCATCAACTAAATCATCCCTTCATCAAAGCATCCAATCAAGGTCCACAAATTGATCAACTCTTCCTAGTGAGACAAAAGGGACGCACGAATGAGTCTTTAAAGAGTTCCCCAGTAGAACCATGAAAGTCGAAGTCTAGGCTTTTCCCTTCGAGGAAGGCTTTTTTGTGTGAGTGTGTGTGTGTGTTGTTCAATGCATTTGAACATCATTGAATACCTTTTCGCAACAGAATAATAATGCATTTGAACATTATTGAATATCTTTTCGCGACAGAATAATAATGCATTTGAACATTATTGAATACCTTTTCTCGACAAAATACCTTTCTTGTGTGTGTTCTTCAATCCATTTGAACATTATTGAATACCTTTTCGCGACAAAATAACAATGGTGCTTTGAAGACTCTCATACAAGAAAAGAATAACGGTGTTGTGGGCATTTCTATTTTTTCTGATTATAAAAAAAAAACTATATGGATAAAGAAATAGTATCGTTCTCAAAGGCATGCGAGTGATTGAAATGTTTAAGATATTTCATTTAGTAAAAGGGGATACGTTAAGCAAGGGGAGGAAGTAAGAAGGATACTGATATTTGAATTTATGAGGCAAAAATAGTTTACTTAAACGTATGTTTCCTCTTACGCTTAAACTTCTTTTTTTCTACAATGAGTACATTTTTGTTTTTGAATGGGGGAGAGATTTTAGAATTCCAAATCCTTCTACTTAGGTAGTCAAAGGATTTGTCGAGGGACCATTATCCAGGGGTTTGCGGATCTCTAGAGAGGTTTGCATCTACAAGCATTCTAGAAATCATGGAGTAGCCGATTCCTTCAATGAGCTAATTCGATGTTGTCAATCGACCACTCTTAGATAGTCCTTCCTAATCTTTGAGAGCGCTTCACTTCTAATGGATTTCCATAGACTAGATGAGCAATGGAACGGTTTATCAAGCATAGATTATTTAGAATTTATTTGCTGAGGTAACATGAGGAGCTTGTTGAGGCATTGCCAATTCTAGATGCTTTTAGGATAGGAAAAGAAAAAGGTTACTTAGGTCTTTCCTATGACTAGAGCACCAATGTCACCATATAGGGGGCGTCGTTCCCTACCACTTTAACATCTTTGGCACCATGCAAGGAAACCACAATGTTTTACTAGCTCTAAAACTGGTCGAGATCCATCGCTGAAGCACTTTCTTGTTCTCTGTAGTAGGTTCCACGCTTCTTTGAACTTGAATTTCCATGTAGTCCAAGTTCAATACATGCACAACTTCTTTTTTCCATTGCTCCACTTTCTTGTAGTCCAAGCTCACTATATGTGTCACGTCGTATTTCAATTGATCCACTTTAAACCCTTCAAATCGGTGTGAAGGGGGGCGAGGGACCATAACCAAGAAAGAAATGATTCTCTAAACCACGTTTGGCAATGTTTTGTGCCTTAAGGGGCACCAATCATCATAGTATACTTTGTGAGTATGGTCAATGCGCTCATATATGATCCACTATGGTGCTTTCTACCAAATCTTCTTATCTCTTTGGATATTTTCTCTGTCAGCACACCTAACACAAGCAAAAAATGTTATTGAATTAGATGAGCTATAATGCATCTCTCATGAGGATTTGTAGAAGATCCAAAAAGGAGGAAGGACCAGTCAATTCTGAATCCTACATCTTCTCAGGATTGCTAAAAAAAAATACAAATACTTGAGACATACAAAGCAAGAAGAGTCATAGGATACATTGGTTTTCGACGACACACAATACTCTCTCAGTTGGTGGATCCCGCCATTTGAGAAATCATGTTTAGACCATTTTTTTTTAATTCCGCATTAATCTGGACAATTGGAAGATGTCAATGAAAAAAGAAGAACAACGAGCACAGTGCAAAAAATATTTGGTGCAGAATAGTTAAAGTAGTTGGCATTCAGTCTAAAAGAAATTTGCATGATTTTTTGAAAGCAGGATATCATGGTTGAGGTAATTGGCTCTTCGGAAGGAATTTGGAAACAGGTGAATTTCGAAGTTTCCTTACCTTGTTAGGAAAATCAACATCAAAATATTAAATATTGAAAAGAGATTTATCCTCCACGAGAAGAACTAAAGTTTCATTAACATCCTCTGTATTTCATCTTAGTCCTTTTTTTATCTTCTTAAATAAAAAAATACTTTGGGGATAAAAGAAAATATTTGCAAGAGGAATACTTCAGATCTACATCATAATATTTTTTACTTTCATTTGTATTGTTATCATAATATTGAAGGCCTTAGAGAAAAGAGCATCATTAGAATGGGGAGAAACAAAGATAAAAATAACATGTCCCACCATCTCTAAATATTAATGTAGAAAGCAAAGGCGGTTCCACCATCTCAAGTGTTTACATAAGGTATCTTTTGTATGCATCTCTAAATTTTCATGTAGAAACGGGCGTTCAATGCAACGCTTGAGGGATTTTATAATTCCAAATCCTTCTACCTAGGTACATGTGGATGTTCTCTACACACCTTTGTTCCCAAATTATCTCGAGAGATTTTCATGTAATAACATTTTAAATGCATTGAATCAACAGAGCTTCAATCAACAGAGCTTCAATCAACAGAGCTTGCTTCTAACTGATTTGATTTTCCAGAAATATGACTTACACCCTGCCCGATAATGATGCTATTTTAACAGTAAAAGCAAAGGATTAAGAGAAAAATTCAAGCTCTAAACAAGGTTTATAACATATTTACTTCCTCTAACATTGGTCGAGATCCCCCCATGAAAAATCTACCACATGAGTGCCACTTCCTTCTGCTGTATAAACAAGCTAAGAAGGCTGAATTGATTGAATCTTCGAAATCACTTTGGAATGCACAAGAAATGACATTCTACGAAAGATACTCTCCTCTTGCAAGTTTCCTTACCTTCTTCGGAAAAATAATGAGAAAACAGCTAGAATGTCCCCCCATTCAAATAATTCGACTAAAATCTTCGAGATCATCTATTCCAATCATTCTAATATATGTCTGTATATTGCTGTTTACAGAGAGGGGTGGAACAAAAAATTTATGTGTATATCCTCTCTGCTCTTCTCTGAAGCACCTGTGAGTGATGAATCAACAAAAAGGTAATAGTTCAATATTAAATGTGAATATTTTACGTATCTTTTCTATACATGCCTAAATTTTCATGTAGAAAACAAAACTTATTCCACCATCTCAAGTGTTCACATAAGAAGACGCCAAAGGATTTCCTCTTTTACAATTCCATTATTACATCTAAAACAATGAAAGTTCGGGTGTTTTGAGTGGGAAATGGCTCGAAACTGATGCAAATGAGCTACCGAATGCGTGCAAAGGATTCTGCCCTTCGGGAATGATATATTTTGATGGTAAGTTGAACACGAATAGAAGGGGAATGCCTGGTTGCTATTGGGATGATGTAGTAACACTGCAATTTACATCATGAATAGAGCACTTAAATTAAGTGTACAGGTTACAAATCCCTATTAAGATTTGTATGATAGAAATCCAAATGAAGTCAGGAGCAAAATAGATGATACATTAGAAATATGTGAGTTTATATTTTATCTAGGTGAATAAAATGGGTATGGACGCTACATCCCAACAAACAAAGAGCTAAAGGTATCAAGGGTTTTCAGATTTGATGGGTTTTTATGTTGATATTCTTCGAATGTATCTATGCAGGAAAATGAAGATGAAGGAAGGAATAATTTATGAGAAAGTGGAGAATCACAAAGCATGGTTCGAAGTGGACAAAAGAACTTGAGTAAATTTTTATCATGGAGTAGAGTTAACCCAACATGAACCCAACTTAGTTATGCAAGGAACAAAGGCAACACCAAAATCACAAGGATAGAAGAAGATGAAGACTTATAGATTGAGCTCAATACTAACCATCATGAAAAGAAAGGGGAGGGCTCAAAGGTAAACAAAAACTATCCAAATCCATGGAATTTTGAAATAAGAAGGTCTAATAGGGTAAGGTATCCTATCAAAAGACTTACCTATGACCCATTCATGTCTACACACTATGCATATATGAGTAAAGTTGTTGAAGAAACCATGTGCTTTGAATAAGCAAATACATGTAGGTAATGGAAACATGTCATGCCATAGAGATCAACGTTTTGAAGGATAATTGTTTAGATTTATTTAGAACCCCATAGTCTAGCATTTGTCTACATCCATCTAATACTTCAACAAATGCACATAGAAAAATTATAGACTATGTAGGTCTAAATAAATCTATTCAAGGCATATAAGTTTTGCAAATGGAATAACCTCAAAGACTCATGCCAAAGCCTTGTCTCCCCAAGCTCTACTTCTTGTCTAGGTTAGGGTCCTTGATCAAAGGTAAGTAGACCAATGGAAGAACATGGATGATTCAATAAATCTAACATAATCAAACTTGTAAATTAGTTCTAAGGAATAAAAACATGGTCATTTGAAAAAAGTGGTTAAATAAGGTAGAGAAGCATTTAGTGGGTAGCATTTCTAGGTATAAAGCTAGTCTTACAGCCAAAGGCTCTTCTCAAACATAAGGAGTGGACTATTAAGAGTCCTTTAATCTTGTAGCCAAGATGAATACCATTAGAGCAATCATTGGAATTGCAGATAAAGCATTCGAAGATGTATCAACTTCTATAAAGAATGTTTTTTAAGTAGAGAGCTAGAGCAGGTGGTATAAATGGACCAACCATTAGTATTTGATCATAATCTTGGAGGCTAAAGAAGACACTTTACAATTTTCAGCAAGCCGCAAGGGCACAAAATCGAAGGCAATTTATAGGTTAAACAAGGCACTTTATGGTTTTGAGAAAGCATCGAGGGCATAAAATCAAAGGTTTGTAGACCATGTCATGAGTTGTGGATGAAAAGAAAACACATGTTACAATTTAAAGAAGGCACAAGCTACTGTGATTATGTTACATGTTAAAGAAGGCACTTTATAGTTTCAAGCAAGCCCTGAGGGCATAAAATCAAAGGCTTTTAGACCACTTCATGAGTTGTGAATGCAAATAAAGCATAGAAGATCCATGATCGCTAATCTACAAAAGAGAAGGTGAAGCATGTGTCTTTTGAATCTTGATAAATCCTTCAAATTAATAAATATTAGAGCAATAAGAAGAAACAGGATAAGCACATGAACTCGAGTTAAAATTTGATCTTTGAAATCTCCTCATAAGTCTTAAATTAATCACTTCTCACACTTAGGTGTGATAAAGCCTACATTTAGGAAAGTATCTCCTTAAAATTTAGGGTATCTTTTCAAAATTATATAAGAACATCTTGTACTAATAATTTGAGAGGTTCTAGTGGTTTTTTACTCTTATGATTTTCTTAAACGATTAATCGCTTGCTAACCAATTCCCCTAATTTCGTGAGGACTTTCTTCATACTTTGAAAAGCCATATCTCACACTCACATTTTTGTTTGGAGGAGCTAGTTAGCTCTCAGTAATGAGCACAGTTCGTAGGTCATTTTGTTTTCATTTCTTGTAATCTTTGGTTTTCTAGAAAGGCATTAAATGGAGTTGCAAAGATCTATCATAGGTAAGAACCTAATCATTTTCACAATTTCGTTTTGACGCCCAAATGAATGAGATTCTCCATACATGACTTTTCATTGAAGAATTTTTGTTTAGCTTTCTTCTACTTTACAACAAGTTATTTATATTGTTCGTTTTGGAGAATCACACATTATACGCAATAAGTATTAATGTCTTTTGAGAATACGGTAGTACTACATGCATAAATTTCTTTGCTCAATCGACCTTATAACTAATGGACGAAATTTAGGCAAATAGTTAATATTACCTAATTTGAACACGTCTTTTCAAGTTATTCTTAACAAGAGGATGAACTCCATGTTATCACGAGGAAGGATTTAAGGAAGAGAGCTCACTCACACACTTTCACACTCAAAGAGGATCACACAGAGAGAGTGACAGAAGGAAATGATCTTCTTCTTCTTCTTGTGTTATATAAAAGGAATGTAGAAGAACTACCTAAAAAGACACCACAAGTACTACAATATATAAAGAACAATACAGAAGGAAAATCCTAATGTCCACAAATGAGTGAGCTTGCAAGAACAAATGAACGTGCCATCAAAGTCAGTAGATAAATTTAGCAAAGCTCAATGAAGTATCCCTAACATATACTAGCATGACCACTATACATGAAATGAAAAAGTGATATGTGTCATCTTGGATCATCACATTTTGAGTTTCATATCTCAACACATGTTTTCTTACCACTCCTTTTTGGATATACTCCTTACCTAGAGATAACTAGATTCCATGTTTATCAAAGATCTAATTTTCTTTCTATAAGGTTGGCATTTGTTAGTGATCCATAATGTTCCCAATAGATTAAAAAAAAACAATAGCATATATAATGTTTCTAGCCTATTTTGTAAATTGTTTTTTTTAGAGTTCTTAACAATCCTTAAAGAAATAAAAAGAGCACTTGTTAAAATATAAATTTAAAAAATCTTGTTCATTTCTAGTTAGATCTTCACTGTGGATTTGATGTAGTTTTATAGCATGAATTCTTCATAAATATATCTTAATGTACCAATGGATGGGAATTTTTAGATATTCAAATACATAATCCATTCATTAATATGATGCCTCATATGAATGATAACAAAGATTTAAAATTTCATAAAATGAATGAAAGAATGTAGTATTAAGTAACATTAGTAGTAGTAGTAGTTAATATTACCTAATTTAGGCAAATAATATGATCTAACAACATTTACATACATCTTACACAAACAATGGGATATATTGTTTCCATGAACTAAGCTATCCTCGAAAAATGATCGAGAAAAATAATAAGCACATCTAGTCCTTAAATTCAGTGTGGAAGAAAAATAAAAGTTAAGATGTTCTTTCTCGAATGTTGAGAATGAATACAAACTAGAAGTGTGGAATGAAGCTCATCAGCATGCTTCTAAAATATATTGTTTCTAAGATAAGACATAATTAAAGATATGAAGCATAGAAGGTGACTATGTTTGCATACCCTCTAGATCCTAAAATGCTAGGATGATCCCCCTGACTCGTGAAAATCATTTTTCAATGTATGTATAAATAAATTGATGAAATAACTTTCTTTAGTTAGATATGCACTCCAATTAGATGTGTGCAAGAGCTCTCTAGTCAATTCATACGAGGTTGTAAGCTCTGAGCATAATATTGATCACTCCTATTTCTAATATAGAAGGTTTCTTCACATTTTCAATGTATGGAAGTTATGCATTTTGATGCAAACATTTGGGAATGTTGTTCGAAAAGACTTAGTGGTTCCAAATGCATTAATATAGAGCTAACAGGGTATATTAAGCATCGTTGGAGTTAACTTGGTAGATGTAGAGCAAGTTTTGTGCAATACTAGATCATCTCTGGAACATATCTATCTATCTCCTCATAGTAATTGCATTATCACTAGTCAACCTAGTTTTGGATGGTGGCAATTAAGAAGATAGAGAATATTTTATTCAAGACTCAAAAAGAATTCCAAAACATTCATCAAGTGCCAAATCTTGCCATCTAATCACGTACTCTTGGTTTTCAAAATAGACAGTAGTGCTTTCCAAGCTTTGCAAATTGGTACTTGTTAGGTTTGGAGAACTACCGTGTGCCTTTATAAATGGTTTCCTCAACTCATGCCTAATAGATTGAAGCTTCTACACTATCCACTTTGGATTGAGCTCCCATTCGTGGAATTTTTCCTATATGAATTCATAAGGGAAATTGTATCACCCATCAGCCAACCTTTGGCCTCGAGAGAAGACATATCTAGTTTCATCTATGAAGGTTTAAAACACTTGTTAAATACAAGATGGCACCCAGATGTTTGTGTGAAAGCATATCTTAACAAAATATATACCTTCAAAAAATTCCATAGACATTGAAGAAGAAAAAACCTTGGAGCAAGAGATTACTTACAAGAACTTGTGAAGAACTTGTTTTTTTCTGTGAACTGATAATCAACAAGTGCTAGATCTTGCCTGTGGATCACATACTCTTGGCTTTTGAAAACCTGGATATATCTTTCCAAAATTTGAAAATTGGTACTTGGTAGTGTTGGAGTTAGACGTCTATGGAAGCACGCAGTGACACAAGAAAGAAGAAGAAGCTTGGAGCACAACACACAATACTTAATGTATTACCACTACAATGTACAAAGATAAGTAGCCCATTAGGGCAACAGGCATATATACAAACCGGGGGGAAAAACCTCCTAAAGTGGGAAAAAAGTGCCATGGTGGTGTCGTCGAGATTTGCTCTCCTCTCTCACTTGTGAAGGCCTACAAAAAACATATTTGGTGAAGGTAGATGGAATTCCCCGAAAAGTCCAGGATGCATCAAGGATGTCAAAGGAAGGTCACATACAAAGTTTCAAAGAAATCAAGAAAGTCCATGGTAGCGGTCAAAGCTGGTCAAAGCTGGTCAAAGTTAGGAAATTAGGGAAAAAATTTCATTGTCACCAAATTAGATGAAAATCCATATACTTGTAAAGATTGTCAAAGGTAGTCTATAGCCCAAATTTCAGCAGAAAATGGATTTTGTAGCACATTGATATGCTATGTTCATTTTGTAAAAATGTATTTTTTCTAGTTTGACCCTACAAATTCTTGTATAGAAATTTATGTTAGCCATATGGTTTGGCATCTATAAAGAACATATGTGGCTACATATTTGTACAAATTTTCAAGGCTATCAGAGCTTCCTAGAGACCTTAATGCCACCTTGCAAGCTTCCAAATGTAGTCAAACTTGTACAAGGGAGATTCAGATGGGAGTTTTTTCTGCATATTCCTGAAGGAGATCTTTGGAAACATATTCCTAAAAAGTTTCATCTTCATCAAAGCCTATTTGGAGGGTCAAAGAGTACAAAGTCCAGTTTTCAGAATCACCGCAGTTTTCTAGTTTAAGCAAATTGAAGGGTTGAAGGGCCACCACATGGAGAAAGCTGATTGAGCCATGTTGTACGATCAAGATGAGCTCAAATTCAAGGGTGGAGATGCACTTATGCTTAAAGCAAGGAGGATCCACGAGTTTTTCCATAAAAGAAGACTTTTTTTACAATCAAAGATCAATAATGCAGTGTTTCTCCAAAAATAGTGGCTTATCTTATCCGAATTGATGTCAGCACTCATCCGACGGTCCAGATCATCCCTAGATCCAATGGTGGAGAATGAGGGCGCCTAAATTTCACTCCTTTACACTAGATTTGATAGAAAGAACAATTCCAAGCCATTGATTTGATTAATCAAATGGTTGTAATCGAAAGTAGTGATCCTAGAGTTGAGAGTTGATTTCTCTAGATCCAAGGGCCCAAATTCATTCAAAAAAACTATATAAACCCCCCTCCAAACTCCTAGAGCATCATTGTTAGGCATCCATAGGGCTCATGCTAGCTTAGGGTTTCCTTGAGACGATCACCCTCGGTTGAGCGAGTGAGGATCCAAGGTGAGCTAGTATGAGTATAGAACCTAGTTTCAAATTTAAGTTAGAACTCCAATCTAGGATAGGCTCTTGAAACCAACATCTCTATCTCGACTCACCCTCGGTGGAGCGTGTGAGTGAGTTAGAGCTGATTTTAATGAGTCTTAGACTTCTTTAGTTAGACGTTACGAGCCTAGACATACATAGGGTCACTAGAGTGGAACTCACCTTCTTACGTGTGACATTCGGTTGAACTGTCATGGTTTGAGGGTCGGAACCACCTTTGATCAGTAGACTGCCTAGCTTGACGTACCACGATGATCTTATACATGTATCTTAATTCAAATCCTTTTAATTCATGTCACTTGCCACTTGTCTCTTGTCTCCTCTCTCAGTCTCTTAAGTATTTTTACATGTCTTCTATTTCTTCTATGTGTGAGAAGGCTCCGCAGTATTGCGTTGAACCAGTGAGGATGTTTCTTTGAGCTTGTGAGTAAACTCTATCATCATAATTCACTTGCATGCATATAATCCATACATACCCATACATATTGATTAGTTTCTGAAAGTGTATAAGAAGCTCCAATATTGGACCATTCTTCCTTTTGAAACTGGTTTATGTGTAAGGATTCCATCTATTCACATCATGCATACATATCATCCAAAGAAGACTATGCATATGAATTAGAATTAGGAAGTGTTTAAGAAGCTCCTTCAATGGACCATTCTTCCTTCCAAATTTGATTCGTGTGTATGGTTCTCTTTCATTCTTATCATTCATGTTCATAAATCTAACTTGCACTCCTACTTTCCCATTCCCATAATCATTTCAACATCTCTCTCTTCTACATCCTCAACATTAATTTCACTTTCATGTCCTTAAACCATCCAACATTCATTAGCTTCATACACCCTGTGTGTGCCACGACCAGACCCGATCCACCCGGATTGCGATCACCTCCACATTTGAACCCGACGTGAAACGCTTCGTGGCATTTGCTTCTGATCTTGTTGGGAGGTTGTGATCCATATCCTTTGTTTCATATTTTTCATCCTCATCATATCATCATCATCAGTCTTGAGTGTTGCACTGGATTTCTCATAGTATCGTGCACATCTTCGTCGTTAAGTAAACACATTTGTGAGAGATCTAGAGCATCGTGCATCACTTGCTTATTCACATAAGATGGAGGAAGGATTCAAATCCCTTATTGTTGAGAAACAAGGCCAAAGAATAGTCTCTTCTATGTTGAGAGAGAAGGGAAAATTCAATGGCATCAACATCACAAGCTACTTAGATTTGTTTGAAGAGCAAGCTATGATTTTTGGTCTTCCCGAAGATCTTTTGATATCATTCTTTGAACGAATTGTTGATAGCTCTATCATAAACCGTGTCACTCAATATGATAGTCTTCCTTGGAGTGATTTTAGAAAGGAGATGCTCAAAGAATTCTATCTTGAAGATTATAGCCAACATAATTGAGATGGATTCTTACGATGGGTCAATTCTCCAAAGCCTAGTAGCTCTATTACTCACTTACAAAATGAGTATATTAGACGCTATGAACAACTTCCTGATGAGGATAAGATAACTTTGGAACCTGATCTAGCTTCTTCATCCTGAAACTCGTAGGGAAGTTGAACGGCGATTAGAAGAACCAGATAAGCGCTATGGTCTTACTGACAATTGGCAAAAAGTGCGTAAAGTAGTAGAGGCTGTAGCCCATAGACATCAAAGACAATCCATGCTTTATGAGCAAACTAGTCTTCCTCAAGCTAGCCTTCCACAAACTAAGGAGCAAGTTAGAGAACAATCCCATGCTATGCTTTTTGACTCTACTCCTATTCCTCAAATGATGGAGCCTAATCAAGGTTTTAAAGTAGAGCCAAATAAAAGTGTAGTTGAACAATCTCAAGTGGATATTCTCACTAAGCAAATGGAAAGTCTTATTGCTACACAATCCAATTTGGCCAAGACTATAGATGCTTTACAATATAATTACACCAAAACTTTCCAAAATCAAATGAACCCAATGACTTTTCAAGAGCCTAATCAACATGTTATAGCTACCAATCAAAATCCACAAGTAGCTCCTACTCAAGCATATCAAGTTCCTCCAATGCATAATCCTTTAATGCAAAATCCTCATCCTCATGTGCAAAATCCTCAAATGTATCAAAACCTGTATCCTCAAACTTCTCAAATAGCTTTCCAAAATCCTCAAAATCAAAATTTTCAAAATCATCAACCGTATAATATGGAAGCTCCTCTTGCACCTCAAGTACCACATGTTGCTCCCCAAGCTCCTCAAATACATCAATTGCATTTTCAAAATCCTAATTATCTTGTTCAAGCAATACCTTATCAACAAAATCCTCAATTTCAGAATTTCCCACCACAAGTTAATCAAAATCCTCAAAATCAAAATGGTTTTGTGCGTGGCCCTCGTAGGTGTCCTTGGTGTGATTCGTTAGAGCACTTTTGAGAGATTGTGAATTATTGAAGGCTGCTAAGGAGCAACGACTAGTAATAGACATAGACAAGAAAATTTGTGACTATCGATCTAGGCTACGTTTGCAAGGAAATTATGGTAAGGGAAGAATGAAAAAACATTATGAAAATATAACCATAATGGACGTAGGAACTAGAGGAGTGAAACTAGAAGCTCTTGATGAACAACAAGTAGAATCAAGTAAACCCACAAAGGAAGGTGATTTTTCCATAGAGGCTTTAGTAAGAGCACGGGATGAGATTAGGAGAATAACGGCTTGGGAGTCACCGATAGAAGATCAATCTCTTATTTCTCACATATCCAATGTAGAAGAAAAACGAAAAAGAGATGAAGTTGAGCCTAGTGAAAGAAGAGTGACTCAAAAACAAACCTCAGAGGGAATAGAAACAATCATAGAGCAAGGAGAAACATCACAATCCAAAGATAAAAAACAAGAATCAGAACCCAATGAACAAAAACAAGAGGAGAAACAAAAAGGGAAGAAGACAAAGCAAAGAAAAACAGAACCAAAGCCTTTAGATAAACAAGAACAATCAAAACAAACTGAAGACCAAACACGAGAACATGAACAAAAACAAGACCCAACGCAAAAACAAAAGAAACCAAAGAGAAAACCTAAAGCCATCTTGATTTCAGAAATTGAGAGAAAAATAGATCCTATGGAGATTTTAGATGACATTTTGCTTAAGAGTCAAGTGACTATGTCTTTAGAACAAGTTTTCTCTATTGCAAAGCGTGTTTTTAAAGATAACTTTATCGGCCTAATTAAAAGGAAGAGGTTTCCGCTTAATCTAGATACTGAGATGCAAGATTCTCTAGATCAAGATCAAGCTATGAATGAAGCCTTAAACTTTGATGAATCTGATGAAGAGGACTTTGATGATGATGAAGTAAATGTTAATAAAAATTTCTTAGGACCTATTCAACCTGACCATGAAAATCATGAAAACAATCCTGAAAGTCACTTTAAAAGAACATTTTGGTCTAGAGGTACATCAGAGATGCATGTTAAAATGGGAAATGATAAGAACACTATCACTGTAAATGCATTAGTAGATTCCGGCTCTGAAATCAATGTGATTTCAAGAGAAGTCTATGATAAGTTTCGATGGCCCATAGATAAAGATTGTGGATGGCATATGAGAACTGCAGATAATGGTGTAGGTACCCTGTATGGAGCTTGTGCTAGTGTGCCCATATCCATAGGAGGAATCATAGAAGAGTTTCACTTTTTTATTCAAGATAATTGCTCCTATGAAGTTCTCTTAGGTCAACCCTTTATTTGTGAGAGTCGTATGGAAACTAAAGCCATGGATGATGGGTCTACCTATGCTAGATTTAAATCTAAGGATGGAATGCAATCACTTCAAGTCATGACGGTAGGAGTGAATCATCCTAGAAATCGATTGTCAATTAGAAAGAAACCTATTGTTACTCAGGGTCATGAGCATGCTTGTAGTGATTGTGCACCTCGATTCATGTTTGGAGCTACATATGATCAAAATTTCGGATAGAATCCATTGTTGAGCGGGACAACAGTGGATATTGGTTTGACATCTCGCATCCAACCAACATGTACAATAGTTTGTCACTTTGTTTTCCACATTCTAGATTAGATTTTCTTCATAAGAGTCAATTGTCCAAGTCTTTTATCCAAATAACCCAAAAAAAAATATAAAAATAACAAAATCATGGAACATGATGAGAACATTGAGCATGTGATTGAAACATCTCATTGTTTCTCTACTCTTGAGGAGTTAGAGTTATGTCTTCAACAAAATTCTAATTCCCTTCTTCTTTCTTCCCTTGATGAGTATGCTCTAATCCAAGAGTATGCTCTCAATGTTGACAAGTGCTCAAAATTTATCCAAACACATGATGCCTTAGTACAAAACTGTAGACAAAAAAATCAAACCCATAGCTCAACCATTACCTCAAGGAAGTAATGAAAAAATTATTGATGTGAAAAATGATCCAATTCTTCGGGATAAGAAAAACATAGGACATAAATTCACGGATGAGACAATCAAACATGTGAAAATTGGTAGAGATGATGACTTTCTTTTGCCAGCAGAGAGAGATAAATTTGAGAGAGTTATACGGAGCCATGGAAAAGCCTTTAATATGTATCCTCATGAGATTGGTTGTGTAGATCCTAAGCTAGTTGCACCCATGATAATCTTTACTATTCCACATATTCCATGGAATCTTCATCCTATACCTGTTCCAAAGGCTCACTTACCTGAGCTTATGAAACTACTTAAGGAGAAGATAAACATGAGAATTTTAGAGCCATCTTTTGCACCTTACTCAAACAGATGGTTCACTGTGCCTAAAAAGAATGGGAAACTACGTTTTATTCAAGATCTCCAACCTGTCAATAAAGTCACCATAAGGAATGTAGGAACAGGTTCCATTGTAGATGAGTTTGCTGAATCATTTTCAGGACATTCTATCTATTCAATGGGTGATTTATATTCTGGATATGACCAATTCCAATTAGCAATTGATAGGCGTGACATTACCACAATGAAAACTCCTTTAGGCTTAGTGCGAATGTGTACTTTACCTCAAGGAGCGACTAATTCTGTGGCTCATATGATGAGTGCTATGAATATGGTCTTACATGATTTTATCCCTCATATAACTATGCCATTCATTGATGATATTCCAATTAAAGGGAGTGAGGAACGTGTAAAGGACATTACTTTAGATTCATCTGGATGTCGTAAATTTGTTCTTGACCATATCTCTGATTGTGAAAGAATATTTCAACGATTTGAAGAGGTAGGTCTCACATTTTCCATAGAAAAATCTGTTTTTGGTGTCAACGAGGTGCTTATTGTTGGACATTTATGTGGCCATTATGGTCGAAAGCCATACCCACAAAAAGTTGATGCCATTAGCAAGATTTCTGAAACATGTAACAACGTGAGTGAGGTACGTAGATTTCTTGGTGCTTGCATCTTTTATGTTATTTGGATCCCACACTTTGCTCATGTTGCTGATTGTCTTTATGACTTGTTGAGGAAGAAACGAAAATTTATTTGGATTGACAAACACACTCAAGCTATGCGTAAATTGAAGAAATTATTGCTTGAAGCTCCCATCCTTAAGCGTGTAGACTATTCTGCTAACAAACCTATTATATTGACTGTTGATACTAGTCCTATTTGTATAGGTTGGGTCATAAGTCAAGATGATAGTGAAGGGAATAGATATGCAATTAGGTTTGGTGCCAAAATTCTACATGAAACACAACGAAAATATCCACAAATCAAACGAGAACTATGGGGTATGGTAACAGCTTTGAAAACAGACAAAGAATATTTCATTGGTGCAAATGTCAAAGTTGAGACTGATTGTTTGCCTCTCATTGGAATGATAGCCAATTGTTCATCTCCTGATATAGCCATGCTTAGATGGATCTCATATATTAAGTTCATAAATCCTGAGTTAGTTCATATTTCACGTAAGTCAAACTCAGTTGCTGATATGTTATCGAGAGCTAGATTTGATGATGATCTTGAAAGAATAAAGAATGTGAACTTAATTGACTATGTTCCACATATATACGAGTATGAGAAATTTCATGAATCTGAGTATGAAAATGAATGGAGAGATATAGGAAAGTATCTGAGTACACTACAACCATTACCTAACTGGACTACGAATAGATTCCGTAACATTAGGAAACGAGCTTATAACTTTTTCCTATGTAATGGTTATCTTTGGAGACATGCTAAGGGTAAGGTTAAGAATCCACAACGAGTCCTAGGAAAACGAGGGCTTCAATTGCAAGTAATGAAGGAAATGCATGAGACATTATGGGCAGGTCATAAAGGATTTTTTGGAACATATAAAAAAATAAGAAGTACCTATTATTGGCCTAGGATGTATGTTGACATTAGTAGCTATGTTTCTACATGTTCTACTTGTCAACTTCATTCATCAGTCAAACATAGAGATCCATTGCATCCTACGTATCCACCTTGTATTCACTACAAGTGGGTAGTAGATCTTGTAACTATGCCTAAAGGTATCGACAAAATGCGTTACATTGTACTTGCAAGAGAAGACTTAACTAATCATGTAGAGGGACGTGCACTACGATCTAAGAACACTTACAATGTTTGCAAATTCTTGCTTGAAGATGTCATAAGTCGCTTTGGGTACATAGAGAAAGTAGTTGCCGATCGTGGAGAGTTAAATGCGAGAGAAGCTAAAGAGTTCTTTGAGCGTCACGGTATTCGTTTGTCTCTCACTACTGCATATAACCCAGAGGCCAATGGTAAAATAGAGAGAGGGCATCCACCTATTGTGAAAGCCATATCTAAAGCATGTAATGGTGACATCAAACAATGGCCTAAATTCTTACCTTTTGCACTTTGGGCAGATGGAATGACATGCACACATACTACTGGATATATGCCTGCTGAACTCATGTACTGTCAAAAACCATTGTTTCCAATTCAGTCTCATATTTCTGCATGGTCAAATTTGCCTTGGTCTGAAAACATGTCTACTGATGATTTTTTGAATTTGCGTATTAAACAATTAGAACAAGGTAAATTAAGACTTGATGATGCTGTTGAAAAATTAAGAGAATCTAGAATGAAGGACAAGCATTATTTTGATAAAACTCATCGATTGCATCCTAAGCCAATTGAAGTAGGAGATTGGGTGCTCATTTATGATAGTACATTCGACTCTCAATATGAGGCACGCAAAAAGCTCACTCAACGGTGGTTTGGGCCATACATAGTATCAAAAGTCAACAACAATGGTACGTATGCTCTTTGTGAATTAAATGGTGTTGCACTAAAAGCTTTGATTGCAGGTAAAAGGATAAAGTTATTCAAGAAGCGTGATAATGACGAGTACATTTTGGATGAGGACATTGAAGAAGATGACAACAATGAGGCCGATTCATAAACAGGAGTATCCATGTTATAAAAATAAAAAAAGAAAAAAACAAAACATCATTAATTTTCAAGTTCATGTTGCTTTGTTTTTTTTCAAGTTCATTCTATTTTTTTTTTCCATGCCTGTTTCATGCATGTTTTTTTCAGTCTTTGCATCGCATTGCATATCCATATCACTTGAGTAAAAAAAAAGGCAAATGATGATTTCTCTACTTGTGTAAAATTGTATCTTAAGTAGTAACTTATCTACTAAGAAATTGATTATAATCTAGGATTGTGGAAAGATAGGGCATGTAGATTTGGAGGTTTATTTTGGTGACATGACTTTCATATATAAACATGCATATGTATCCAGTATCGAAAGCATAATTGTTGAAATCCTAGCTCCTGTTATTGCATGTTTCTACATCCTTAGTCCATCTCACAGCACGTATCGGAGTTTAAACGACTATTCTCCGTCATCAAAAATGGTTGTACCTTGTATCGGGGTTTAATTTTTCCTCGTCAAAAAAAAATAATAAAATTAAAAAAAAAATGCTACATGTTACCAAGAAGTTTACACTTTCTTCCACCCCAAAAAAGTGATCGTAACCATAAAGTTGCCGATCCATCATCATCATCGAAAAAAAAAAAAGAGCAAGCCAAAGGCATAGTAGAATAAATCAGGGGCTATATAGGCAGATTTATGCATTAGTGGAGTTTAGTTAGATTTCCTTGCATGTTATTAGAGAAAGAGCATATTCATATTTATGTAGGAAAGGAGTTGATCTAAAATAAGCTAAAGATGAAAGATGTCTCTTGAAAATCCTAAATCTTTGTTTATAATCATATTTAAGGTAGATTGCTTTATGAAAAAGGTACAAAATTTTCTTCAAGATGAGAGGAACTGATGCTTAAAACGACTCAATACATCCACTTCCACTTCATATTGATGTTTGTTTTTTTTCTTTCTTGTTGCCAATGTTGCTTGTTCATTTGCATATATGTTGCCTATTTGTTCATGCATATTCATGTTTCCTGTTTCAATTATTTCTTTCATGCAAATTTTGCTTCATGTCACGTTACCTACTTATTCATGCATATAATCAATTTTCCTTCCATCTTTCTTATGTTGCCTATAAAAGAATTTGATGCCTGGAACATTTTGTTTTTCACAGATGCTAGAGTGGCGCTTCCAGAGGAATTGCAGGTTTAGTGGGGGCGAATGTCGTCGAGATTTGCTCTCCTCTCTCACTTGTGAAGGCCTACAAAAAACATATTTGGTGAAGGTAGCCGGAATTCCCCGAGAAGTCCAGGATGCATCAAGGATGTCAAAGGAAGGTCACATACAAAGTTTCAAAGAAATCAAGAAAGTCCATGGTAGCGGTCAAAGCTGGTCAAAGCTGGTCAAAGTTGGGAAATTAGGGCAAAAATTTCATTGTCACCAAATTAGATGAAAATCCATATACTTGTAAAGATAAAGGCACTCTATAGCCCAAATTTCAGCAGAAAATGGATTTTGTAGCACATTGATATGCTATGTTCATTTTGTAAAAATGTAATTTTTCTAGTTTGACCCTACAAGTTCTCGTATAGAAATTTATGTTAGCCATATGGTTTGGCATGTATAAAGATCATATGTGGCTACATATTTGTACAAATTTTCAAGGCTATCAGAGCTTCCTAGAGACCTTAATGCCACCTTGCAAGCTTCAAAATGTAGTCAAACTTGTACAAGGGAGATTCAGATGGGAGTTTTTTCTGCATATTCCTGAAGGAGATCTTTGGAAACATAGTCCTACAAAGTTTCATCTTCATCAAAGCCTATTTGGAGGGTCAAAGAGTACAAAGTCCAGTTTTCGGGATCACCCGAGTTTTCTAGTTTAAGCAAATTGAAGGGTTGAAGGGCCACCACATGGCGAAAGCTGATTGAGCCATGTTGTACGACCAAGATGAGCTCAAATTCAAGGGTGGAGATGCACTTATGCTTAAAGCAAGGAGGATCCACGAGTTTTTCCATAAAAGAAGACTTTTTTTACAATCAAAGATCAATAATGCAGTGTTTCTCCAAAAATAGTGGCTTATCTTATCCGAATTGATGTCAGCACTCATCCGACGGTCCACATCATCCCTAGATCCAATGGTGGAGAATGAGGGCGCCTAAATTTCACTTCTTTACACTAGATTTGATAGAAAGAACAATTCCAAGCCATTGATTTGATTAATCAAATGGTTGTAATAGAAAGTAGTGATCCTAGAGTTGAGAGTTGATTTCTCTAGATCCAAGGGCCCAAATTCATTCAAAAAAACTATATAAACCCCCCTCCAAACTCCTAGAGCATCATTGTTAGGCATCCATAGGGCTCATGCTAGCTTACGGTTTCCTTGAGACGATCACCCTTGGTTGAGCGAGTGAGGATCCAAGGTGAGCTAGTATGAGTATAGAACCTAGTTTCAAATTTAAGTTAGAACTCCAATCTAGGATAGGCTCTTGAAACCAACATCTCTATCTTGACTCACCCTCGGTGGAGCGTGTGAGTGAGTTAGAGCTGATTTTAATGAGTCTTAGACTTCTTTAGTTAGAGGTTACGAGCCTAGACATACATAGGGTCACTAGAGTGGAACTGACCTTCTTACGTGTGACATTCGGTTGAACTGTCATGGTTTGAGGGTCGGAACCACCTTTGATCAGTAGACTGCCTAGCTTGACGTACCACGATGATCTTATACATGTATCTTAATTTAAATCCTTTTAATTCATGTCACTTGCCACTTGTCTCTTGTCTCCTCTCTCAGTCTCTGAAGTATTTTTACATGTCTTCTATTTCTTCTATGTGTGAGAAGGCTCCGCAGTATTGCGTTGAACCAGTGAGGATGTTTCTTTGAGCTTGTGAGTAAACTCTATCATCATAATTCACTTGCATGCATATAATCCATACATACCCATACATATTGATTAGTTTCTGAAAGTGTATAAGAAGCTCCAATATTGGACCATTCTTCCTTTCGAAACTGGTTTATGTGTAAGGATTCCATCTATTCACGTCATGCATACATATCATCCAAAGAAGAATATGCATATGAATTAGAATTAGGAAGTGTTTAAGAAGCTCCTTCAATGGACCATTCTTCCTTCCAAATTTGATTTTTGTGTATGGTTCTCTTTCATTCTTATCATTCATGTTCATAAATCTAACTTGCACTCCTACTTTCCCATTCCCATAATCATTTCAACATCTCTCTCTTCTCCATCCTCAACATTAATTTCACTTTCATGTCCTTAAACCATCCAACATTCATTAGCTTCATACACCCTGTGTGTGCCACGACCGGACCCGATCCACCCGGATTGCGATCACCTCCACAGCGGTCCTAGTGTGTTCACTCACATCACTAGCTAAATATATCAACAAATCCCCCTGGAGTGATGCGATGAACAAGGAGCTGGCACTCATGTATAAGGAAGTGCCAACCTATGTGGAAATCACTCCACAAAAGGAAGTAAGCCCAAGGCTTTGCGGAAAGCTGCAAACTTCTCCCTAGGCAGAGCCTTCATGAAAAGGTCAGCAATGTTCTCCTGCGTGGGCTCATATGCCAAGTTGATCTCCCTAGCAGAGAACCTCTCTCTGACATAATGATAATGCACCTCAATGTGCTTAGTGCGAGTATGGAACACATGTTTCCTGACAATTGCCAGTGTGCTTTGACTGTTAGTGAAGATGGTCGTGGCAGAAGACTAATGAACACCCAAATCAGCCATAAGGCATCTAAGCCACACACACTCAACAGTCGTTGTGAAAGCTTCCCTATACTCAGCCTCACAACTAGAGGTGTCCATAGTAGGTTGCATCTTGCTCAACCAAGATATACATGAACTACCAAGCATGAAGTAGAAACCACTAGTGGACACACGAGTGTCATAGCAACCAGCCCAATCAGAGTGAGAAAAAGCATGCAAATATGGTGGTAGTGATCCTCCCTTGGGATAAAACAACCCAAGTAGCCGAGTAGCACTCAAGTAGCAAAAGATGTACTTAACCCTCTACCAATTCTTGACTCCTGGGCAATGCATAAATCTGCTTATCTATGAGACAACGAATTGAATATCAGGCCAAGTAATGCATAAGTAAATCAAGTATCCAACAACCTGTTGATAGAGAACATCATCAAATGCATCTCAAACATCATGAAGACTCAGTCGTAAACCTATCTCCATAGGAGTGGCAATAGGTTTACAGTCTTCAAGGCCTAAATGCTGCAATAATGTGTCAATATATTTCGTTTGCCACAAAACTTTCCACCATCAATGTGCATAAATTGAGTGCCCAAATAATGATGCAAATGCCCCAAATCAAACATCTCAAATAAGGCATGTAAATTAGCCTTGAAATCAACAACATTCTTCTCATAAGGACCACTCACTAGCATGTCATCAACATACACCACAATGATCACAAGTACATCATTAGCATGCTTCACATATAAGGTGCTTTCAGTTGGACTCTTCTCAACACCATGTGCAATCCGATAGGCATGTATCTTTTCATACCAAGCATGTGGTGATTGCTTTAAACCATATAATCCCTTCTTTGACCTGCACAATGGCCATGATGTACATTCCAACCATGATGAGCTGCAAGTGCACAGATGATCCAAACAGTAGTCATACCACATGTAGGTGCAAACATTTCATCAAAATCAATGCCTCTTTCTTGTGCATAACCCTTTGCAACAAGCCTAGCCTTATACCTGTCATCCGTTCCATTAGGTTTATGCTTCAGCTTGTATACCCACTTTGTGACAATGGCCTTCTTATCAGGAGGCAAGTCACATAAAGACCAAGTACCATTCTTCATTATAGCATCATATTCAGATTGCATTGCAGCCATCCAATATTCAGAATTTTGTGATTCATCAAACGAAAAAGGTTTAGTCTCATCAGAGAGACTAGAGGCAGCCATAACATAGCAAGCTGATGCAAAATACGCACTAGCCTACTCAATATCAGCTCTCTCATCAACAAGTGTGTCATGTAAATCAACATTGGAAATGGAATGATCTGCCTCATCACATGAAACTTGCAAAGGCTGAGAAGTTGCCTCATTAGGACCATCACTAGACTATCCACCTGTAAAAAGAGGCAACAAAGTATCATACATGTCTTTGGAGCTAACAAATGTCTTCTTAGTACATTGAAGCAATGGCTCAATAGCATCTTCCACAAAAAAAAAAAATTACGGGTAACTAGAATGTGTTCAATATGTGGATGATATAGATGATAGCCTTTACTTTCAAAACTATACCCAAGGAAAATACATTTTAGTGCTTTATCATCCAATTTTTTGCGATATTGTTCAGGCACTAAGGCATATTCCAAACAACCAAAAACACATAGATGAGCAACAGATGGCTTGCGATCATGTCAAGCCTCATATGGAGTGATAGACTATAGCGCTTTGGTGGGACACCTGTTAAGTACATATGTTGCACACACCTCACCATCTCCATGAGTAACCTACTCTTTCGTTCAACAATTCCATTATGTTGAGGTGTATACAACACTATACATTGGTGTTTTATCCCACATTCAGCAAGAAATGCATTGAAATGAGAAAACATATACCCCCCCCCGGACCACAATGGAGGGTGCCCATTTTACATGCGGACAAATTTTCAGCCAAAACCAAAAATTCTGTGAAGCACATGAACACTTCATACTTTTCCTTCAATGGATATACCCATGCATGCCTTGAGAAATCATCGATGAAAGTCACGAAGTAAAGATAATTTCCAAAAGAAGGTGTCTACATAGGACCACAGACATCACTATGTACAAGCTACAATTTCTTAGTAGCCCAAACTGAACCATCTTTTGGAAAGCAGGAATGATGCATTTTGCCCAAAATATGGCCTTCACAAACATGTTTTCCAAGTGCCTCAAGTTTGGGCAAAGAGGACACCATTTCAGATTTTTGCAAGTGTAGCAAATTAGTGAAATTTAGATGACCAAAGTGTTCATGCCAAAGCTTTGCATTTGACATAGCCTAACAATCATGTGCTGCACATGCCGAATCATTTACAGATCATTCATAGTCTTTGAGCTTATATAGCCCACCACATAAAATGCCAAAAGTAATAATCATATCACCATTTGATAGATCATGAACTATACATTCGTCATCAACGAAATTCACAACCACGCTGATCTTGGCTAATGCAGAAAATCAGTACAAAGTTTTCTTGATCCCTCGCACAAACAAAGCAACTAACAAAGTGAAAGATCTACAATCAGCAATAGTCAAAATTATCTTACCAACTCCCATAATAGGATAAGAGGAGTTGTTGGCGCATGTAACAATATTCCCTATAGAGGCAGGCTCTAGTGAAGAGAAGAAACTTTGCTGCAAGGTAATATGTTTGGTCGCCCCACTGTCAAAGTACCAAATATCTGAGTCTACTTCAGACATGCACTTCTCATAAGATGGTTCAAAATTGCAAACAATAGTAAACTCCTATTCTTCTTCCTGCACAAGATTAGCAGACTCTATTTTTGGTGTAGCGGCCTTTGCAACAACCATTCTAGCCTCTTTCTTCTTTGCCTCTTTAGCAGCTAGTTTTGGATAGTTCTTTATGATATGATTATTTCCTTTACATGACTTGCAAAACAATTTTTAGTTTTTTGATTTCTTCTCATCTTTGAATTCCCCCTTCGATTGTGCAGAATTAGCAAATTTTTGCTTACTACTTGAAGAGCTCTGTTTTCCTTTACCCTTCTGACTAGCTAGGAAAGTTTGATCTGCAACAGGCATAATGGACCTATTCTACCAAGATTGATCTTCGTACAACACAACAGAGACTAACCCCTCAAATGACAAGGCATTGGGATTGCCTTTCATCATGAACCGAATAGTAGAAGCAAAACTCTGATATGAATCAAGAAGACCATTTAGAACAGTTTGCACAAGTGAGCTATCTAAAATAACCTCATCAGTAGACATCAAATTTTCCTTCAAGTCTTTGATATTTATCAGAAAATTTTCCATAGAATCACCTTACTCATGTGCTCACTCTCCAACTGCTTTTGGAGGTAAGCAACACGAGCCTCATTCCTAGGTTGGTACAATGTGGTAAGTGTATCCCAAGCAATCTTAGCTATTCTGAAAGAGCAAATGTGAGGAATAAGGGCATGTTTGATAGACAAAGTATGAATGCATGTGCTTGGGCATCTCTACCATCCCAACAAATTTTCTCTACAGTAGGTGTAGTATAAATCACAGCACAAACATGAATATGCAGAATATCATCATCTTCGATACCTTGTGCATCAGCTTCAATACCTGTAGTTGTAACAGTTACAGGTGGGATGGGACTTTTTTCAACACCCTACAAAATGTTCCACAGTCCGGTAGTTGGTAACATCCAACTTATCCTCAACAACTAACATACCGCATACATTAGTGCTTTTGGCCATGGTCGGTAACTAAAATACCTTGATGCAAGAAATTGATTGTATCTCAAAAAGTTGAACAGAACTCTCAAGATGAATTCTGCTAGACCTGTAGCAAGCTTCGAGACGCTTATACTGGTGAACGGAAACTAGCATATACCTTTGGCACAAAAAGATGAAATAGCCTCCACACACACTGTGACAGTGCATCCGGAGGCCAAAACTAGCTGAGATCATGATTTTGGCACCACACAACAAATATTTTTTTATCTTGCAAACACACTAAGTATGCTCACCAAAATTCATGCGATTCTAAGATTGCAACTAGAGGAGTGTCGACGACGGCGACCTGCTCTGATACCAATTGTTGGAGTTAGACATCTCTGGAAGAACATGAACAACACAAGGAAGAGGAAGAAGTTTGGAGCACAACACACAATATTGAATGTATTACCACTAGAATGTACAAAGATAAGTAGCTAGTTAGGGCAATAGGCGTATAAACAAGCCGGGAGAAAAAGACCTCCCAAAGAGGGAAAAAGGACCCCGGCGGTCCTAGTGTGTTCACACACATCACTACCTAAATATATCAATAGGTAGATATGGAGAAATTCCTTATGTATTTTTAATTTTTTCCCTTAAATTTGTGTGTAATAGGTCCAAGCATCTCTACTATCTCCTCTATATTGAGCTCCCCAATGTGATGTTTCTCATATGCATATTCATAAGGGAAATTTTATCGCCCATTAGTCATCCTCTAGCCTAGAGAGAAGATTTCGATGGTTTCATCTATGAAGGTGCGAAACACTCATTCAACGCAAGATGGCACCCATAGATTTGTGTCAAGGCACATCTTCAAAAAGATGTCGCCTTCCAAATTTCCATAGAAATTGAAGAAGAAAAAACCTCTAAGGAGCAGATTATTTACAAAAACTTTTCCAAATGCCTATTTTTAGTGTGGATCGCAAGGCCATATACCAATGGATTATCCTTTGAAATAAAAATCTATTATGTATATGCATATGTGTATGTTTGTATGTATACATATGCATGTGTGTATGCACATATGTGTGTGTATACATAAGTGAGTGTGTATGTATATGTATATGTCTCTCTCTGTCTCTCTCTCTTTATGTGTCTCTAAATCTCTCTCTTTCTTTGATCTCTTTCTCTCTCTCTCTCACTATGTCAATAAAAAACAAAACAATCACTTACATTGTAGCGTTTCCTCAGTCACAATCTATCCCCAATCACAATCTTTTGATCACTCAAAAATAACAGTGAAGAGAAGAACACAGAGATTGCACGAGGTAAAACAAAATCTGATGTCGAAGAGTAAAAACAAATATGACGCAGAGAAGGAAGAATTCTGATATTATAGATGTGAATCAATGGTTACAATAGCTTTGGACAATAACTTCTTGGCGAAGCCTCTATCTCCTGACCACCCCCGAGCTATCACAATCGCATTCACACTCGCACTCTCAATCACACTCTCACTCTCACTCTCACTCTCAATCACAAGGTAATTCTCTGATTTCTGTGTGTCCTTTGCGTTGATGCGCAGGTTTCTCCATATCCCAGTTTGATCACTACCTTTTTCCAAAGAAGTCTGCGATCCACCAAATTTAGAAAAAGTTGAGTTTCTCCAAAACTTTCAAAAAACCATGCGATCGTAGTGTGTTTTCTTTCTTTAGCGTACCTGTCAAAAATAGCAAAAAAACACCAAGAAGATATATCCAAAAACACGCATAATTAGACGTGGTGACACGTGAGCATCTGAATCACAGATTCAATAAAAAAAACGGCACTTTTCAAAGCCCTATAACTCAAAAACA
Source organism: Ceratopteris richardii (assembly GCA_020310875.1). Taxonomy (NCBI): domain Eukaryota; kingdom Viridiplantae; phylum Streptophyta; class Polypodiopsida; order Polypodiales; family Pteridaceae; genus Ceratopteris; species Ceratopteris richardii. Next base: position 165,117,987 of record CM035419.1, read on the forward strand.
ATGAGGAATTAGCTTAAGCTTGTGAGAGACACTTTTACTCAATTTTTCGATCTACACAATAGTGTTAGAGACATACGGGATCCAAATCCATCTCCAAATGCCACTTTTCCGCCCTGCAAGTTTCCAAATTCTAGAGAGAGTAAAATCAAGGCATTTTCTTACAATGAACTAAATGTAGGACCCTGAACGAGGTACTTAAAACATGATTCACAAAAATTTCACACCAAAACTTTTATTCTGTTATACATGCTCTATCTTTCCCTCATACGGAGTTTTCCTTAATTCTTTCATCTTCACCTTCAAAATTCCACTAGAAAACATGATGCGAATGTCTAGAGAGAGAATATCAAACTTGTCAACCCAAAATTTTTCCTACATGCATAAAATGACCTAATTATTCATTCTAAGCATTATCCCCACAATGAAATTCAGAAAGCTCAAAATGAATCATTTCACTAGAAAAGAGGCCTATTACATACATCGATGTAATTGTTTGGATTGTTGTCATCAAAATCCACTTAAAGTTGTCCTTCATTGAATTCCAAAGACCTGATGCCCAAATCTCTTGCAAAACTAAAGACAAAAGAAATTAGAAAAGGGAAAATATAAAGAAAAAAGAAAGAGTGCTACAGTATGTGTGATACTTACCAAAACTTCAGATCTAGAAAAATAGAGAGGTATGCGTAGAGAGAGAGAGAAAGAGTGAGAAATAGAGAGATGTAGCTCGCGCATGAAAACTCGAGAGTAGCAAGTTTTGTTTCAAAACATGATGAATGTCAAATTTTTGCTCTCCGGTCCGATTAAAACATTGCGTCAGTATGTGTGTCGGTAGTTTCCTGTAATGTACCAATGCTCATACCGACGCCCATACACATGCATGTGTACCAATGCATATATTGCTCCCGTGGTTTTTCAAGGGTTTTAAACGGTCATATCCATGCTGATGTCTGATCCTCGGTATGCACAATGTCGGTATGCCCTTCATATGTTGTGGTGAGCTTGAAAGACTCAACTCATGGTCTGCCAAAGATGCTTTAGCAAGGTTATATCTACTTAACTCTATTTCTGATTTCCTTCTTCCTCAGGTTAGGAACTCTAAAACTTCCCAAGAGACTTGGGATACATTGTCTTCATATTTTTCTTCCAACATAAGAGCTAGGAAAAATCTATTGTGGATTGAGTTTACCACTCAAAGGAAGCAACCCAAGGAGAGTGTTTCAGAGTATGTGAACAAGGTGAAAGATGTGGCTGACCAATCGGCAAGCATAGGAGAGGAGATCAAAGAGGAACAAATAGTTAGACAAATAGTCAATGGCATCAAGGCAGATGATAAGTGGGAAGCTTTCACAACTGCTATGGACCTTTACATGGACATGCCAATTCCAGACCTTACCACACTCATGGGACAACTCTTTACCCATGAATCCAAGCTCAACAAAAAAGGAGAACCATCAAGAGATAACAACTCTTCTACCCTATGCAGAGATAAAGGAAAGTCTAAAGATAAAGGAAAGTGCAAGAAAGTAAAGGATGAAGGTACTACTTCTCAAGCTAACTATGCACATAGAGGTAGGAATTGAAGGGGAAAGGGTAGAGGAGGTAAGCAAGGTAGGGGAAGACTCTTCAACTCTTCTCCATGCAATATAGGTGGATTATCTAATCACACTACATATGAGTGCTATAGGAACTTCAAAAATTAGAGAGTAAGAGGATATCAAAGAGGTAGCTACTCACAATCAAGAGGAAGATTCAACCATAATCAAGGCTACAACCATGGCTACAACAATAATTACAATAACAACTACCAAGGAGGAAACAAATAAAAAAAGGAGTTCAACAATTAGACACAGGATCAAGAGGATTCTCTTTTTATTATGAACATGACTTCAAAACAAGGTATGAATGATGAGCACCTCTTCTATATTGACTCAGGTTGTTCAAACCATGTAGCAGGAAATGTAGCTCTCCTTTCTGATCTTGAGGAGCCCAAGGGAAAGCACCAAGTGCAAACAAGTAGTGACACCAAGCATTCAGTGGTCAAGGTAGGAAATCTCAAAACTTCTGATGGGAATAGGAGTCTCTTGAGTAGGGTTCTTTATGTAACTACAATCACCAAGAATTTGATGAGTGTTGGATAGATAGTGGAGAAGGGTTTGGAGGTTAGGTTCGACAAATATGAAGCCTTTGAGGAGTACCCCTAACATGGATTCAAGACAATTGCAAGGGAGAAAAAAGAGGTGGATTATTTTTATTTGAACTGGAGGACACTAGAAACATTGCACTCTATAATTACAAGGATAAAAAATTGTGAGAGCTTGAGATTTGGCATAAAAGATTAGGGCACATTGGTAAGACAACCTTGAAGCAAATATGTACTGATGAATCTGTGCTTGGGATACGTAATATATCCAAGCAACACATGACGTATAAATGTTGTGCATGTCAAGTTGGTAAATCACACAGGTTATCCTTCACAAAGAAAGGCTATATGCATGAGGATTACTTGGAACTTGTCCACACAAATGTGTGGGGACAAAGCAAGGACCCTTAAATTTCGGGTTCAAGGTACTATGTGTCATTCATTGATGATTTCAGTAGGTGGACTATCTTTTACTTTATGAAGCATAAAGATGAAGTGCTTAGTTGCTTTAAGAAGTATCTTGCACTTGTAGAAAATCAAATAGGGCGAAGTACTGCCACTTATCTTATTAACAGGTTGCCATCAAAATCACTTGATAGGATGGCCCCATATGAAGCATGGCATGGTAGAAGGCCATCACTTGATCATTGTAGAATATTTGGATGTGTTGCCTATATGCATGTTCCATCTCAAATCAGAGGTAAGCGAGAACCTAAGGCAAAGAAATGCATCTTCATAGGGTATGATTTAAATGAGAAGGGATACAAGTTTTATAGTCCATCCAACAAAGGATCTATGGTCAATAGAGATGTTTTGTTTGATGAGAATGATTCTTGGTTTGAAAGTGGATGGAGGAAGGCTAAGTTGCCATATGACTTGGAAGAAAAATTTCCAAGCCTCAACAAGGAGGAGCATAACACAATTGAAGACATCAAATCAGATGATGAGGACACCATCAACTTAGAAGAGTTCAAAGCATGGAAATCAAAGGGCAATGTCAAGATGAAGAGGTTGGAAGAATTACCTGAATCATCCAACCAAGCTCTAAGGAGATTACAAAGGGAGAGTATGAAACCAATTTAGATATGGGTATGATACTTCATTAGTTACTAAGCATTCTATTTATCTTGCTAAGGACTCATCACTTGAAGAATCTTCTTCATATGAAGAAGCAAGTACCAAGTACAAATGGAAGGAATCTATGGATGAAGAAATAGAGGCACTCCAAGAGAATAATACTTGGGAGCTAGTACCCAAGAAGGCATCAATGAAGGTAATTGGCTCTAGATGGATTTACAAAATCAAGAGAAACTCAGATCGATCCATAAACAAGTATAAAGCTATACTTGTGGCTAAGGGTTTTGCCCAAACCCAAGGAGTTGATTATGAAGAAACCTCTCACTTGTGGCTAAAATGCCGACCATCAGAGTATTGGTAAGTCTAGCTACATCCAGAAATTGGAATATGTATCAATTGGATGTAAAAAATGCTTTTCTCAATGGCTGGATTTCAAACGAGGTTTACATGGATCAACCTCCTGGCTATGAAGACCCAAGCAAGGTAAACTATGTGTGAAAATTGAACAAAGCTCTTTATGGTGTGAAGCAGGCACCTAGAGCATGCAATCATAGGTTAACTACCTATTCTCAAGACCAAGGATTCATAATGAGCAAAGAATATTCTTCCCTATTTGTCAAGAGGAGTAATTGAGAGATGATTTATCTATGTGTGAATGTTGATGACATCATACTCATAGGTAGTGATGCTAATTGAATCAAACAAATCAAGAACCAAATGATGTAGGAGTTCAAAATCAGTGACCTAGAAGTTGTGAGGTACTTTCTTGGACTTGAATTAGTCTATAAAAATTTTGGAATTTACATTACACAAAGGAAATATGTGAAGGACATGTTGAAGAAGTTCCTCTTGGAGAATGAAAACATATCTAGCACTCCTATGGAGGTAAAACATAAATTGAGTGCTCATGAAGGTGACTTGCTTGAAGACATTGCAGGATATCAAAGCATGGTTGGAAGTCTAAACTATGCAACTCTAACAAGGATTGATATAGCTAATGGAGTAACTGTTCTAATTCAATTCATGCATAAACCGAGAGCTCCTCACTTGGAAGATGCTAAAAGGATTTTGAAGTATCTCAAGGGTACTCAAAATCAAGGTCTTTACTTCCCATACACATAAGATTTGGACATAAAGCTTTACTCAGATGCAGATGGGGCATGTTGTAAGGATGAAAGAAGGAGTACTTCTGGATATTTGTCTTTTGCAAGTGATAATCCCATTTCATGGTCTTCCAAGAAGAAAACAACTATGACTCTATGTTCAACAAAGGCTGAATATAGGGAATTAGCCAATGCTACACAAGAAGCAATTTGGATTAGATTGCTATATTCAGATTTGGGACTTCCCACTCGTTCACCTATGATTTTTGGTGATAGCATGAGTTCTTTGCATCTTGCAACCAATCCTATCTATCATGCAAAAACCAAGCATATAGAAGTACACTATCATTATGTTAGAGAAAAGCTATTGAGCAACGAGATTCAATTCGCATATGTATCTACAAACATGCAATGTGTAGATTTGTTAACCAAACCACTTGATGGTACTAAACTTTGCAAGTTTAAAGCTATGACTGGATTGTAGGACATTCAAGAAGATTGATGACGAAGAGAAATCCAAGATGTTTGGCTTGAGCGGGAGCTGTTGGTGCAAGTACACAAGCCTTCACACTTGGCTAGGCTTGAAAGGAACTATGTACAACCAATTATTGAAGCATATGAACCATTTCTTGTAATGCTAGATCATTTACCATTTGTAAAAGATAAGTTCTTGAGAGAATATTGTAATCCCATTGATTTCGTGGAGTTGGGAGAATAAATAGTTACGAGTTCTCAAAGGAGAATAACTCCTTAATCATATGATTTACTTTTAGATGAAGCCAAATTTGAATTCAAATTCAAATTTGAATGATGAATTCATTATAAAAGAGGTTGTAAAACTTGTGGCTTTTATGCCTCTCCTTGAAGCTCCTTTTCCACTCCTTTTGTAGATCTTGAGTGACTTAAACCATAGCCTACTCATCTCACTATCATTAGGCATCATTATTATGCCAATGATCATGTACAACAATGTTCTATAATACATTTACATCATTGATCATATCTGTCTATTTCTCTACTATTGTTACTCAAAATAGTGAACTTTGCATGACCATATCTCAGTGACCTCTCCATCATTTTCCATGTTCTATAGCTTGTTGGAACTAGCTCAAAGTCTACTTCAAGCTATCAAAATTTGATGGCATTTAATTCAGCCAGTTTGGAGAAATCCACTCGAAGTGTTCTCTGGTCATTCTCTGCTCAGTCCCTAAAAAGTTGGGTGGGTAAGTTTTGAAGTCCTAAATTGATTTCTCAGTGTATGGTTTATCATTTTAAGTGGATCCACTTGTTATCATTAGCTATCTAAGCTAATTGGATACCCTCAAGAGGAGTTTGATAAATTGCTATCGTATTGTGAGCAGTGAGCAAAAGATCCAATAGGTGTCAAGAACAAAATAGCAAGTTTTTGATCACTAGCTATTTGTGAAGTTAACTATTTTGCTCTAATTGTTTGAAGCATCAACTCCAAAGTACATAGGTACTTATTTTGTGTCATTTGCAAGCTAAGAGGGCCTACTACATAACCCTAAACTGAAATAGGGTAGGTACAAATCAGGTTTTGGCAGTACCATCTTACTTCCTTGAGGTATCCATCCATCTCTTCCAATAATCTACAATGGTCACTCTTCTACCTAAAGAGTTTGAAAGGGAAGAAAATACCTTTTTGTCACCTGGCATTTGCTTACTAGCTCCAAAATACAAAATCCAAGGATTATCTAAGAATTGCATTTAAAGCTACCTGATCAAAAGCTATTTCTTCAATAGTAGCACATGCATATGAATGTACCTTTGAAGATTTAGGTTTTGGATTATCTTCAACACTATTACCTGATGCTTTCTTCTTTTCATTAAAAATCCTTGCTCTACATTCTGCTATATAATGACGTCCTTTGTTACAGTAATGTCATACTTCCTTGTTTGAATCAAATGTAGTCGAACACTTTTCTTTGGTTGTAGAGTAAGCATCAGGAAAAGGATTAGAAGACCTAGGATGAAAAGAGTTACTTTCCTTCTTGAATTGCTGAATCTTCTTCTCCTTCTTATGTCCCTTCACTGTATAAAAACATGGCTTCATCATTATCTTCCATACCCTTTTGTTGATCTTCATCTTGAAGTAACAAGAACTGTAGATCTTCAAATGAAATTTCTCTATCTCTTGTAGAGAGAGATAAATAAGTAACAAAAGCATGATATGTTGATGGAAGTGAGTTTAGAAGTGTGTTTATCATCTCTTCATCTAAAATGTTGACTCCAACATTGAGTAACTAATCTTGTAAATCTTTAAGTTTCAAAATATGTGTCTAAACCTTTTCACCAACTTTCATCCTTGTGGTGGCTAGCTTTCTCCTTAGGTGAGCTTTCCTAGCAGGGTTTCCACTCTGATAGAGATTCTCTAACTCAAACCAAGCCTCACGAGAGGTTTTGCAAGACCTCATTTGGAGTATAATATGCCTCTTGACTTCTATAGAGATATATGAAAGTGCTAAAGCATTCGTTGAATCCCATCTAGATTGCTCTTCTATAGGAAGTAGTCTAGTAATAGTATGGACTCCTGATAATGAAAGAGTTTCTTGCTCTTCACTAACCTCTTGTTCAGCAAAAATACGAACAACAGGTCTTGTAGAAGATGGAGAAACATCTTCTTTGACTTGTCTTGGCCTTGGATAAGTGCGATTGACAATATTCCATAATTCCTCTGATACTAAGAGATTCATCATCATAAGACTCTACAATGGATAATTAGACATGCGATCAAGCTGGCCTTCATTCTCAAGTCTATAATCACTCATCTTGTTAAGGGTGTATGTCAACTACGCTCTGATACCAAATGTTGTAAGTGGTAGTGGTTCACAATAAAAATAAATCACAGGTTTACAAGATCTTCGAATAGATGAACCTTAACATACACACCTTAAGACTCAAAAATAGATGAGTGAGAGATAGAGAGAGAATAGATGATATTTCAAGTGTAACGGTAAGCTTTGAGGCTCACCAACACTATTGATTGTGTGCCTAAGAGGTATGAAGAGTGTGTGTGAGTACGAATAGTTTAGAACTATTTTATAGCAAACCTAAATTCTGATAAGGCTAAATTAGAAATGAGTGACCTAGCAAGTAAGAACAAAAGTAAACTTGCTACTCACAGTAAATCAACAATGGATTTTGATGGTAAGCTTGCAAAATCTCCTCCACATAATCACTAAGATGTAGACCACAACTCCTCCAAGTCTATGTGAACACTCCCTCCAAGATGGCCTCCTAGTTGATCACCTCCTCAAGAGTGTGTGAACACTCTCTTTTCAAGAAGACCTCCTGCTTGCATTGAGCACTTAATCTCCTTGAGATGATCCTTGACTAATTTGAACAATGATTTTGGTCCTTAATATATATTAGTGTTTGTATCCCTCCAAAAGCAATAAATCACTTTGATAAAACTATCGCCATCCATCGCTACCAAAATTAGCGAATAAAGAAAACTACGCCTAACTACGATCGCGAAAATTTTGCCGCGGTTTTTCTTTTCATAAGGTTAAAAAACTCTCTTTGTTGCTATGGAGTCCTGATCGTGTGATTCAAACTTGCATCCCAAGTTTGGTAGCAATGTGAACTAGCCACACTACCACATGCTTTTGCTTATAGATGGAAGCATAAATAATACAATATATCTTGTACAAAACGGACAAATGTAGACATTGTTTCCAACAACATTACCATTCGATTTTGACACATTTGCTGATGTTGTAGCCATCATGTGATGTTGGACCATGAACAACTTCTCATAATCATCTTCACTTGTTGATGCATAGTTGTTTTGCTGCCTTCTGTTATTTTGATTCTTCAACCTGCAATCACGTTCAAAGTATCCATGTTTACCACAATTCCAGCATCCTTTACTGTCATTACCTAAATCACTTCTTTGGGAATTTCAATGGCCTATTTGGCTCCCCCTACCTCAAAACTATCCTCTACCTCTTGCATGATTCTGATGTTGACCTTGGGCTTGGGTACTATTTCCTCTTTCACTTCACAACCCTCTACCTCTGCCTCTTCCTCTCCTAGACTAGAATGCCTGTTGAGAACTAGATTTTCCTTGGGAGTTTGAGTCCTCACCAAGATTCTTTTCTTTAATAATCAACATGGACACCACATCAACAAAATTTAGAATATTTTCCATGGTCTGTATAGAAGTTCTAAACTGCTTATATGCAGCTCCTAAACCACAAAGGCACACTTCCACCATATCATCATCATATACATTCACACCAATAGATGCAAGTGAATCACATATGCTTTTGATTTTCAGGGTGTAGTCAATTACCAACATGCTCTTTTTGTCCAAAGATTGCAGCTCGTTCTTGAGTTGCAATTTCCATGCCTTTGTATTGGTCTCATACAAAGTGACCAAATTAATTTAAGATTCTTTTGGAGTATTGTCATCCTGTATGTGTCCAATCCTACTATCTTGTATACAAACAGATAGCCAATACATTTCCTTTTGTGCTCCTTGATTCGATTCCTCATATGCTCTTAACTAGTCTCCAGTCTGATTCCTTTCTGGTAATTGCGGAGCATTTTCTATCTCTCCTTCCATGTACTTCTAATAGCCTTTTCCCATTAGGAAATTCTTCATTCTGAATCTCCAAGCATAGAAGTTGTTCTTTTTAGCTTATCCCTCATAAGCTGAATCATTCCATCTGTGCTTGCCATTTTTGTGGCAATTCACAACACTACAAAACACTATGAGTAGCACTTCTACTTGAACATTGTCGCACTATGATGTCATAGTTTGATCTCAGAAAAACATAGATTTCGTGTATCAACAATACACGGAATCACTTGAAATTTTGGGTGTGGAATATATGGGTGTTTCCAAATAGGGTGAAAGTTATAGTTTTGTAGACTGACCTATTTTTTGTGTGGGCCCCACCTTGTAGTCTAGAAATGGAGGTTGAGATGGTTCCAAAACTGTGATCTGACATAAACGAGTGACCCTAAAGGGATAACTCACGAAAATATTTGAAGCTCTTCTACCTTGACACCAATTTTCATAGCAATATGAGGTCGTTTATGAATGGCACTTTCTCCATGCCTTCTTGCATACTCTTCACTCTTGGCCTTCTCCACATGCTCTCTATAGCCACGCTGTCTTTGATACCATGTCAAGAGGAAGTAGATAATGAAGAGAACTCAGAGACACACACACACACACTCTCAAAATCAAAGAGGAGCACACACATAGATTGAGGCAAAAAAAGAATGATCTTCTCCTTCTTCTTCTATTACATAAAAGGAATGTACAACAATGACCTAAAAACAAGAATACAAGAAGTGCAATATATAAAGACCAATACATAAGGAAAAACCTATGTCCACGAATAAGTGAGCTGGCAAGAAACAAATGTGCCATCACTCTTGGTAGATAAATCTAATAAAGCTCAATGAAGTGTCCTTGACATATATCGGTGTGACCACTATACATGTTAGAGAAATGAAGAAGTAATACGTGTTATCTTGGATCATCACAAGTTGAGCTTGATATCTCAACAACATTTTGCCTGACCACAAAGGGACCCATGGGGAGCTTCCACATATGGCATGGATAGGAGGGTAAGACCATGGACCCAACAATCATGATTCACAAAGTTTGTACCCCTGACCCTGAATGGCCGCATGGGTAGCACATAATTTCAATTAAAAAAATGAGCTCTCACCATACTAACACAACAAGAAAAGATGGGACTTTATTTCCATCCATAGAAAATTGGGCTTCAAGGTCCTCAATACCTTGGTGGATGTGATTTCCCTCATAGGAGTATATGCTTTATGGATTTTTGCTTTTAATCTTTACTCAAGATTACTCAAACAAAAGATTCAACATTGTTTGCAAAGGGAGAGGTTATACGATTGGAAAGTGGGATGAGTGCATGTTTATGTTTTGGCACATGGCAACTTCAGTCTTTCTTCATTATACCCTACAAGCCTACCCTTGGTGAAGCAAAGGACTACCCAATGTTGCTCCCAATTTTAGTCTCATGGACCGAGGTCCCCACTCCAAAGGGATGCATCTTAGGATGGCTCCTAGGAATTATAATGCCACCTCAACCGAGAGAACTTGGTCTCCTTACCTTCACGTAGAGTCCATTAACTCCCTTCACATGGTGGTTACATAAGAATCATCAGATTTGGTCCATCCAATGAGGCAATATGCAAATAGGTGTGGACCATGCATGGGTTGAGGACCCATAAATACATTGATGAGTGAATCGTGTGCCTTTAACCATGGATCTTCAAGATTGGGTGCCTGCCACACACTTAACTCGAGAATGTGAAGGGATGGCTGCCAATAGCACATCTACCCCACATTGAGACATCATGAAGTCAGATTTCCATTTTCCCAAATGCAGAGTGGATCTCTATTTCAACACATGCTATCAAGAACATGCAAACTCTCAGTTGGTGGATTAATTCAACCGCCAAGTTCGATGGTTCATAGAGGGTGATATCTAGCAATGCAAGTAAATTTCTTACACTTAAAAGAATAAAATATTAACAATAAAACCTTTATTTTATTTCAAGAGGTAATAGGATGATGAGATTCGGTTGCACAAGAGTAAAGGTATGTCTTTGAGTTTGGAAAATGTGTACAATCAATGTTTCTCGAAACTCAAAACTTAACAATATGTTCTTAGCATCGATCACTCACAAAGAATAGATATGATTTCATTCAAGAAGTCAAGCTTTTACAATCAAAAGATGAATGAATATCTGAAGATGTAGTTGTTAATCTATATAAAAAAGACTTATAGGTCTCTGTCATGCAATTTAGAAGGTTTGGACTTGTGACCTTAAAGCATAGATACTTATTTTGTGCATTACATCATACATATATGATCATTCCATAAATTGAATGTGCGATATCTAAAACTTTCAAAAGGTTTTAATATGAGTTGGTTAGCATCATCAAAAAGACAGGGATAAGAAACATCACTCTCATCACGGTTGCAGTTCGGAACAATTTTTTGATCTTCCGACAAAAATAAACTTGTAACACACACATACACATGCCAGCATATTCATTGCTCTGTGAATGGATTTAAGAATTCCAAAAATATACGAGATCAAACTAAAATAATATAGAAGTAATATCAATTAGCGCCTTCTAATGAAGTTTATTCGCAACTATTGATCCTTTGGAGATCTTGAAAGCAAACAACATCGCAGATATCTGTATGAACAAGGAATCAAACGATGTGCTATTCGATCCACTAGAAGAAGAACGTCTATTTTTAGACTTTGAACATATAGATACTGAGCATCATTATCACCTTCCTCCGCACCCTTCTTCAGAGAAAATAGGTTAAAATAGCAAAAGAGTGTATGAGGCATATTTTGGACTCGTCAGAAGGTGATAGGAGCACGTTATAGAGATGATGGTTAGAAGAAATTGTTGGAAGCAGAGATTAGAGCTCGGTTGGATTATGGATATGAGCAGTGTTGTTGGAATGCCAAAGCAAAAATAAAACAAGGAGAAACAGCTTTTTAATTCATCAACATTTAGAAATTGTATATAAAGATTTCAAAGAAAAGCGCAAAAACCTCATCGGACACCATTGTCAGAAGTTGATGGCTCTCTCCTCTCCAGTCCTCATTGTCCGTTGATTACTATGCCTTAATTCTCATGCCAGCATTCAAAACTTCAGTAATCATTAGTTATCACCAATCATCCCCTTGAAGCTCCCCTTCGGAATTTGTGCTCTATGTCGGATATGTCAGTTATGCCATACATCATGGATGATTATCAGAGATTGATTGCATCGATTGTTTCTCCCCATCGTCAAATCACACCCAATTGGTCAGAAGTCATAACACATGTATTGGCATTCTCTCTACAATCACCGTGATGATTATTTATAATGTTCAAAACTCTATGTTTAGAGTTTTAGCTATCATGAAACTAAACTCTTTTCATCCCCTGTAATTATTAGCATGGCATCACTTTTTCTCCCTTTTGATCAGTTTTGTGCAGCTATTTAAAGAGTTTTCTCTCCGTCCAACTATTGCTACTCTTAACACACTTTGGAAAATTTGTTCCTTCCTCGAAGCAATGAAAATTTGTTCCTTGTACCAACCGACTTGGTTGAATAACATTGTTCTATAGACATCATGATACATTGAATGCATTGACATAAACTTCATTTACAATAGAAAAATCCATCAAACAAGAAGTGAGTTGGAAATGACGGGATCGAAGGGGCAAGCCCCATGAAAGCAACCCACTTGAACTTCGATTTGAGGACCATGATTACCCTCGTCCTTTGTTTAGATCATTGTGGCGATCAGAATTTCCCACACATTCTCCATAATACACTGACAATAAAAGCCATCGTAAGGTTATTTTCATAGTAGCCACCGTAATTCCAAAGTCAAAGAAATTTTGGAAAAATTGATTTAGAATATTTGCATCAAATGGATATCCTTGAGGTCATGCCTCATCACAAGCCAAATAAGAGACCTCACAATTTCCTTTGAATGTTTTACTCTGAATAGAATGTCAAATTGAAGAAATGCAAGATTAGATATGGGAATCTCTACAACACTCACCTGCACCAAATGTGCACATCGTCCTCGATGGGCCAAGACATTAACCTGTTTCTTCAAGATTAAATTCATCGCAAATATCAGTTTGCTTGATTTTTTACGTGCATGCGATCAAAAGATTAGTGTCTATGCACAGCCTTATAATGTAGCCCTATTGAATGTATACATTAAAATGCATATGTAAATAAATATGGTTCAAACATTAGGGTAAAAGGCATTTGATGGTGAAGCATGTGCACTCCCTCACATACATATCAATTTTCATATACATAAATCCCTAGAATCACTCTGTGTGCATATGTAAAACTCAATATGTGCCTCAATGCAAGGTCATGTAGGGAAACTCTACTATGCATACTCTATGTGCAATTTCAATCAATTTTCGTGCATAAGAGAGGGTAAGAGCATTTGATGAAGTGTTTTTGCCTCCCAAACTTAGACTTTGCTTTCAGATTTCATCATGCATTTTACACTTTATATTGTTGCAATAGTGGGCATGAGTCTATTGGATAGGAAACTTTTGTGCTCATTCATATGATCCATGCATACTTTAGATACAGAAATCCATAAAAAAACACGGTGTGAAACTTGAAAGTTGGTATTGGAATTCTAATGGAGAAGCTTAGATGAAAATTCATGACTCCAGTTTATCTCTTTCAATCCACCTATACCTACACATGACATCCATCTTGAAAACCTCATGAGTAATGTAAACTATGAAACATTCACATTGACACAACTAATTTCTTATTCATCCTAGTTCTTCTCCTTGTTAAATAAAGCTATCAATGACCGTGGCATCTTATACTCCTCTCCCACATAGAAAAAACCTAGAATCAACACTTGTAAAGAAAATAGTTAAATAAATTTGAGAAAAACTTCGAAACTAGAAAAGGGAGTAGTCCATACATACTTCCAATATATCTTCATCAACAACTTGACATATGACAATGAAAGAGTGTAAAGATGAATATCAACCATATAAACAATGCAATCAAAGAACTATCTTTATAATCAAAATCGCCTTCAACATTAACGGACTCTTTTGGCATCTCATTATTTTCAACATATTCATTCTCATTATTAACTATTTGTAGACCATATTCATATCTATCAAAAGTTTCATTTTCGGTATGAAAAGTTCCATATGGTTGTGCATTATGATATCTCTCACACGTATTTATCTCATCATTATCTTCATTCCGTATTTGTGGAACATCAAAAGTTTCATTTGCGTATGGTTGTGCATTTTGATATCTTTCAAAAGGATTGATCTCTTCATTCTCTTCCCCTAAATCATCATATTATGTGCTTAGATGGATAGGAAAAGATAAATCAACTAATGCAAACTCATTAACCTTATCACAATATTTATTAATCATTTCATTAGATTTATCAATTTCATCTATTTCAATATTATTCGGTGGAGAGGAAAACAAGTTAGCAGCTTCTTGCATTACATTTAAATAATTATTTTGTTTGAAAAATTGATTTGAACAAGCAAAAATGTTCTCTATACCAATATTTAAATATTCATCCCATGCATCATCTTTTTCATTCTCTTTAAAAGGAGACAAGCATTCTATGTTTTGATCATCATGTCCATTAACTAAAGACAAGCAATTAAGGTGTAAATCATTGTCAAATTTCATATAATCTTCTTTATCGAGTTTGAAATTGAATGAGTTCTTTAGATTCATTAGTCTAATTATTAAGATAATTTCTTTGGGTCTTGCATCTCCTTTCTTCATATAGAGGAACAATGAAAATATTAGAACTTAGGGTTGATTTCTCCTCCCACTCTTCATATTGGTTATTAGGAGTTTTATATTCTTCATTTGGTCTTGATTTCATCCATTGACGTAGATTCATCCTTGACTTCATTAATATCTTTGTCCTCCTCACTTTCATTTTCATTCTCACTATCATACTTTTGTTTGTTAATTTCATATTTGTTCTCATTCACATATGATTGTTCATCTAATTCATATTCATCCTCATAGTTGTCATTCATATTACATGCAAGAAACTCTTCTTCAATGTTGAGATCAATGATTTTTTGTTCTAGGTTTTGAAAGCAACTTGCGAACTCATGCATTTTTGTTAAAAAAGCATTGCTAGTTTCATCATTAAATGGTGTTTTACTTAATATTTCCCTAGAACACTCGGAAAGTCATCTTCTTAAGGCTTCTCGTAGAAGGTCAAGGATATCATATTGATGTTTACTATAGTAAAGAAATTGTTCATCAATAGATAAATCCTTTTCACTTTCTATGATGATTTTGGAGCTTCAAAACTCATGGTCACTTGTGTCAAAAACATATTGAATGCTATCTCTAACAAACAGAAGGAAATCATATACCTCTTGTCGTGAAGTTTTAAGTACCAAGGAATTAATTTGTAAATCAATAGAATCGATTTCACTTCAAAAAAAATTCCAAACATCAATGGAAAGAATGCATACCTGATTTGGCTTGATGAAGAATCTTCAAGTATGTACATGTGTAATCATTAATAAATTTTTCGATTTTTCAAATGCCTAAATACAAGAAAAACTTAAAGTATGATGTGTGTGAAAATGTAGTTGAAATATACATTGATGGAAAAGGGTGGCATGAAGAGGATATCTACTTCCCATTTTCTATGGAGGTGATCATACCAAAGATGATCAACCCTGAACACCCAAGAAAATGCAAGGTTATGGAATCAATCTACCACTCACAGAGATGAAGAAGTTCATGACTATTTGCTAAACTTCATCAATGCATATGCAAGAAAATCTAAATTATATGCCATGCCATTTCTTCATGTGGGCTTCAAGTGTTGAGAAGATGAGAATGCTCGATTGGTGGATCAATTCAACCACCAAGATCGATGGCTCACATAGGGTGATCTCTAGAAATACAGGTAGATTTCTAACACTTAAAAGAAGAAAATATTGAGAATAGAAACTTTTTTTATTTGAAGTTATAATAGTATAATGAGATTCAGTTGCACAAGAGTAAAGGTATGCCTTTGAGTTTGGAATTAATAATGTGCACATTCATTAGTCAATTTGATCTTTTCATTTAAAACTCTTTGCAAATAATTACAAGTTGAAGTGAAGTATAGAACAAAAATCATTGAACTCTAAATTTTAAAGAAAAGTGCAACAACCTCATCAGACACCATTGTCATAAGTTGATGGCTCTCTCCTCTCCACTCCTCATTGTCCGTTGATTAATATGCCTTGATATCATGCCAGCATTCAAAGCTTCAATAATCATAAGTTATCACCAATCATCCCCTTGAAGCTCCCTTTCAGAATTTAAGCTCTATCTCAGATATGGATGGTGTAAGTCATGATAGTTATGCCATAGATCATGGATGATTATCAGAGATTGGTTGCATCGATTGTTTCTCCCCATCGTCAAATCACATCCAATTGGCCAGAAGTCACAATGCATGCATTGGCATTCTCTCTACAATCACCATGATGATTATTTATAATGTTCAAAACTCTATGTTTAGAGTTTTAGCTATCATGAAGTGTTGCAGAGCAAAGAAGAGCAAAGAGGCACAGAAAAAGAAGGGCCCCAAAGTTTTTCCTATTTGGAGACTTTATTTTTGTACTATAGTCACTTTGTAATATATTTTCCGATGTAAATGCACTAGAGGAGTCCTCTAGATGCATATCCATAAAGATTTTTCTCATTACCCTTGTAAACTAGTAGGAAATTAGTCTCTTAGTCAATAAAGTACCCGTCTCTTGTGTGAAAGGACCATTTCTAGGGCACATGTATCTAATTCATTTTGTGACTCTTTGTAAAGACTTTTGACCATTGTGAGAATCAAGAGCACAAAATTTCGAATTTGTGTCTTCTCCTCTCTGTATATTCTTCCTTGTGAGCTTGCATTCCCGTGTGATGCTTGAAAAGTGTGCTTAGAAGTGTTGTCTATTGATGAAAGTGCTTGTTTGCTGTTGGTAAGGTGTGTGGTAAGTGTAGGAAGTGCTGAAGTGTAGGAATATCATTCCCACATCTCAATATTTAGCTCATAACTTGAAGCAGAAGTGTCAGAGTTGAGTGAGCAGACTGTCACTCGATGCTATATTTGGAGTTTGGAGCTGAGAGAAAGGCTCAATTTATTGTTGACTATTGTTCCAAGTGTCACGACACCCTGGCTGACCTTGAAAGCTTGCATGTGATGGATTTACACTTGCATGTCCCAGATTAAACCTCATTGGAATTGACCATTATTTGAATGCATGTCTTCATACACTCGGCTAGGTTTTGGTACTCCTTGGATTGATAATTAAAGCATGAATCCCCACTATATGCACTTGAGGGGGATTGAGGTATAGTCTCTTTCTCCCCAAGTCCCTAAGTTGATACTCAGGTACACATATTTTTGGCGCCATTGTTGGGGAGTGTTGAATCAAACCGAGGCATTCGTGTGATGGTGAAAAGCTCTTAGCATTGAAGTGAGTATAGGAGCTCTGAATTTCTCTTCTTTGGTAAGCCATTGTCACCCGTTGTCGTAGAGGGGTGTGAAGGGAGGCAGACGTTCATCTAAAAGATTCACACTAACCTAACCATGTGACTACACACAAGGTGCTTCTAAGTATGCTTTGGGTCTTGGATTAAATTCTTGGTTTATGAATGATAAAAGTTAAAGGTTTCTAATCTTTTTATGTCTAAATTAAGAACTAAGATTCTTAGGTCTACGACCCATACGGAAGTAGGTTTCTATATCTAGTTATAGCTTCTAATTGAGAAGACAAAACTAATTCCTCACTAGCTATTTTATCTTTAACTATATCAACTACTTCGGTTTCAATTTGATTTGAATTAGTTTTTCTTATTAAATTAGGAAATATAACGATCTTGTTCTAATGTATGTAAAGTTTCCTCAACTATTTTATCTTTAATTATTTCTTTTTCTTTATTTTTGTTATTAAACGTGTTATCAATAGAACATGGAAGAAGTGTTCCTATAATAAAGTTGTCTAATTCTTTACTATTAGTATCAGAACTGCTTGTAGACACTAATTCAGAACTGCTTGTAGACCCTAAATCTTTAAACATATGAAATCAAAATGTAAAGAACTTAATTGAATTGCAGAGTAAAA
Source organism: Ceratopteris richardii (assembly GCA_020310875.1). NCBI lineage: Eukaryota > Viridiplantae > Streptophyta > Polypodiopsida > Polypodiales > Pteridaceae > Ceratopteris > Ceratopteris richardii. The sequence goes on from CM035419.1 coordinate 165,136,015, forward strand.
GCATACAGATCTCTAAGATCAATTTTTAAGCCTATACAAAACCTTATGATAAGTTCTAATACAATTTCTTGAGAATAATCCTATACAAATTTTATATTTCTAAATGAACATAAGTTGCATCAATCTTCAAATGTTGCAATTTTGTAAACTCGTAATCCCGTAAACTCGTAATCTCCTTTGCAATGATCTGCAAGAAGAAGCATTAGGAAACATAAGTATGCTTTTAATAAATATAAATCACTCATTTGTTAATTTAATATTTAAAAGTTAACATAACTTAATTCTATGCTAATATATGTATACAAAGACTTCTTTCTTCCTAACTTTCATGCATATGCATTTGTGCACATCATACACAAATAGATATGCACATGCATACATACGCTAATCTTCATATTCATATACATATGCATTAACTCTAATATGCACATGCTTTTTTCATATGTCTATGTAAATGCTCTTATGTATATATATTTTATATAAAACATGCATAATATATATACATACATGCATCACTTTATATGCATACTTTAACTATACATGCATTTGTTATTACATGCATACATATATACTTCACTCATGTACACATGCATTTATATGCATCTATTATATACACATGCATACTAACATGCATTCAAAAACATGCACTTACTAGCATACATAAGCATGCATACATACATTCATACTAACATGAATACACTTATACCACATGCATACATGCATACGTATATTTACATTCACTTCGCATGGATACATGCATCATTTGACATGCATACATGCATCATTTCAAATGCATACATGCATCATTGTACATGCGTACATGCATCATTTCACATGCATACATGCATACATGCATCATTTCACATGCATACATGCATCATATCATACATATATGCATATATATTTCATATATTCAGATGCATACATTCACATACTCTCACATGCATGCATACACACACTTCCTACACATCATGCAACATTCATACCTATCACTAATATGTATGGTAATCTCTCTCTCTTTGCATCAAGGCAATTAGAAATTGGGATCTCTATGTGCATCACATATAGCAACAAAAGGTGAAGGAGGGGAATACGATGACGCTCTCTCCCTCACTCTTTGTCAACTATTCCATGCTAACTATTATCGCAATTGATAATGTTCATTTACACTCACATGGACACGTACATTCACATTAATAGATATGCGAAGACGTGCAGTTACCGAGCATAAACGATGAATAGTCGCTCTAATATGCACTTAAATTCACATGCTCTATAGCTTCTTGCATCAAATCATTTAATATTCATACACTTATGTGCACAAATACACGTTATTATAGGCATTAACACAATAAACTTGTAAATTCTAATTTTGTAATACATGCATAGAACACAAACGTGGGCAGATACACATGTATGGACACACATGGAATCTGGGATTCATTTAATGCCAAGACTTGACAATGTTCTTGAACTTTACCTATAGTTTCTCAGTGATTAGAACCAATTTAGTTCAGAAATAGAAGAGAAATTAAGAATGAAAACAGAGAATGGTCTTGGGAAGCTCAAATGCATGAAAAGTCTATGTTCATGAAACACTAAAATCTTAACATGACAATTGAAGAGTATCAATCTCTGGAGTGCATGGCATGCAACCATGGTTTGCAGTCCTAGCCAAATATAATTTCACTCCTTTGAGTTATGTCAAGGAAAATAATGAGTGTAGCATGAATACCTCATCACGATTAAAGTTCTCTCCCATAAAATCCTTAGTGCCATAGGATATAATGTCCTAAGCTCTTTGAGAATAAACTAAACTCTCTCTCTCTCTCTCTCTCTCTCTCTCTCTCTCTCTCTCTCTTTCTCTCTCTCTCTCTCTCTGTCTCTCTCTCTTGGTCTCTTTCGCCTGGACACCATCGTCAAAGGATGGAGAAGGGGAGGAAAGGAGACCTGCAACAACTCCCTCTCTCTCTCCCTCTCTCTCTCTCTCTCTCTCTCTCTCTCTCTCTCCATGCGAGACAGAGAAGGCTCATACGAAGGACACACAATAAACAATCCAATAGGCGAGCAAAGTTATCCCAAAGGCTCTGCTATCAATCTGTTAAAGATGATAAGTTGGCATCGGTTGTGGTACTATACCACTCCCTACAGGTGTCCCCTCAAGAAGCATTCAACTCACACATATATTTTTCAACTTGTTTCCTTGCCTAACAACAAAAAATCACTCTAGTTTTCTGCAGATAGTCCACAAGAAGTATCAAAGCTACAGGTTTCTGATTGAGTATACAGACTCAATGTTCGAATAGAGGATGAGCATACCAAATGGAACAGGTATAGATGGAGTCTTGCACTGATTTAATGAAGTGCCTATTATACATTCATTAGGGCAGCTTGATTTTTCCACAAGGGATTCAAGTGATGACGAAAACATCATGAAAATGGACAAATTTCAAGTCACACCATCAGTTGCCTCTGAAAGCATCATTGATTCAGATGTGGGTGAGAAGCAGTCAGCTTTGGCCTCTACATGCATCAGCAGTACAACAAGCAGTGCAAAAATTAAATATCTCCATGAGCACTCTATAATTAGTGATTTCCAGGTATTCAGAGATCTTTCCAAGTCTCAAGTAGCACCCGAGGTAGAAAAAGCTTTAACCACCATGGCATCCTCACTCGCTAACGAAACATCTTCAAATCTACACATTCAAAACATTTCTCATGTACAAGTAGTACCATCCATATCCAAACCAGATTGAGTGAAGGAGACAAATTCATCATTCAATGGCCCAAACATGCCAACTTATGCTCCTGCATTGCGAATCAAGCAGATGAAAAAAATCAGTAAGCGTCGCCATGGTTAAAAATTGCAATCCTAACACTGATATTGACGCATAGGCCCCAGAGAATGTGCTCATGTAGGAAGACAAAGTAAGGCAATCATTAAAACCTAGGAGCCGAATATTCAAAGAGATCCTTCGATAGAGTTTTCCTGAGCATTGTGGTCTTACCGACTAAAGTTTCCACAGAGGAAATTGTATCCCTGTCTCTCTCCATTCACAGGTGCAGCTGAGTGTGATAATGGATTGAGATTTTCTTCTATCTATAGCAATCGAAAGAGAAAGAAACTCATCATCACATCTACAGCAACCGGGGAGATGGGGAAATAGTAGAACAGAGCTCTTTCACTCTATCAGCACATCTATCTATCCATCATCGCATAACAGACCAACAGTGAATCAAAATTGACTTGCATCTTCCATTTGTGCTTCAAATCAAGGATGATGAAAAACACAAACTGAACTAAACAGTTCAAAGCCCACAAATACAAATCGAAATGTGAAGTCTATCAATGCTCTCAGACGAATGCAGATAGACAAATAGATGCACACTCAAAGCCATTGCAAGAAATGAATCTCTCTCTCACTTTCTCTTTCTCAAATAAACATGTACCTGCAAGAAGAAGCATTAGGAGGAAACAAATAAAGTTGACACATATAAATAACTATACTTAAGAATTTGTGTACGCATGCATTCTCACAGATAACTAAAAGATTTACTTACTTTAACTAACACATATCTTACTTAAGTCATACATCCATTAGTTAACTACTATATATCACATACGTTTTGAATTTACGTATATTATTAATAATAATAATAAAAATACTCAAACGTATTTTTATTATTGTAGTTTATTTATTAATTCTTCTTAACTTTTTTAAGTTATACAATAGTCATATTTACTAACCATAGTTATTAACCATAAATATATAGATATTAATTTCTATATTAAAAGGTTTTTTATCAAATAATTTTTAAGTACTTAGGGTTAGTAAATATGAACTCATAAATTGAGATGCACATTATAGTTCTTATGGATCTAATATACAATTATTTAACCCTATAGATCCAAACACGTAGGCACTCTTTGAATTAAATTAACACATGTATATAAATATATATTCTTTTAAGAAAAACCAAACAATTCAATGGTTTGGTTGAACTCATACACATCATGAACTCATATATATATTCATGCTTCAGTAGGCAAAAATACATAAATACATAGACATAGGTGCACACATATGTATCATTTAAGAATACATATGCAATTACATTCATATGGCATAAAACCCACATTCTCATTCACACTCTTAGGCACATGAACACATACCCCAAATTAAATACATTTCACATATAAACATAGATACATAACCCTATAAATATAGACACATATATTTAACCATAAATGCACATATTTATGATCTCATAAACATATAAAAAATATAAAATGAAGAGTAAGAGTAAGAATCAATTATCCTTTCATTCTTCATATAGTTTCTTCTTTTTCTTGCAGGTACTCAAGAAGAACATTAGTCATTTTAAACCAATGCATTAAAAAATATGAGAGAGAGATATCATCTCATTAACTTTCAATCAAAATATTTTTATTTTTCTATATATATATCCAGGTAAGGAAATCCTTCCGACATCCGACCCCACCAAACCTGCACATCGCCCTCGATGGGCCAACCTGCAGTTCAATAGGAAAGCAGTATCAAATTCTTTGATAAAATCTATAATTTAACTCCAAATAATATAATAATAAATTCTTCTAATCTCTAATTATGTTTCTGATATTGAAGAAAATTTCTAAAATTACATAAATATGAATTAGAAATTATTTCGATCAGTGCATATAGTCAAAAATACAAATTTAGAAAATCCTATAAAGGTTATTTAGATAATTGAGGTACTTACCATCCCATTAACTCTGTTCTTAAGAAAAATTTAATTTATATAAGTATGCTTTCTTTTATTTCCTAGACGTCCGCTATAAGATACATCTAACTAACTCTCTTGCAGCAAACCTCTGCCTCATATAGCCCGCATAGTATTTCAGAAGTGGCTTCGAGACCACAACTAAATCATATTTTTCTTTTTCTTTTCTTTTGTATTCTTTTTTTTCTTTTCTTTTTTCTTTCTTTTTTCCCATCTTGCAGTAGCCATTAATATACTGCTTGATGTTCTCATTTTTTTCTCTTTTCTTAATTTTTCTTCGCAAATTTTTTGTTTAAGGGGAAAGGCTTAACCCCTAATTAGAGTAGAGGATCTAGAAATTTGCTATAGCTAGAATTAGGATCTCATTCGCTAGACAAGTTCAGAAAGTAAAGAATTATACTAGTATAAAGTAAATTTCTCTTTTACTAGGGGTCGTAGTTCAAGTTTTCCACTCTCCTATCTTCACAACACATTACAAGTTCTCTAAATCAGACTTTCAACCTATATACATATTCCTACTTTAATTTCACATCCATTATTTATGTTATTTTAATAAGTTTCCTCTTTATATCAGAAACAAATAAAACTCTATTTATGAAGTGCATGAAGTGAAAAAATAATTAAGACTAATAATTGGATTTAAATCACCTGGTTATTCTTCATCTTCATCTTTGTCCTCCTAGAAGTCTTCATCCAATTCAAACTTATTGCTTTCTCTTATTTTAAACAACTTGATTCTTTTTCCTGCAATCAAATTTCTTAACATAGAACCATCAAATTCTCGTAATTTATAAGTACCTGTTTCAAAAACCGAAACAACAACATAAGGTCCAAACCAACGTTTAGTTAGTTTTCAGCATGCATCGTATTGAGTATCAAATGTACTATCATACACAAGCACCCAGTCACCACTCTCTATTGGTTGTGGCCTCTATCTATGTTTCTTATCAAAATATATTTTGTTTTTCAATCGAGATGTTTTTAATTTTTTAATTGCTTCTTTTAGATTTTTGTTCCCTTGCTTTAATTGTTTAATCCTAAGTGTTAATAATTCCTCTCGTGAAACATTATCTTTCCAACCTAAACTCATCCAATTAACTATCTGAGTATGTACGGGAAATATCGGTTTCTGAGAGTACATGAGTTCAGCTGGCATAAAACCAGTTGTTCTCGTGTACGTCATTCGATCAGCCCAAAGAGCAAATGGGAGATATTTTGGCCATTGACCAATATCTCCATGACAAGCTTTAGAAATGGCCTTCATTATGGAAGGATGCCCTCGTTCTATTTTACCATTCGCTTCTGGATTATAAGCAGTCGTAAGAGACAATCGAATCCCATGTTGTGCAAAGAATTCTTTTGCCTCTCTAGCATCAAACTCACCTCTATCCGCTCCTACTTTTTCTATATATCCAAATCTGGATAAAACTTCTTCTAGAAGGAATACACATACATTATAAGTAGTATTGGAACGATGTGCTCTACCCTCGACGTGGTTTGTCAAATTTTCTCGTGCAAGAACGATGTATCTCATACCACTATTGCTTTTAGGCATGGTCACAAGGTCAACTACCCACTTGTAATGAATACAAGGTGGATAGGTCGGGTGAAGGGGATCTCTATGCTTGACAGAGAAATGTAACTGGCATGTTCTACAAGTGCTCACAAATTCTTTAACTGTTACATACATTCTCGACCACCAATAGCTTTCCCTAATCTTTTCATATGTTGCAACAAAACCTTTATGACCAACCCAAAGGCTTTCATGCATCTCTTGCATAACTTGCACTTGAAAAACTTTTAAACCTAGAACTCTTTGAGGGTTTCGAACCTTTCCTCTAGCATGTCTCCAAAGATATCCATCTTTCAAGAAGAAGTTGAAAGACTTCTTCCTCATGCTCCAGAATCGATTTGAAGACCAACTAGGGAGAGGCTGAAACAAACTCAGATAGTTTCCTATATCTTGCCACTCTCCTTCATAATCATCTTCTCTAAATCTCTCATACGCATAGGTAGATGTTTCATAATTAATTAAATTTATATCATTATCTATTGCTTCACTATCATTATCAAACTTTGCTCTTGAAAGCATATCAGCAATGGTGTTATGTTTACCAGCTATATGAACAAAAGCAGGATTAATGAACTTAATAAAAGCTATCCATCGTAGCATAGCTATGTCTGGAGATGAACAATTAACTATTAAAAACCTATTAATGGAAGACAATCAGTCTCTATTATTACATTAGCTCCTATAAAGTATTCCTTATCTGTGTTTAAAGCTGTAACTAATCCCCATAATTCTCTCTTAATTTGTGGGTAATTCTTTTGTGTATCGTGAGGGATCTTCGCTCCAAAGTGAACTGTGTACCTTTGCTCCTCCTCATCATCCTGCCCAATGACCCAGCCTATACCAATAGGACTAGTGTCAACGGTTAGGATTACAGGCTTATTTCCTGTATAGTCAATACGTTTCAAAATAGGAGCATTGATAAGCAACTGCTTTAGATGTCTCATCATTCTAGAATGCTCATCAGTCCAAAAGAATTTCTTTCTTTTTCTCAATAAAACATAAAGTGGATTCGCTACATGAGCAAAGTGAGGGATCCAAATGAGGTAGAAAACACATGCAGCTAGAAATCTCCTTACTTCACTAACATTACGACATCTCTCAGAAATTCTGCTAATGGCATCAACTTTTGCTCGATAGGGTCTATGACCGTAATGACCACATAAATGCCCAACTATTAGCACTTTTTAACACCAAAAGTTGATTTCTCTAGGGACAAAGTTAGTCCAACTTCTTCAAATCTTTCACATATCTTTTCACAATCTGAAATATGGCTAGAAACAAACTTTCTACAACCTGAAGAATCTAAACTTTCAGATTTTTCTTTTTCCACACACCCTTTTATTGGAATTTCATCAATAAAAGGCATTGTCACTTTTGGTATAAAGTCATGTAGGACCAGATTCATAGCATTCATCATGTGTGCCACAGAATTCATTGCTCCTTGTGGTAAAGTATGCATGTGTACTAACCCCAAAGGAGTCTTCATCGTGGTCACATCTCGACTCTCAATTGCTAATTGAAACTGATCATACCCTGAATACAGGTCTCCCATTGAATAGATGGAATGTCCGGCAAATGCCTCGGCAAACTCATCTACAATGGGACCCGTTCCTACTGCATTCCTAATAGTGACTTTATTCATAGGCTGCAGATCCTGGATAAAGTGTAGCTTCCTGGTCTTTTTCGGTACCGTGAACCACCTATTGGAGTATGGTGCTAAGGATGGTTCTAGGATTCTCATGGAAATCGTTTCCTTTAATAGTCTCATTAGCTCAGGTAAATGAGCCTTTGGGACTAGAATTGGACAAAGCTTCCAAGGAATGTGTGGTACTGTGAAAATAATCATCGGAGCTACTAACTTTGGGTATGCACATCCTATCTCGTGTGGGAATAAAGAAAATGATTTACCATGACGAACAATCATCTTGGTAAACCAATCTTTCTCAATTTGAGAAAGAAATTCATCATCGAATTTAATATATTTCTTACTCTCCTCGGTAAAAATATGACCTATCTTAGATCGATCTCTAAGTATAGGGTCATCTGATACTTGCTGAAATATATCTTGACTATCTTTGGGTAAGGGTTGAGCTACAGGCTTTATTTTCTTTTCTACAGTTTTGTATTTGGTTTCTATGCTAACTTCATGTTCTAGGATAAATTCACTAATAATCTCATATTCTTGAATAGAATTAAGAACCATTAGATTTGATTCTAAATTTTCTTGGGAAATATTTTCTAACTCTTCTAATAAATTAGAACTTTTTGATAGTTCAATTATACACTCAATTTTCTCATCATTTGAAATTAATCCTGATTTCCTAAAATATGTTTTTTTTTTGTTTTCTAAAATTTCTTTAAAGGTTTTCTTTAGCAATATAATGTAAGCTAGTCGTAGGAGTAAAAATTAAATAATTTTCAAATTTATGATCATTGTAATGCAAGATATCAATACAATATCCACTATTGTCCCGCTCAATAGTGGAGTCTCGTAGAGATTTTGTTCATAGTATGCTCCATATTCTCTTACAGCCAGTGGATCATCACATACATGAATGATCCAGTCAATGGGATTCCTTCTTAAGTTCTTTCTATTTCTAGTGTGGTTTGGGCACACTGTCATAACTTGCAAAGAATCCATCCCTGATTTGGATCGAATTCTTGCATACGGTGACCTATCGTTCATTGCTTTTGTTTCCATTCTCATTTCAGCTATAAATGGTTGTCTGAGAATCACTTCATACGAACAATTATCTTGTACAAAGAAGTGAAACTCTTCTCAAATGCCACCTATCATTATAGGCACATTGGTACATGCACCTAATAAAATGCCAAAGCCATTGTCAACTGTTCTGGTTCACCAACCGTGCTCTTTGTCGATTGGCCATCTAAATTTGTCAAAAAACTTCTTTGAAATAATGTTTATCTCTAACCCCGAGTCAATGAGAGCCAGAGCTAAATAGGAATCCTTCTCATCTCCAATTCTAATCTTCACTTCTGGTGTGCCCCGTGCCCAGAAGGTAGAATTGAATTTACTTTCACTCTTTAACATTTCTTCATCACGTTGTATAGGTCCTAAAAAATTTCTATTTATGCGTCCCGTTGTAAATTCTTCATCATCCTCATAGTCACTCTCACTTAATGTGACTGCATCATTCATAGCTAGAGTTTCCTCTGCCACATCTTGCATATCCTCGTCTTGTGGTAAAGGAAAACGTCTTCTTCTAATCACTCGAATAAAACTCTCCTTGAACTCTAGTTTCCCTATGGAAAACACTTGCTCAAGTGACATCGTTACTTGACTTTTTAGAAGAATGTTATTTAAAATCTCCCTAGCATCATTTTTCTTTTCAAGCTCAGAAATCATAATAGCACGTGGAGCTCTTCTACCCTTCTTCTTCCCTTTCTCTTCATTTTGCTTTTGGTCCTCTTTATTTTCAGTTTTAGAGTTTTCTTTTTCCAATTTCTTCTGTTCTTCTAGTAATTGAAGATTTTCATCTGTGGGCTTTTTGCCTTCCTTTATCATCTTTCTCTTCTCTTCTTGAGATAAATTTGATTCATCAAACTGAACTTTTTTATGAGTTTTCTTCTCATCTTCTCTCGTTTGCCTCCTAGTCACCCTCCTATCACCTTCCTCTACATCATCATGCATATCTTCTCATCTCCATTTTTCCTCAACATTAGCAATGTGAGAAAAAACGGAAGATTGATCTATAGGAGATTTCCATGCGGTTTTATACATTATCTTGTCTCTAGCTCGTACCAGTGCCTCTATCGAATACGGATTTTGGTTAGGCATAGAAAGAGGCCTATCCTCGACTGGCTCTAATCTTGCAGCCGAAGTACTCACAGTCGCATTAGACACTGTTAAGTTTTCATATAGCTTTCTCATTCCTCCTTTGCCCCAATTGACGGACAAAGGAAGACGTGACCTAAAGTCACATAATCTTCTATCAATCTCAACAACTAATTGATTCTCCTTCGCACTTTTTAATTCATCACAAGCAAATGTTGCGTGCTCCTAACTATCGCACCATAAACATCGCTTCCCGCCAGTCACTCTTTTCTCATTATTTTTTTGAAAGGGTGGCTGAGCAGCAAACTGTGGAGCTGGTTGTGGTGCTGACTGGAAGACTCATTGAGGAGGAATGTATCGAGGCATAATTGGTTGTACAGGTGGTGCTTGCCCTACACCACTACTGCTAGCCCCTAGATCATTAAAGCTCATGGAGTAAACCTGTTTATTCAAATTAGCAACCTCTTTTGAAAGCGATGCCTGCATGTTCATGACATGACATTCTCCATCTGTTTACATAGAATGTCTAGTTGGAATTCTATCGGAGCTTTAGTAGTAGCTAAATTATTAGCCGTAGCCATTGTAGTAGGCATTGGTTTGTCAACTTGTCTTGTAGCAGGAATCTCTCTGGGCTGAGAAGCATTAGGTCTAGTATACAAAATTGTTAGCCTTTGCTTCGTTTGAGCAATAGCCTCTATCTCTTTTTTGACCTTTTCCCAGTCGTCAGTCAGCCCATACCTTTTTCCTAGTGCCCCTATACAACTTTCAATTTCAGCTCTATCCTCAAGATTTAATATCTGAAGGAAATATATAATTACATCTGGGTTTATTGCATTTCTATCATCCTCAAGAAGTTGAGCTAAACGTCTCATAAACTCTCCATGAAGATGAGTTAAGGATTCATTGCTCTTTACAGTGTTTAACCAACACAAAAAACCTCTCCGACTATGCTGGCTAAAGTCCTCGAGGTAGAACATCTTATGTAATTCTTTTCTAAGTTCTTCCCAAGTTTTATCGGCGTTCTCTTTTATAATTTCTAGGATTCAACAAGACACAACTCGAATAAAGTATTTGACTAAAACATCTTCAGGTAATCCCCGGATTTGCACTTGCTCCTCAAATGCATCCAAGTATTCTGTAATGTTTAAGCTAGTAAATTTCCCTTTTTCTTTTAAAATAGCTTGAACTCTACGAGTTCCTTGCTTTTTTATCATCATATTTTTAAACATCTCCTCCATTTTGTGTTCTTGATAACGCTTTGAATGGAGAAGAAGATCCCTAATGGCAAGTTCTAATTGTTCTCTAAATTGCCTAAACCTATCACTAGTTGATAAAGCCAGGGATGTTGGCCTTACCTAGTCCTAGGCTTTACTAATTCTAACTTCTTTAAATTTTTTTTTTTTTAACCTAATTTTATACTTATCTCTTTAACTTAATCTTTTGAATTTATAAATATATTTTTCTTTTTCTTTATAAATATTTAATGTTTTAGAATTTGTTTTTAGAACTTAAATTTTTAAACCTTGTTTAACTCTAAAGGTTTCTTAAATAAAGTAGATAAATTTTATAAAATAAATTTCCTTAATTTAAATCTTTTGGACCTTTCTAAGTTTACTATTAATTCCTTTAATAATAGTTTCTTTGTTTTTAGATAAAACAAGAAAGAATTAAAAGCAATAACTCTAAACAAAAAGATCTTAAACCTAAAACCCTTTTTATGATAAAAACTCTTTTTGTGTAAATAAGTAAACAAACAATTTTTCTCTTTACAAAACCTTTCCTTTTTGTGAAATAAACCTTTCCAAAAAAAACTTTCCTAATTTTTAATATGAATTTGCTTAAGTGCTTTGATCAGAACCTATCTTTCCTAAATGAAAAGAAATATTTCAATGCTCTTTTTAATGCAAAGATGAAAGTCCCTAACTCCTAATGCAAATGAAATCAACCTTCTTTTTTTAGTGATGTGAATAAACTAAAAATAAAGAACTTGAAAAACACCTTACTTGATGTTTGCTTGATATAGAGGTTATAAAGTGCACGTGATATATGTTTTTACAAACTTTTGAAGTAAATCCTAAATACAGAACTAAACATGAATGTGAGAATATCTTGATCTTCTTGTATGTTGTTGTTGGGGGGGGGGGGGGGGGGTGTTAGATATCCTTCTTCCCGTGGAGGCACTCAGGTCCTAAGACCAGCCCTCAACACCAAGGGAAAAAGAAAGCAGCAAAATCTTCACCTCTCGTTGAAGCTTCTTTCTTCACTTTCCTGCATACAAGAAGAAGATGAAGTTAGATATTTAAAATAAAAACTGAAAAGACAATGCAAACCCTAAACACAGTATCGTCACGCTTCACGTCCGCTTCACCAAGGTTGTTGTAGAGGGGTGTGAAGGGAGGCAGACATTCATCTAAAAGATTCATGGTAACCTGACCATGTGACTACATGCAAGGTGCTTCTAAGTATGCTTCGGGTCTTGGATTAAATTCTTTGTTTATGAAATATAAAATTTAAAGGTTTCTAATCTTTTTATGTCTAAATTAAGAACTAAGATTCTTAGGTCTATGGCCCATAAGGAAGTACATTCCTATATCTAGTTATAGCTTGTAATTGAGAAGACAAAACTAATTTCTCACTAGTTGTTTTTTCTTTAACTATATCAACTACTTCAGTTTCAATTTGATTTGAATTAGTTTTTCTTATTAAATTAGGTGGAAATAGGTCTTCTTTGTTTTCCACTTCTGGTAAAACTATAGAAATTAAAGGTAAAATCCTGGAAATATAACGATCTTGTTCCAATGTATGTAAAGTTTCCTCAACTATTTTATCTTTAATTATTTCTTTTTCTTTATTTTCGTTCTTAAATGTGTTATCAATAGATGGTGGAAGAAGTGTTCCTATAATAAAGTTTTCTAATTCTTTCCTATTAGTATCAGAATTGCTGGTAGACACTAATTCAGAACTGTTGGTTGACACTAATTCAGAACTGCTTGTAGACCCTAAATCTTTAGACATATGAAATCAAAATGTAAAGAACTTAATTGAATTGCAGAGTAAAACTATAAAGATCTCTAAGATCAATTTTTAAGCCTATACAAAACCTTATGATAAGTTCTAATACAGTTTCTTGAGAATAATCCTATACAAATTTTATATTTCTAAATGAACATAAGTTGCATCAATCTTCAAATGTCACAATTTTGTAAACTCGTAATCTCCTTTGCAATGATCTGCAAGAAGAAACATTAGGAAACATAAGTATGCTTTTAATAAATATAAATCACTCATTTGTTAATTTAATATTTAAAACTTAACATAACTTAATTCTATGCTAGCATATGTATACAAAGACTTCTAACTTCCTAACTTTCATGCATATGCATTCATGCACATCATACACAAATAGATATGCACATGCATACATACGCTAATCTTCATATTCATAAACATATGCATTAACTCTAATATGCACATGCTTTTTCATATGTCTATGTAAATGCTCTTATGTATATATATTTTATATAAAACATGCATAATATATATACATACATGCATCAGTTTATATGCATACTTTAACTATACATGCATTTGTTGTTACATGCATACATATATACTTCACTTATGTACACATGCATTTATATGCATATATTAGATACACATGCATACATGCATACTAACATGCATTCAAAAACATGCACTTACTAGCATACATAAGCATGCATATATACATTCATACTAACATGAATACACTTATACCACATGCATACTTATATTTACATTCACTTTGCATGGATACATGCATCATTTCACATGCATACATGCATACTTATATTTACATTTACTTTGCATGGATACATGCATCATTTCACATGCATACATGCATCATTTCACATGCATACATGCATCATTTCACATGCATACATGCATCATATCATACATATATGCATATATATTTCATATATTCACATGCATACATTCACACACTCTCACATGCATGCATATACACACTTCCTACACATCATGCGTATACCTATCATTAATATGTATGGTAATCTCTCTCTCTTTGCATCAAGCAATCAAAAATTGGGATCTCTATGTGCATCACATATAGCAGCAAAAGGTGAAGGAGGGGAATAAGATGACGCTCTCTCCCTCACTCTTTCTCAACTATTCCATGCTAACTATTATCGCAATTGATGATGATTTACACTCACATGGACACGTACATTCACATTAATAGATATGTGAAAACGTGTGGTTATCGAGCATAAGCGATGAATAGTCGCTCTAATATGCACTTAAATTCACATGCTCTATAGATTCTTGCATCAAATCATTTAATATTCATATACTTATGTGCACAAATACACGTGATTATAGGCATTAACACAATAAACCTGCAGATTCTAATTTTGGAATACATGCATAGAAGACAAACGTCAGTAGACACACATGTATGGACACACATGGAATCTGAGATTCATTTAATGCCAAGACTTGACAATGTTCTTGAGCTTTACCTATAGTTTCTCAATGATTAGAACCAATTTGGTTCAAAAATAGAAGAGAATTTAAGAATGAAAACAGAGAATGGTCTTGGGAAGCTCAAATGCATGAAAAATCTATGTTCATGAAACACTAAAATCTTAACACGACAATTGAAGAGTATCAATCTCTGGAGTGCATGGCATGCCACCACGGTTTGCAGTCGTAGCCAAATATAATTTCACTCCTTTGAGTTATGTCAAGGAAAATAATGAGTGTAGCATGAATACCTCATCACGATTAAAGTTCTCTCCCATAAAATCCTTAGTGCCATAGAATATAATGTCCTAAGCTCTTTGACAATAAACTAAAATCTCTCTCTCTCACACACACTCTCTGTCTCTCTCTCTCTCTCTCTCTCTCTCTCTCTCTCTCTCTCTCTCTCTCTCTCTCTCTCTCTCTCTCTCTCTCTCTCTTTCGGTCTCTGCCGCCTGCGCACCATCGCCAAAGGATGGAGAAAGGCAAAATGACTCTCTCTCTCTCTCTCTCTCTCTCTCTCTCTCTCTCTCTCTCTCTCTCTCTCTCTCTCTCTCTCTCTCTCTCTCTCTCTCTCTCTCTCTCTCTCTCTCTCTCTCTCTCTCTCTCTCTCTCTCTCTCTCTCTCTCGCGCGCGCGCTCTCTCTCTCTCTCTCTCATCGTGCGAGACACAGAAGGCTCGTATGAAGGACACTCAATAAAGAATCCAATACATGAGCAAAGTTATCCCAAAGGCTCTGCTATCAATCTGTTAAAGATGATAAGTTGCGCTGTGGTACTATACCACTCCCTGCAAGTGTCCCCTCGAGAAGCATTCAACTCACACATATATTTTTTTGCTTGTTACCTTGCCTAACAACAAAAAATAACTGTAGTTTTCTACAGATAGTCTGCAAGAAGTATCAAAGCTACAGGTTACAGGTATAGATGGAGTCTTGCACTGCTTTAATGAAGTGCGTATTAAACATTGATTAGGGTAGCTCTATTTTTCCACAAGGGATTCAAGTGATGACGAAAACATCATGACAATGGACAAATTTTGAGTCACACCATCAGTTGCATGTGAAAGCATCATTGATTCAGATGTGGGTGAGAAGCAGTCAGCTTTGGCCTCTGCATGCATCAGAAGTACAACAAGCAGTGAGAAAATTAAAGATCTCCATGAGCACTCTATACTTAGTGATTTCCAAGTATTCAGAGATCTTTCCAAGTCTCCACCACGACTCCAGGTAGAAAAAGCTTTAACCAAAGTGGCATCCTCACTCGCTGACGAAACATCTCCGAATCTACACATTCAAAACATTTGTGATGTACAAGTGGTACCATCCATATCCAAACCAGATCCTGTGAAGGAGACAAAGTCATCATTCAATGGCCCAAACATGCCAACTTATGCTCCAACACATGAAAAAAAACAATAAGCGTCCCCATGGTTAAAAATAGCAATCCTAACAATGATATTGACGCAGAGGCCCTGGAGAATCTGCTCATGCAGGAAGACAAAGTAAGGCAATCATTATAACCCATGAGCCTAATATTCAAAGAGATCTTTCGATAGAGTTTTTCTGAGCCTTGTGGTCTTACAGACTAAAGTTTCCCTAGAGGAAATTGTATCCCTCTCTCTCTCCATTCACATGTGCAGCTGAGTGTGATAATGGATGGAGATTTTCTTCTATCTGAAGCAATCGAAAGAAAAAGAAACTGATCATCACATCTACAACAACCGGGGAGATGGGGAAATAGCCCAATGCAGCTCTTTCACTCTGTCAGCACATATATCTATCCATCATTCTCTCTTTATCTCTACTCCTATGTGTGCACACATATGGAAAGATAAATCGACATCGCATAACAAACTAAGAGTGAATCAAAATTGACTTGCATCTTCCATTTGTGCTTCAAATCAAGGATGATGAGAAGCACAAATTGTACTCAACGGCTCAAAGCCCGCAATTGCAAATCGAAATGTGAAATCTATCAATGCTCTCAGACGAATGCAGACACACAAATAGATGTGCACTCAAAGCCATTGCAAGAAATGAATCTCTCTTTCACTTTCTCTTTCTCAGATAAACACACGTACCTGCAAGAAGAAGCATTAGGAGGAAACAAATAAAATTGACACATATAAATAACTATACTTAAGAATTTGCGTACGCGTGCATTCTCACAGATAACTAAAAGATTTACTTACTTTAACTAACACATATCTTACTTAAGTCATACATCCATTAGTTCAGTACTATATATCACATACGTTTTGAATTTACGTATATTATGAATAATGATAATAATAAATACTCAAACGTCTTTTTATTATTGTAGTTTATTTATTAATTCTTCTTAACTTTTTTAATTTATACAATAGTCATATTTACTAACCATAGTTATTAACCATAAATATATAGATACTAATTTCTATATTAAAATGTTTTTTTTTTAATAATTTTTAAGTACTTAGGGTTAGTAAATATGAACTCATAAAAATTGAGATGCACATTATAGTTCTTATGGATCTAATATACAATTATTAAACCCTATAGATCCAAACACATAGGCACTCTTTGAATTAAATTAACACATATATATAAATATGTATTCTTTTAATAAAAACCGAAGAATTCGTAGGTTTAGTTGAACTCATACACATCATGAACTCCTATATATATTCATGCTTGAGTAGGCCAAAATACATAAATACATAGACATAGGTGCACACATATGTATCATTTAAGAATACATATGCAATTACATTCATATGGCATAAAACCCACATTCTCATTTACACTCTTCGGCACATGAATACATCCCCCCCCATTAAATACATTTCACATATAAACATAGATACATAACCCTATAAATATAGACACATATATTTAACCATAAATGCACATATTTGTGATCTCATAAACATATAAAAAATATAAAATGAAGAGTAAGAGTAAGAATCAATTATCCTTTCATTCTGCATATAATTTCTTCTTTTTCTTGGAGGTACTCAAGAAAAACATTATTCATTTTAAACCAATGCATTAAAAAATATGAAAGAGAGATATCATCTGATTAACATTCAATCAAAATATTTTTATTTTTCTATATATATATATATATATATATATATATATATATATATATATATATATATATATAAATCCAGGTAAGGAATACCTTCCGACACCGCACTTACTACTTCTCACTTTTGGAGTGTGTGTAGTGAGTTGATAGTTTAGAGAAGTGAGTAGAGAGAGACATTAGAGTAGGTAAGAGCAAGTAATTGAGTAGGTTAGGGAAATAGGTTTAATTTTTAAATATCTTGACTTCATCCTTTTCTTTTCAAGTACCTTTTAGAAGTATAAAACCCAGAAAACTCAAATCACTTCAATTCACTTGTTCTATCGCAAGCGTAGTGAGCGCTGGACATCTGATATCGTGAGTTTGAGACCGTAGAGCATGGGGTAATTCAGAGTGAGTGGGTGTGGAAGAGGGCTTGAGGGCAGTTTGAGAGGTGAGCCTATCAAGTCTTTGCTCTAAACTTCAATTTGAATTCAAGGAGAGAGCAACTTGAATTGCGGTAGATGTTGTGAGGAGATTATCCAGGGACCGAGTGAGAGTTTAATTGATTCTGACACTTGAGAATTGGGAGATAAGCACTAGGAACACCCACATCAAATTGAATATCGAATTTGCCTGCCTATGTTTGAAAAAAGTTCAAGTGTTGTGATCTCCCAAGGTCGAGTGTCGCAACATTTAGGTCGTGAACTCCCTAGGTTGAGTGTGGTGATACTTACACTCATGGAGTGTCACGACATTTTGCAAGTTTCGGGTATCTTGGACATCCAATAACACGATATTTGGTAGGTATCAAGTATCGTTGACATAATGTTGCCATACTTGATGAATATCGAGTGTCGTTGACTCGAACCACATCTAAAAGATGTCAAGTGTCGAGTGTCGTTTAGACCACGGTATCGCGACATTTGATGAGTATCGAGTATCATGACCAAAGTATCGTGACACTTCCCAAGTGTCAAGTATCGTGACCAAAGTATCGCGACACTTCCCAAGTGTCGTGTGTCGTTTACTCAAGTATCACGACATTTCGTAAGTATCAAGTGTCATGATTCAGCAAGTGTCAAGTGTTGCAAACCCAGCTATCGCAACATTGAGTAGGTGTTGAGGGTCGCAATTGATCTAGTGTCCTATGTCATGTGTTGAGATTGATCAAGTGTCGTGTGTCCTGAGATGTCGTGTGTCGAGTGTCATGGAGACCCGAGTCGCAATACTTATCTAGTGTCGAGTATCGTGTATTGAGTGAATGTCAGGTCTCGCGTAGAGAGACCTTTAGTGATACCTTAGTAGGAAATTCCAAATTAAGAAAAAACTTCATATAATCCTAAGATTTTACAAAGAGTATTGGGAGCTAGGGGTTGTCTAAACTCAATTAGAGCTCCTAAGTGAATGAACTTAAGATCGGGAAGAACCCTAGGAAGCTGAAAAAGTGTAATGTCATCTATGGGAAGTGTATCCGAACCGAGTATTCATTCTCATTACTCCGAAACCTCGAGTGAGTTTGAAGAGGAAATCATTATGTCCTCTGAAGATATGCAGAATTCTGTATCAATAGTTTGCATAATGTGTATCATTGAGGGAGAATATCGAACATCTTTAGAATATGTGAGCACCAATCAACATGACCTACCCATCTCCATAGATGGACTAAACAGATCAGTGGCTAGGCTGAAGAAAGCCACAGATGCTCACATAGTGCCTAGGCTAGCTATTAAGTATGTGGGAGGATTATATATGGATAAAAGAGGGATTTTGTATGCACTCACAGAGCATCCTGAAAACATCAATAAGCAAAGGGAAGAAGGCAATGCCCACAACCATAATGAAGAAGGACATGAAGAACATGTGTCTACCCCTAGGGGGAGTTCCATTGTGATTAGGGTTTGAAAAGGGGACCTGATTCCCCAAGATGATTCCCTGATGGATTTCTATTTGTTCAACGGAATGGAGTATCTACTTAGAACCAGCTCTTCATTTGGAAAGAAGCTACCAATCCAGCAACCATTTATGAGTTACAAGACCCTGAAAACCCCACTCATATTACGTACTTGGACAAGAATCAGAGAAGATACTGGCCCTCAAGGGAACTACAAAGAGGGGGGCTCAGGTCAGACACAACCGTATCGAACATTCCAGTTAGACCCCACGTGTAGTTTGATACACATAATAATAATCCTAACTATCGACCTCCTAAAAATGTAGAACCAAGAAATAGGATCCCTCTTCATGAGAGACCACCTATAGGAAGAGAAGCAGGCATACCAATAGGACGACCAATTTTCCCTGTAATGCCAAGACCACCTCAACATGGAAGAAGATTGAGACCCATTCAAGTTTCCAAATGCATGAGAAGTCACTATGATGACTCTAGTGAGCCATACAACCATATAGTTGAATTCAAGCAAGTGATAAGAGTTGAACAAGTGGAAGAATTCTTGATCCAATATGAATCATTTGGCCTAACCTTTACAGACACAGCCTTAGCTTGGTTCCAACCCTTAGACCCTAATGATTTCCAAAACATGGAACAAGTCTATCAGGAATTGATTGAAGAATTCACTAAGACTAAAATAAAAAACAACTCGTCATCATTAATCCATAGTTTTAAACAGGCTCTTACGGAATCAGTAAGATTGGCCGCAAGATGGTTCAAGCAATACGTGGATAGATGCCCTGTTGAGGAGAGACCCACTCAAAACAAAATGGTTTCATTATTCTTGGAAGGATTAGTGAATGGATCATTGAGATCATTAGTATATGTAAAGAGAGTCCATAATTTGCAAGAATGTATGAAAGAGTGTATCGACCTAGAGGAAAATCTGGCTGAAGACTTGAAGATACCTCAAGGTAGTGTGATCAGTGAGGATAGTGTCAGCAGCATGTCAAATCCCAGGAACAATGTAGAAGAGATAGCCGATTTAGTGGCTAAGAAGCTAAATATTCAAGGGCAGAGGAATTACCCAAGCAATCCTATGAGAGTGCCCATGCTCAGAAGATGTGTTCACTATGGAGTTGCCCATCCTTCTCACATGTGCAATAGGGGATTAGTCCCACCACCTACTTATGCTTACAATAGACCACCCGTCCAAGGCCCTACGCATTATTGTAGCATAGAACAAAGGTACACAAATCATGACAAATAATGTCTCACTAATACCTTGACAAATAAAATAAAAGTGATTATTTATCAAGGTATTAAAGAGACATTATTTTTCATGGAATACACATGAATGCAGTTGAGAGCTTGAATTATTGGACAAAACTCACGCAAAGGATTAGATGAATTCAAGATCTTGAATGGCCCTAATCGCTTGAATTGTTCGTGTCTTGAATTCTTTGATTTTATTCATTTGTGATCTCATATCCATATGTTTGATCCTCTTCTCATTCCTTTTGACAACAAGTCATGGCTAGGATAGAAAAACACAACTAGAAAGTTGTATACTACTAAAGAGCAAAAATATCGGGGAATTGCTCCAAAGAGCCAAGGAAATGAGGGTCAGACCATAATTATCAATTATCAAGAAAATCCATAGAAGCTATATACAAACAAGAGGCTATATTACCATGTGAAATCATTGAGGGAAATTAGAAGAGCTTAGAAGTCTATGGGATTCCTCGTCCGAAGACTTCCATTCATGAGCGTCATAAAAGAGATGTCCACAAAGCTTTGCTTAATGATGAGGACAACCTCATTCATGAATGCCAAATGGCAAATCCAAGCTCTTCTATGCTTGTAAGAGGTAGTAGAAGATTTTGTAATTGACTTCATGAATATGCTCACTTATGTGTTGCACATTGTCATAGGGTGATACTTATGGCCAAGAACTATATTGTTGTGTCTAGGCTAAGGCACAATTTTGAAAAAGCCATTGTACCACTTGATATCAATGACAAAAAAAAGTTTTATATCCTCAATATTCCTCTAGAAAGAAACCCTAATCCATCTAGAGTAAAAATTTAAGAGATCCCTTCTCATGAACACATGACAAGAAATGCAATAGAGTTTGGTGAGGAGAAGATAAAGAAGAATCTTATGTCACAAGAAGCTATTGTTATGGAAGATACTTGGTACATGAGGAAAGCAGACATGGAGCTTTTGAAGAAAGGAGATGGCCAACTTATTGTGAGTGTTGCAATGTCATCGGAGGAAGAGTACCTGCTTGACATAAGGCATAAAGTCAACAAGATGTTGAGAGATATCAATGTTGAAATCCCTGACAACATTGTCAATGTAGCTCTCAAGTATAAATCTTTTTTACAATGGTTTTGAGTGATCAAAATCCCTGTTTTTAGAAGCATCTCTTCTAAAAAATTGTACATATACTTCTTGGAGCTCCCTATATGCTCCCTCTTCTTATGTCTCCACTTCTTTGGCATGTTCTCATGCCTTTTGCTTGACCTTGAGTGTCAACAATCCCCCCCGTCTCGAGTCTGTTATCCCTAATAGATCCTTCTTGGATTGGGTCTTCCATGTAGTACTTTTAGAGGCAATTTCCATCATGTATCAACCAAAGTAGTTTGACTTCCAAATGTAGCAGAGTGAGTTGTCTTGTTCTCCATTTTGTTAGTGCTAGTATTTGCAAGTTTTAGTCCCTTTGTATGTGCTTCTTGTTAAATATAAAGAAGAGAGATAATATATATTTTGCAGAAAGGATTTTATTCAAATAGAAGGAAAATACAAAAATAAAAAATGAAAGCATTTATTTTAGAAAGTCGTGGAGGCAAAAAGAGAATCAACCAAAAGAGAATCAAATCCAAAAATTGAACTAGAAGAGAAGAGTGGCTGCTCAAAATATAGGAGGAGTTATGGAGAAGACCTCTCAAACTCTTTATGAGATCTTATGGTGATTTGGCTACAAGAGAGGCAAGAGGGGACACTCAAGAATAGAGAAAGAAGGCATTGAAGTCCCCTTGTAGGTAGTTCATTTGGTTTTAGTCATTTCATTTTCTTTAGTCCCATAGACTATGTCGAACTGCATACCAATTTTTGGGTAGTGTGATTGTGAGAGTAATATCTCTCAATATTTGTATCCATTTTTAGAGTTTATATAATCATTGGAAATATTATCTTTAGTACTTCCTCTATCCAGAACAGTTTTATCAAATTCATTATGATCGATGAGTTATTCAATTTTTATTGAAGCCTAGATTTCAACCTAACTGAGTTGATAGGCAGCATGTTTTGAGGCAAAGAGTTGCCAAACCAAAACTACTCTAGATTAAGTTTTTGATAGCTCATTTGAAAGTTATTCCTGTCTAAACTGAGTGACCAAAGTCTCAAGCTCATTGTATTCTTCAATTGATACCAGTTTTCATTTTAAGGCTCAGCTATAGGTAAAAGTGGTGATCCTAAGAAGGTCTTCTACACTTTCTATTGCAAGTAGGAGAGGAACTCTCCAAAAATTGATATCAGAGCATTGGATTTTGAAGAAGCAAAGCATTGGAACTGAAGTAAATCAAAGGAGAATCCTGAAATCAAGGGGGAGATTCATAAAGTCAAGATAGAGTGCCAAAACATAACTGAGGTAAACTTCAAACTTGGAAGTATGCAATGGCTGATTTTGGACAACAAGTTGAGAATTTTGATAAAGATAATTTTCAGTCTTGGAGGTATAGAATGAGAAATTACTTTAAAGGTATGGTTTATGGATTCTAGTTATTGGAGATGATCCACAGCCAGTGGACCTTCAAGATCGGAACATTACTCGAGCACAAAGGAGACAATTTGCTGATTGGGAAGAGAGGAATCAAAATTTCTAACACTATGATTGTTCATGTATAAACCCTAGAGATAGCCAAGGAAGTTTGGGAAGCATCCAAAGCATTAGTGAGTGTTTATTGAGGACCAAGGAGCTTCAAGATCAGCTAGCATCAGTTGGATGCAAGATAGAAGAGGAAGACATCATCCAAACAGCCCTAAATGGCTTGATGAGTGAAGAAAATTGGAAACCCCTCATCATAAACATTCTTTATAGAGATCCTCTATCAACATTTGATGAGATTATACCAAATCTTGTGGCTTAAGAGGTTGCTCAACAAGGAGAAGGCAAGAAAGGTAAGGACAACCGTAGCCAAATGTTATATGCAGGTTGAGGTAGAGGAAGGAACTCACGAGGAGGCTTACAAGGAAGAGGAAGAAGCTAAAACAACACAAATTCTAGCCAACAACACTCAGAGGACGACAAGGACAACTCAAATGGCAACACATATGGAAGAGGGCAAGGAAGAAATAGAGGGAGAGGTCAAGGTTCATAGATAGATCCAGCTTTAGTGAGTCTATTGATTTTTTCTTTTATTTCAGTTGCATAAGTGTCATTATATGTGTGGTTTCTTTTTGGTAGGCTTGGCATCAACCATCATCGGGATCGTATGCGAGCATATTTCCAGATCTACTTCCTTTAGGTCTCTATAGGTCCATGCAAACACATCCCTATGTTCCCTTAATAAAGCTACAAGATTTGCTTCTTCATCTTCACTTAGGTCTTCTCCTATGTATGTACATCACTCATCATTTTCTTCAATGGTTACTACAAATTTTTTGGGTCTTTTCTTTATAATCATATGCTTCTCCTATGATGCCCTCTCTCTACAATCTTGAGTTGCATGGTTGGTGTACTTTCTCTCAATGGTGCAATATGAAGCATTCAGTTCTCTCACATTTTGGTTTTGCAATGGGGCATATGTTAGCTATGTGGTGTCCTCCACAATCATAGCATCGTTTTAATGAGGTGACCCTTGGCATTTGTCTATTTTGAACTCCTATCTTCTTGGCAACCTGATCAAGTAGCTCATCTATGATAGTGGAGGGTCTCAAAGTATGACTAGTAGAATTGTCAAAATCCTTATAGAGTTTGGACAATTCTAACTCCTCACCCATGTTGTCTCCTATGTCAATCTACATTTTCAAGCATCGATCTAGTGTGATTGGCTCCTTGAGATATACATATGATCTAAGTTTCCTACGTATAAGTCCATCTAAAAATAGGGAAACATGTTTTGATTGTCTAGGTAATTTAGGTGTGGAACATCTCTCCACATATTGTTTGAATCTATGTCTGGCTAGCCGGACTATATCTTGGGGTGTCTACTTGAAGCTCTAGATCAAGGATGATGTGTTATGCCTAATGCCACTCTTGGAAAATTCTACGATGAATACTTCTATCAGTTGACCTATATTTCAATAATTGCGACTGTTTAGGGGATGAAACCAAGCTAAAGCAGTACCATTGAGGGTCAAACCGAATGCCTCAAATTGGATGAAGAATTCGTCAACCTGTTCAGCTCTAAAAACTTGTTTAAACTCGAACACATGATCATGAGGATCTCCTCACCCATCAACATAGTTTTTCATTGTCTTGACCACTTGAGAGGGTCTACGAGTTCTTGGGTACTCTCGGGGTCTAGGCAATGGAAAATCATGTTCATCTCTTTGATGCCTATGTGCTCAAAGTCTCTCTCTCTTTTAGTTGTTTCAATGTCAAGTTTTGATCTATCTTCACCCACAGTGTGTGCAAAGCTTATCTGATGTCTCTCTCTTTGTCTTTCTCTCTTGGTTTCATGAGCCCATGATGATCCTGCTCCATGAAGGCCATGGGAAACATTAGATTTTGGTGGAGAGAAAATCAACTCACTCTTCCAAACGTATTCATGCCTGCCATGCTCTATTACCATGAACATTCTCTCTGCGTATTATCCAGATAGACAATTTTTCTTGGCATCTAAGGATCTTTGAACTTGTAGATGATGAACACCTATTTTGGTAAGTTGATCCCACTTGAATCTCCAAAAAGATTTCTCTCTTTCTCTATTCAAGAATAGTTCTATGATTTTGTTGTCTTGGGGAGCCCACTTTGGGGTAATCACTCTTGTTAAGATGGATTTACCTCAAGGAGTTTTGGGTTGTCATCTGAGGTCTCCTTGCTCTAGGTCTCCTCTCTCATTCTTGAGAATGAAATTTCCAAAGTCATATGTCCTACCTAGTAAGCTCATAACCACATACATGGTTCCTTGCTTATCAATATATGAACCCTCTTCAAATTTAACCATTGGGTGTTCAAGTCCAAAGGGTTGATCGGGACTTTTGAGTTGGAGGATTGATCTTTGCAACCCATTCTCATAGGTGTAAGCACTTAATCTATTGGTCCTCATATATTCCAATTGCAGTTTATAGGCACCTTATGGTGTTTGTAAATAGGCACTCCATGAGCTACCTATGGGTCTCTCCATGCTAAAAAATAGTTTTGAATACTCATTTATGAGCTTAGCATGTAGGGATATTCACTAAGCTGTTGCACCCATGGCCTAGCTGTGTGATTGACACTAGCTTCAGATGATCTCATGCTTTGTCTATCCTGGCCTAGGTGTCTACTTGATCTAAGGTTCATAAGATTTGTCTACTTGTCCCAATTTTCCCAAGTAAAACCACGTTGCAATGTTCTTTTGAATCACTTGGTCTTTTATAGATTTCTCCTAAAAATTATCATCAAGGATACTTGAGCTTTATGGCACTTTGAGATGTGATCAATCCACTTAAGTCATTTTCCTTTAGGGTTTGTCGCAAAAATATCCTTACTTATTCTTGAACTTGGGTAGTTAGGTTTTCTTGTACTTATATCTTGCTTATCATTGACGTAATGAGTTACTACCACTAGCCGTGCTTAGCCTAGTCTAAGAATTGATTAAGGGGGTTAAGAATGCTTACAACCTCAAGTATCGTCTCCCTTGATCACACTTGAATGCTCAAGAAATGTATTTGCAAGCTTACTATGCACTTACCACCTTGCTTTGACACCCTTGAATGGCTCTCAATGGACATGTAAAAGTCTGAAGTTTAGATCAAGCTTTAACTCTAATTTTTTGATGGAAAGTTTGTTTCAACCATTTTTTAAGACCCATTTTTCCCTTTGTATTGCTACAAAATCCTATAGAGCTCCCTTGGCTTCCTGATCCCACTTGAAGGTCAACTTCAAATTAGCCTATCTAAAAATCAACACATTATTTGTAGAATTCAAAACAAGCTTTCTCACACACTCTAAAGCTCACAAAATGGATTTTGGATGAAAAAGTTATGTCAATTTATGCTCCTACAGGTCAAAATAGAAAAACAGAATGTTATGAAAGAAACACAATTTTGAGTGACAATCATGATGCTTAGACAACCCAAAAAATCACTATTTTGAGTGCCAATTGTGATGCTAAACAACCCAAAAATCACGATTTTGACTGATAATCATGACGTTGAACAACTCAATAATCACGATTTTGACTCACAATCATGATACTGAACAAGCCAAAAATCATGATTTTGAGTGACAATCATGATGTAGAACAATCTCAATATTAGGATTTTGAGAATGATTTCAGAATCACAATTTTTAGAATGACTTGGAAATCACATTTTTTGAATCGATTGTCAGAGTTCAGTTGTCAAGGTGCACAGGTAGTGCACAATCAATTTAAAGTGTTTGGAAGGTTCAGGTGAACCTTCTCTTAGGTGCACATTTGAAGAATTAAAAGGAAGAAAGTGAAGGCATGCAAAGAGGAAGCATATGCAAAAGTGAAAGTATGGTCCCCCAATTAAAATTTTTGTTTTTAGTTTAAAGTCACTATAGGACAAAATAGGGATTCGTTGGTTGCCCGCATTTGAAGAAAATCGTAGGACATCAAAGTGAGCACCAAAATACTCTAGCAGTTAGGAGCATATGTGAACTGATACTCAACTCAAGGCAATGCATTATTCTTGGTTAGACTAAGCAAGGTGAGCATAGTCTACACTAGGAGAGAGAAGAGCAAGAGACATACAATGAGTGTGCAACACAGAGAAGGAACTAAAAAGTGTGCAAGAAGTGTGACTTAGAAGTGTATAGAGAAGTACTAAGCCATGCAATCAAAGGTCACAAGGTCCCATTTAAGTTGTGTGCGCATCGATAGAAGGTGTCCATCCCTCTCCCTATTGAAAGCTTGAGTGCAAGGTGTGCACAAGCACAAGCTCTTGGAGTAGGAGGAGGTTTGGAGCAAAGAAGGTCGGCAACAGCAAGAACCTTGGGTATTTTGTAACTTTCTTGATTGTGCACTCTTTGGGATTTCACATAGAGAGTATTTGGATTGTGTTGTACATCATCATTGTACTTCTCTCTTTATAATCAATCTATAGAAGTTTTCAGTGTCTGTATGCTTCTTCTTACCTTCCTCTTCTCCTACAAACACTCAAGTCCCTTTCTGGACAAGAATCCCCCAACAAAATTTGGCATGCCAAGTGGCACCACAAGGACACTTGAGAATAGGAGAAGCAGTATTCGCAAAGTGTAGAAGAGTGCAAGGGTAACAATAGTATTGTATTAGCTTAAGGGATAATCTTTCTTCCATTGGAATTATCTTAACATAAGAGGAGTATGGACAGCTCCTGACTGCAACCTGGTCCCAAAGCTTGAGGGGCCCTTGCAAATCAACAAGAGGGAAGGTTATTTTAAGATCAACTAGTCCATTGTCATTGACATCATCAGTAAAGGACATGGAAGCCCAAGTAGATTTGAAAACTTTACTTTCTAGATTGAATATCAAATTTCCATCCTTTAGAGGGTTAGATCAAGAAGACACAGATGAGCACATTAGGATATTCTTAGCCTTATGTAAGACAAGTGGTCCGATGGGAAGAGAAGATGCATTTTTTATTCTCTTCCCTACAACATTAGAAGGGCTAGCAGACAAATGGTGTAGTCAGTTTGCCGACAACCACTTCACCACATGGGACTTGATGAAGGAAGCATTTAGGACAGAGTTCCAACAAGGGAACACAACTGAAAACATTATTGAAGAGTTAGAAAATTTAATACTAGGTCATGGGAGAACCTTCCTAGAATTTGTTATCAGAGCCAAGGCATTAATGGCCAAACTACTAGACCCTCCCCATGATTTTTTTATCAGGAAGTGGCTAGCTAAACCACTTCCCATATCAACACAATGTAAAATAAAGGATTTAGTTTTACCAACAAAAACAATAGAAGAATTTATCAATACAGCTACAAGATTGGAGCAAATTAGTCAACAATATGGGGCAAGCTCTTCCAATTTATCATACCCTGTGGAACCTAAACACCTAGTAGTTCAGCTAAGGAAAGAGCTTGGGAGCTTAAAAAGGAATAAGCCCCAGAAAGAGGAGAAGAGTGTAGTAACTCAATTGAGGTGAGAAATTGAAGCATTGAAGTTACAAAAGGAAGAGGAAGCCCAAATAGAAGAACTCGCTCAACTTTGACAGGAGTTGAAGGAACTAAGGGGAGGTGGCATCAAAAGTGGACTATGGTGTACCATGTGTAGCAAGCAGGATCATAAGGTAAGTGAGTGTCCACTCTTAAGTGTAACTTGCCAGCTATGCAGGAAAGTTGGTCATGAGACCCACGAGTGTCAGGCAAGAGGTATTCCTGCAACAACATATTAGACACAAGGAGGAGCCCTACCACCAACCAATGTAATGGAATTAGCACCCAATCAAGGTAATAATTACAACCCTTGACATGGAGATAAATTTGGAAATGGGCCAAGGAGGCCAATTATTTGTTTCAGATGTGGAGAATTTGGGCATTACCAAAGTAGGTGCACTCTACAAGAAAATGCCCCTCCTTGTAGGAATTGCCCAAAGGCTAGGGACCATTATACTAATTGTTGTCCTAAGAACTAAGCATCTTCATCTAGGCCACACATTCAAATGATTTTTATGTGCAAAGGAGAAGTAGAACAGGTCAATCTGCCATCACCATTTACTAAAGTGGTGCAATTAGAAGAAATTGACTCTTTTACAGTGCATATAAGAAGCAAGGGGAAGGCCCAATTAGACGTAGATCAAGAGTCAAGGATTAATGGACTAAACAAAGACAAATATATTTGAAGAAAAAGCCAACACATGTGCAGACACAAGGCAAAAAGAAGATCTCATAGGTACTAGTGATGTCGTTGGACATGCATTCAACAAGGCTCATGAGGAGTTTGATAAGTCAAATAGATCTCATGCTCTCAAGGAATCAGAGGCTTCAAGACTACTCAAGTCCATGAAAAAGGAGGTCAAAATTTTTTATTTCATAAAGATGGATGGGAAATTCAGGTCAAAACTCTTGCAGATAATTAATGAAGCTTCCACAACACGTTTAGTGGCAAAGACTGTTGTTATGCAAAAAGATAGAATTGTAGGGAAGCCCCCCTTACAGATTATAAGAGCCCTTGGCTAATAGTTACTATCAAAAGATGTGAGTTTCAAGGAATTATTGTAGATGGAAGTTATGACATTAACTTGATGCCTAAACATACCATGAAAAAGATTGGACTAAAACCTTCAAGACCTACCAGATTCATTGTAACATTGGCAAACCAAATCATAGTCAGGCCTATGGGAGTGGTCCCTGGTGTTTGAGTCGAGATAAAAGGCACCATCTTTAACTTGGATTTTATTGTCTTAAGGCTACCGCAGGTAGAAGGAAGTTTCCCCCTATTGATTGGGAGACCTTGGTTAAGGCATGCGAATGTGCTACATGACTAGGGTAAGGACATAATGTGGGTAAAGCAAGAGGGAAAAGAGTTTTAGTAGATGTTTTTAGAAGAAGGTCGAGACAGCCAAAGACATACCAGCATGATGGACACAATTGGTATTTGTATCGAAGAAGAGTTGTTGGACAATCCAAAAGTAGATCTATATGAAGAAGCAAATTTATATGAAGAAGAAAACATGTTGGCTTAGCTCCATGTAGAAGACCCTTCCTACTATGGAATTTTTCCAAACTGAAGTAGAGAGGAAGTCTATGAAGGAAAAGAGGACATCATCGAGGTTATTGATTCGAGTGAAAGAGTCTCAGCCAAAGGCCATTGAAGAGAGAAGAAAAGAAAACCCCATAAGTGCAGCAGTGATGAAGCTACTTCAAATCCGATATCAGTGGCCACTTGTTATGGATACTAGTATGGTTATCATATGTTATGTTAATTTTTATGGTCATAAGTGCACGGCTTTACAAGGATGCGAAAGGAGTACCTGCAAGCTTTGGAAACAGAGGATTCCATTGGTTGAAGAAGTTGGAATGGAAAAAATTAAATTTTGTAGATTAAGTCAGAGAGTAGCAGAAACAAAGATACAAAAGATGCACTATGGAGGAGATAGGAGATTATGGAGTGCAAAGAGTTTCTCTTAGTCATCATATCAAGGCTCAAGGCCTATCATCAAAACAGGTGAAGATTTTTGGATCACCTAGAACTTGCAAAATCTATCTAGGTTGTACTAGCCTTCTCATACCCTTTTTTGCTTAAGCTTTACTAGCTTTTATTCATTTTCATACTTGTTCTTTGAGTTTTATGCATATTACAAGACAATTCATAGCACTTTTCATGAACACTATTTTTCAGATTTTTTTTGGAATTTTTTATGCATTTTTTAAATTCTTTTTAGAAATTTTTCTAGAATTTTTCATTTTTAATGACATTTTCTTGATAAAATGGAGAAAGAAGGAACCTCTCTCTCGTTTTGAGGGAGAAAACTAGGCTAAAAATGTAAGGAATTTTTTGAAAAATTGTTTTTGGATTTCTTTATTTTTATCTATTTTTGGTATTTTTCCCAAAAAAAGAGCCCTCAATGGTTGATTTTTCCTTTTTTCTATTTCAAACCCTCCCCCCCCCTTACTCTTCAAGCTGAAAATTACAAAGTTCATGGGCTATTTCCTCTTATTTCCTTCTATCTAGCTAAATATCTTTGGGTTGTACAATTACTCTCTTGGCATGGATAGAACATAGGTTAGAATCTTCAAGAATGGAGATGAGGCAGACCTATGTTGCGTCTTGAAGTGGCTCAGGTGCTATCCCTTCTATTTATAGACCAACATAGTAGATTTTTAGTTTTTCCTTTACCACTCTTGCAAATGCTCTTTGCAGTATTAAAAATTCAATTGATTCTGGGTAGTGTCCTATCTCTCCAAATGCTCTAGAGTGCCTCCATCACCTTTGTGGAGCTTTTGCACTGGGCGGATTCTTAGGTTTTTGTTATTGAGGTCTATGTGGTGGTTGACAATTCTTTTTTTTCCCAATGTACAGGATGTGTACGTCTAGCTTCATCTTCCACATTCTCTTGTCCATTTGTGTGTTGGCTTTGCTGCCTTTCCTTCTAGGTTGGTATATGGCCTTCTCACAGCAAAAATGTATTGCCTCCATGTGTTACCTTATGGCTTGTTGGAATATGCATCTCATTCCATGGTGGTTGAGCACAACATCCTTCATAAGTTGGTGGTTCTAGATCTAAATCACTATCCGATATAACCCTTCTCATCCACCTATTTGGGCCTTGCCTTCATGGGTGTCCTCTATTGTGGGCGATCATCAGAGTTTGCATTTGAATGTGCTTGAGACCAATCCTTTTGTTGCTTTTTCAGTTCTTGTTCTCATGATCGATTGCTCCTAGATAGTGTGCCATAATGTGAGAGATGCCTAGAATTGGTGTAGGAACCAGTTCTAGGTCCTTTTTTGGGTTTTAGCCATGGTGGGAGCTGATCTCTTTGAACATGGCTAGGATAGACCACATAGTCTTTCCTTGTAGTCTGCTTTGTGCATGCCATGCTCTCAAGTTGTAAAGTGTGAAATGGAGTGAGTTCTATCTATTTACATAGTTTGTCTTAAGACTTCCTATTCACACTAAAATGGATAAAAACTCGTTTAGAAACATACAAAATATAAAAATACAAAGAATAGCCCATTGAAACCAAATTATATATAACCCTATGATTTAGCACATAATTGAATATAAGGAATTCACTTTACTTCCAAGATGGACCCTCTTGTAGTCTTTGAGCATGCCACTGAGCATCATGTAGAGGTCCTAATGATGACTTCCATATCTCACTAGAAGTGTTGTATCCTTTTTGCAATTCTTACAAAATGTGACTCCCTAGGTCATTCCACAACAAATTTTCTTGAGAATGTAGTGTGGTAAAACCAATTAAGCATCTCTTCTATGTAGTTTGATTGCATTGGGCCACCATGTCACGTGTTCTTGAAGTCCACACCTCTAGCCTTGTAGTGTGACTTCTCCATTCCTTGGGTACTTAAAAGCTCCAATGACCCATATCAATTCATGAAAAAATGCTCCAAATGCAAATAAAATAAGCTAAAAAGTATTAAGTACATTGGAAAAAAGTAAGTGCAATGAACAACTTGAAAGATTGAGTATACCTAAAATGTAGTGCATAATATTGCTCTCTTCCCAAGATTGGATGAAATATTTTGTGAACTCCACTAATGTATCTTGAAACAATTGATGTTGAATATCACTAGAGCTAGTAAAATGCATTAACCCACCAACGTATCTAAGCATGAACAAACCTTCTTTATCTTATTACAAAGATCAACTTGAGAATCATAGTCTATTGTTATCATGCATAGGTCTTTCCACACCTCATAATGATCATTATGTTGAGTGCTAGTATCTCTCTTAAAAAAAATGTCTAACCTCCTTCATTCTAATTGACACTTCTTGTAAACTATCTTCAGATTCCCCAAGTTTCTCAACAAGTAGGAATACATTTCCACCATTACAACCAATTGAATTAAGGATTTCCTCAAAATTTTTTATAGCTCTTACAAGTTTATCATCTACCCTCATGAAAAATGCATATTCTATTTGGATCTTCAATAGTGTATCAAAAAATTCTTATGTAGACATGCAAGGTGAAAACATGAACATTAACTAAAAGAAATGGAATAATGGAATTCCAGTCCTTATCTGATTACACCTCATCAAAGGTATATCCCATTCACTAAATGGATATGCATCTATGTCATCACCTAAATCTCCTATGTTGTTTTATTTCTCTTTGTTTTTTTATAACCTCATGTGCAATATTGTTGGTGTAAATCACAAGCCTACACATTTGGCTTGAAAGATGTTATGAAGACTCTACATACATGAAGAACCATAGGAACATATGCTAGTGGTTAATTACCACTTTACATCATTGTAAAAGTCTAATTGACTTGGAATCTTTTGTAATCACCTACCTAAGTGATTCGTGGAAAAAGTAGATCACTTGATTGAGAGAATGTCTCCAAGCATTTAGGAGCTTGATCGTAGGGAGCCAAGAATTTGAATTTGAATTCAAATTCTTACTCATTACATATAAAAGTGAACATAAAAAGTCGCGAAAAAAGAGAGATCACTCCGGAGCTTCATTCTACTGTAATTGAGTGTGTGTGAGGACTACATCATAGTCTAGACCTCTCTACACCATTAGGCAATGCTATCCATGCCAATGGAATTGTACACAAGTGTTAATTAATAGATACATTTACATCATTCATCTCTGTGTTCTCTGCTAGTCTACTCAAAAGTCTGTCAACTTTTCAAGGGCATATCTCGGTCAATACTACTCCAAATTCAGTGATTCAAATTTTGTTTGATTCAGCTTGACGTCTACTACATGCTATCAAAAATTGAAGATATTCCATTTAGCAGATGCAGAGAAATCGTCGTCGATGTGCTCACTGGTCTATTTTTGCTACAGTCCTAAAAAGTCGGGGGTATAGCTAATATTGCTAAATTAATTTCTCTGAGCATAGTTTGTCTTTTTACATCATTCCACTTGAAAATGGTAGATTACTAAACTAATTGAATACCCCTAGAAGGAATTTTATCAATTGCTACTGTGCTGGTCACATTGAGCAAAACATCCAGCAGGGGTCTAGACCAAAATAGAAGGTTTTCTTGAGTTTGTGACTTCCAAAGTTATCTCTTTTGATTCAATCATTGCACACAACATTTCCAAAGTAAATAGGCCATTTCTTGGTGTCATTGGAAAGCTAAGGAAGTCCACTAATCAAGTCTGAAGCAAAAGAGGGCTGTTACAAAGCAAGTTTAGCAATACCTACTCAGTTTCCTGGATCATCCATCAATCTTTCCCAACAGTGGTATCAGAGCAAATAAGGTAAAATGGGAGATGGTTTTCCTTCATTTATTGACAAATTGGACAGGAACAGTTATCAAGATTGGTCTCTAAGAATGAAGACCTACTTACAAGGAAGGAGTCTCTATGGATACATCTCAGGAGATGAGGAGTTGCCCTCATTCAAAGCAAGAGGTTTGCCAACCAAGGAGGAACAAGAAAAACTCAACACATGGTGTGCAAAGGATGCATTGGAAAGGTCTTATTTACTCAAATCTATATCTGACTTTCTTTTACCTCATATCAGAAATTATAAAACTTCCCAAGAGACTTGGGAAATCTTGTCATCATATTTTTCCTCTAATACAAGGGCTAGGAAAAATCAGTTGTGGATTGAATTCACAACACTAAGGAAGCAACCTAAGCAAGTTGTTTCAGAATTTGTGACCAAGATCAAAGATGTTGCAGATCAGTTAACAAGCATAGGAGAAGAAATTGAAGAAGAACAGATTGTAAGGCAGGTAATCAATGGAATCAAGGCTGATGATAAGTGGGAAAGCTTCACCACTGCAATGGATCTCTACATGGACATGCACACTCCATATCTTACAACTCTCATGGGTCAACTATTTACACATGAAGAAAAGCTCACCAAGAGTGGAGATACATCCAAAGGTAATGTAATAAAGTAAGTTTGTGATCTAGGGATCCGATTGGTTCAGACAGATATGAAATCGGAGTCTGTTTGGTCATTCGTTTGTGTGGCCAAAGATCTCGAGTCTAGACTTACTGGTAGGTCATTTACTCTTGTAACCAAGTAATCCACTTAGCCTAATGGTTAAGACTCAAGGGTGTGAAGGAAGAGGTCTTGGGTTCAATCCCCATGGGGTACATGGGAAGAGTGTTTTGCCCAAAGAGCTCTAGAACCTTCTAGAAGCATCCACTGGAGTTAACTCTGGCTAACTGGGACACTTGGTGCACATGTAGTTACATGGCTGACACTTGGATTGTTAGTATCCACCTGCCCATGCAGGCAATCCCTTGGAGAGAGCTATATATAGAGGCATATGGTTGGGAGGAGATTCATTCATTCAACAACAATTCCAGCCCCACTGTTGCAGCCCGAAACCCGAGGAGCACTCTTCTTTAGCCAAAGAAACAAGCAAGGACAGCTAAAGTTTGAGCAAAGCATGAAGGAAGTGGAGTTGTGGAGTGAAGATCCGGAGGCCTATCTTTGTCATAATTCTAGCACTTTCGGCTAGAATCAAGTCGACCTCGACGGACCAAATCATCAGGGACAATTTCTTGTGATATTATTGCATAGCTCAAGTTAGCTAAAGAAAACTTAAAGAAAGCTCAAGATCGTGCAAAGGCGTATGCCGATCCAAAGCGAAGAGATGTTACTTTTCAAGTTGGCGATCAAGTTTATCTTCGTATTCCTGAAAGATCGGAAAAGTTCAAGACTGGTCAATGCGCCAAGTTGTCGCCTAGATATTGCGGTCCTTTTCCAATCACCAAGAAAGTTGGTTTGTGGGCTTATGAATTACAACTTCCAGATGATAGTTGGATTCATCCAGTGTTCCATGTTAGTCGACTTAGGAAGAGTCTAACAGATTCAGATAATCTAGTTGGACAACAGGTCAAACTTCCTATTCCAGTCAATGAAACAGTTCCTCATGAACCTAAAAGGATACTTTGCACCGGAGATAAACGTACAAGAAGCCACTTGTATGAAGAATTCTTAGTAAAATGGAAGGATGGAACTGAAGAAAATTCAACATGGGAAAAAGTTTCCACAATCCAGCGACGTTTTCCAGCTTTCAAGTTTTAAGTTGGTCCCAAATAAAGAAGGTTTTCTACTTTCAAGTTTTTAGTAGATAAACCGATTATATTCTTCAAGATCTAGAATATGATAAGATTTTTTACTTTCAAGTTCTAAGTAAATAACATGTTTGAATGACTGCATGTTCTTCAAGTTTTAGAACATGAGGCTCGGGGGTTGCCTACAGTATGTATAGCTCTAATTTTCGAGGACGAAAATATTTTCCAAGGGGGGAAGACTGTAATAAAGTAAGTTTGTGATCTAGGGATCCGATTGGTTCAGACAGATGTGAAATCGGACTCCGTTTGGTCATTCGTTTGTCTGGCCAAAGATCTCGAGTCTAGACTTACTGGTAGGTCATTTACTCTTGTAACCAAGTAATCCACTTAGCCTAATGGTTAAGACTCAAGGGTGTGAAGGAAGAGGTCTTGGATTCAATCCCCATGGGAAGAGTGTTTTGCCCAAAGAGCTCTAGAACCTTCTAGAAGCATCCACTGGAGTTAACTCTGGCTAACTAGGACACTTGGCACACATGTAGTTACATGGTTGACACTTGGATGGTTAGTATCCACCTCCCATGCAGGCAGTCCCTTGGAGAGAGCTATATATAGAGGCATATGGTTGGGAGGAGATTCATTCATTCAACAGCAATTCCAGTCGTTACGTTGTTGCAGGTAACAACTCTTCTGCCCTATACACTGATAAGAAATCTAAGGATAAAGGCAAGAATAAGAAGGTGGAAGATGAAGGCTCTACCTCCCAAGCCAACTATGCAGGAAGAGGTAGATCTTCAAGAGGTAGGGGCAGAGGAGGTAAGCAAGGTAGGGGGAGACCCTACAATTCATCACCATGTAACATTTGTGGTTTATCAAATCATACCACAGATGAGTGTTTCAGGAATTACAAAAATCAGAGAGGAAGAGGCTACCAAAGAGGTGGATACTCACAGACAAGAGGAAGGTTCAACAATCATCAAGGCCACAACAACAATTACAACAACAATTACAATGGCAACTACCAAGGAGGTTTCAAAACTAGAAGGGACTACAACAACTACACAGAAGAGCAGGATGACTCTCTTCTGATCATGAACATGACTTCAAAGACAGGTACAAATGATGATCACTTATTTTACATTGATTCAGGGTGTTCAAATCATGTGGCTGGTAATGTGGCACTACTCTCTGATCTTGAGGAACCAAAAGGTAAACACCAAGTCCAAACAGGTGATGATACAAAGCATTCTGTAGTTAAAGTTGGAAATGTGAAGAATTGTGATGGTAATCAGAATTTGCTGAGCAGGGTACTTTATG
The DNA here is from genome assembly GCA_020310875.1 of Ceratopteris richardii. Classification (NCBI taxonomy): domain Eukaryota; kingdom Viridiplantae; phylum Streptophyta; class Polypodiopsida; order Polypodiales; family Pteridaceae; genus Ceratopteris; species Ceratopteris richardii. The sequence goes on from CM035419.1 coordinate 165,173,791, forward strand.
TACCAACAATTACAAAGAACTTAATGAGTGTTGGTCAGATTGTAGAGAAAGGTTTGCAGGTCAGATTCAATCAATATGGAGCATTTGTGGAGGACCCAAGACATGGATTCAAAAGGATAGCTAAAGGAGAAAAATCAGGTAGACTTTTCACTTTTGAGTTAGAAGACACAAAGAATATTGCACTATACAGTTATAAAGATCAAACACTTTCAGAGCTTGAGATTTGGCACAAGAGATTAGGGCACATAGGAGAGAGAACCTTGAAACAAATGTGCAGGGACCAATGTGTGCTTGGGATAACTAATGTATCCAATCAACATATGATTTACAAGTGTGGTGCTTGTCAATTTGGTAAGTCTCATAGGTTACCCTTCTCCAAGAAAGGATATATGCATGAAGACTATCTAGAGCTTGTACACACAGATGTATGGGGACCTAGCAAAGACCCCTCAGTCTCAGGTTCAAGGTACTATGTGTCTTTTATTGATGATTATAGCAGATGGACTGTATTATAGTTCATGAAGCACAAGGATGAGGTATTTAATTGTTTTAAGAAATATCTTGCATTAGTTGAAAACCAGACAGAAAGGAATTTGAAGAGGCTAAGGTCAGATGGAGGAGGTGAGTACTTCTCTAATGAGTTTGAAAACTTCTTGCAGGATAGAGGCATCAAAAGGGAAATAACCTCAAGGTATTCTCCTGAACAAAATGGGGTAGCTGAAAGAAGAAATAGGCTAACTGTTGAGACAGCTAGATCTATGCTTAATGAGAAGAAGTTACCTAACTATCTTTGGGCAGAGAGTGTTTCCACTGCCACTTACCTCATAAATAGGTTACCATCTAAATCACTTGATGGTATGACACCTTATGAAGAATGGCATGGTAAGAGACCATCATTGGATCATTGCAAAATATTTGGATGTGTAGCATATGTGCACATTCCTTCTCATGTAAGAGGTAAGCTAGATCCAAAGGCAGAAAAATGCATTTTCATTGGATATGATTTAAATAAAAAAGGTTACAGGTTTTATAACCCTACCAATAAGGGATTTATGGTAAGCAGAGATGTGATCTTTGATGAGAATGATTCTTGGTATGAGAATGAATGCAGGAAGGTCAAATTACCCTATGATTTGGAAGAGGAATTTCCAAAACTTACAAAGGAGGAACCTAATGAGAATGAAGACTCAAGTTCAGATGATGAAGATACTATCAACCTTGAAGAGTTCAAGGCATGGAAGTCCAAAGGCAAAATGAAGATGAAGAAGCTTGAAGACATACCTGAATCTTCAACTCAATCAATCAGGAGATCTCAGAGAGAAAGCAAAAAACCTATCAGATATGGGTATGATACATCTCTTGTTACTAAACATTCAGTTTATCTTGCCAAGGATTTGTCAAATGAAGAACCAGGTTCATATGAAGAAGCAATCACCAAATCAGAATGGAAAGAAGCTATGGATGAGGAGATTGAAGCACTCAAGGAGAGTGATACATGGGAGTTAGTACCCAAGAAGGACACAATGAAGGTAATAGGATCCAGATGGATCTACAAACTTAAAAGAAATTCTGATGGCACAATTAATAGGTACAAAGCCAGATTGGTAGCCAAGGGTTTTGCACAAACCCAAGGCATTGACTATGAAGAGACATTTTCTCCTGTGGCCAAGATGCCAACAATCAGAGTGTTGGTAAGTGTGGCTGCATCAAAGAATTGGAACATGTACCAATTGGATGTCAAGAATGCTTTCTTGAATGGATGGATTTCAGAAGAGGTTTATGTCTTAACCTCCTGGCTATGAAGACCCTAAGAAGGTAACTTATGTTTGCAAATTAAAGAAGGCTTTATATGGATTGAAGCAGGCACCTAGGGCATGGAATTACAGGCTAACTACATACATCCAAGACCAAGGCTTTGTCATGAGCAAGGCAGATACTTCTCTATTCATTAAGAGAAGTAATTCAGAGGTAATATATCTTTGTGTTTATGTTGATGACATCATCATTATAGGCAATGATGTCAATGCAATCAGAAGCATCAAAAGCCAGATGATGAAGGAGTTCAAGATCAATGATCTTGGATTATTGAAGTATTTTTTGGGACTTGAATTAGTTTACACTAATTCAAGAATATCCATTACTCATAAAAAGTATGTACAAGATATGTCGAAGAAATTTCAATTGCAACATGCTAAAGCAACAAGCACTCCAATGGAGATGAACCTAAAGCTAAGTGCCCATGCAGGTGATGAAGTCCAAGACATTACAGGTTATCAAAGTATGGCTACCTTAACAAGAATTGATATTGCATATGGAGTTAGTGTGCTAAGTCAATTCATGCACAAACCAAGGATACCTCACTTAGAGGCTGCCAAGAGAATCTTGAAGTATCTCAAGGGTACACAGAACCATGGTTTGTATTTTCTTTTCACTTCAGATATTGATATAAAAGTCTATTTAGATGCAGATTGGGGAGGATGCAAGGATGATAGGAGAAGCACTTCTGGATATATTTCTTTTGCAGGTGACAAACCAATTTCATGGTCTGCAAAGAAGCAACCAACTGTTGCATTGTCTTCTACAGAAGCAGAGTATAGAGGGCTATCTAATGCCACTCAAGAAGCAATTTGGATTAAGCTTTTGTATACAAAATTGGGCTTATATACTAGGCCTCCAATTATCTTTAGAGATAATACAAGTTCACTTCACCTTGCAGCTAATCCTATCTATCATGCCAGGACAAAACACATAGAAGTTCATTATCATTATGTGCGGGAGAAGTTGCTAAGCAAAGATATTTAGTTGACCTATGTGTCAACAAATATGCAATGTGCAGATTTGATGACTAAAGCTTTGGATGGAACAAAACTTTGCAGGTTCAAATATATGATTGGATTGCAGGATATACTTGAAGAATGAGGATGAAGACTTAAGCCAAAATGTTTGGCTTGAGGGGGAGCTGTTGGTGTAAATCACAAGCCTACACATTTGGCTTGAAAGATGTTATGAAGACTCTACATACATGAAGAACCATAGGAACATATGCTAGTGGTTAATTACCACTTTACATCATTGTAAAAGTCTAATTGACTTGGAATATTTTGTAATCACCTACCTAAGTGATTCGTGGAAAAAGTAGATCACTTGATTGAGAGAATATCTCCAAGCATTTAGGAGCTTGATCATGGGGAGCCAAGAATTTGAATTTGAATTCAAATTCTTACTCATTACATATAAAAGTGAACATAAAAATTCGCGAAAAAAGAGAGATCACTCCCGAGCTTCATTCTACTGTAATTGAGTGTGTGTGAGGACTACATCATAGTCTACACCTCTCTACACCATTAGGCAACGCTATCCATGCCAATGGGATTGTACACAAGTGTTAATTAATAGATACATTTACATCATTCATCTCTGTGTTCTCTGCTAGTCTACTCAAAAGTCTGTCAACTTTTCAAGGGCATATCTCGGTCAATACTACTCCAAATTCCGTGACTCAAAGCTTGTTGGATTTAGCTTAAAGTCTACTACATGCTATCAAAAATTGAAGACATTCCATTCAGCAGATGGAGAGAAATCACCGTCGAGGTGCTCATTGGACTATTTCTGCTACAGTCCTAAAAAGTTGGGGGTATAGCTAATCTTGCTAAATGAATTTCTCTGAGCATAGTTTGTCTTTTTACATCATTCCACTTGAAAATGGTAGATTACTAAGCTAATTGAATACCCCTAGAAGGAATTTTATCAATTGCTACTGTGTTGTTCACACTGAGCAAAACATCCAGCAGGTGTCTAAACCAAAATAGAAGCTTTTCTTGAGTTTGTGGCTTCCAAAGTTATCTGTTTTGATTCAATCATTGCACACATCATTTCCAAAGGACATAGGCCATTTCTTGGTGTCATTATAAAGCTAAGGAAGTCCACCAATCAATTCTGAAGCAAAAGAGGGCTGGTACAAAGCAGGTTTAGCAGTACCTACTCAGTTTCCTAGATCATCCATCCATCTTTCCCAACAAATATGGACAAGGATAGAGAGTAGATGCACCTTGTTTGTAGCCTAACATGCATTTGATACTCTTGAAATCTCCACCCAAGTTCCACTCTACCTCAAAGTCACCTAGGCCATCTACATTGAATTTTGCACCATGATTTTAAGAAGTTATCATCTCTAGGATCCATGGGGTCCTACTAAAAATCCATGAAAGAACATCATTGGATTCTTTAGGTACTTCAATAGCACCTAGCCACCATATATCTTTTCTGATTGAACACTATATGTAACGTGATGGGAAGAGCTTTCACTTTCATCAATAATGGCATGGGCCATAGATTCATTCATAAGTGTCACACTAAGTCGCTCCATACATCATCCCTTTATGATTCGACATTCTTCCAGCTTCAATATAAACTTGAGTTTCGAATCACAATACATCAAATAACAAATATTATTTTAATAAGAATATCATCAATGTTGTTATCACAACAATGGATATAACTTGAATTGCACCTCTATAAAATTGAGCCATTTTCCTTTGAAGCCTCCAATTTGAGAAATATGATGTTATAGTTTGTGTAGATGAATCCCTTTCTACATGAAATTTTCAACTCTTTCTTTGATGTAGCAAAATGATAAATGGATGCATGCATAACATCTTTTGTATTCAATTGATGGCCAAGAGTATTAGCTACATCCTCATTGGTTATCTTCTTCTTTAGAGATAACTTGTAAGGGAATGTAAAAATACTTTGCAAAATACCTTTGTTTTGTAGTGCCTATCTCAAATGATTATACAATGCAATGTACCCTCTAGTAACAATACCTGCTTCATCACATATCACATGTACCTCCCTAGGAGAAAAAATATCTTCTAGATTTCATGCAAGATCTTTAATCACTTATGTATTGATGTGATTTCCTATTGGTGACTCCAAAATCATGAACACGTTTGTTTCTCAAACAAGAATTTAGAAACTTAAATTGATCCTCTATTGATGCAGTGAAATCTTCAACAAATGACATGCACAATAATAAACAAAATTTTAAAGTCTTTTAACATAAATAAACAAGTGAAAAACAAACCTAATTGCATAAACACATTTTTTATGTGCTTCACCAATATTTGAAAGAGCTTCAAAGGATGATCATGATCATTTCCTATATCTGATACCAAGTGGAGTCTCTTTTAGTTGTGTTAGATTGGCCTTTAACTTTGTGATTGTGCTTTGCTTTTCTTCCACATCTTATTGGAGTATCTTATTATGCTCTTCTAGAGATTTGACAACGGTTTCTTAAGTGTGTATGTTCAAATGTTTTTGATGACATAGTTGCATCCACTAATTTGTAAAAGATGTTGAATGGCTAGAGAATCTCTTGTAATAACCTAGTAGTCTAGCTTCACCACTACCAAAAAATAGTAGAAATGCAGAGATACTATGGAATCTAGTATGAAAATTGGACATTGGATCTAAGAGATACAATGCACCATTGACCCAAAGATCAATATTCTTTGCTCGAGCTACACGTCATTCATTCTGAGAATCTTTGTTATTGCTATCTCTAATTGTTGGTGCAAATTCTATCGGAACATGAACATGAGATGGCTTGAATGGCTTGCACAGTAGTTGTATTGTGAGAAAAAAGTGTGTTTTGGTATGTGGATAGGTCAAAATGAAGTTTTCAAGTTTTTAAGATTGAAAATATGATTTATTTTCAAAAACTCATATTTTGTGGCAACCAAAGCTATGAGTTTGATGATGTGGCACTAAAATTTTGGAGGGATTCTCAAAACTATGCCTTTTTTATAGGATTCAATAGAGGAGGTTATGGAAGTTCAAGGGGCAAATCAACTAACTTCAATGGCTTTGGCAAAAACTTCATACAAATCATCAAGCAGGATATAGAGGAAGAAGATATTACAACAATTACAATGAAGATCAAACACAAGATGATTCACTGCTTTTGATGAACATGAACATGAAGCAAGGTAAAGTAGATGAGCATGTATTTTATATAGATTTTGGTTATTCAAATAATGTAGCAAGGAATGTAGCTCTACTATCAGACTTGGAGGATCCAAGAAATAGACATGAGGTTCAAATAGGAGATGACACTAGGCACTCAATGGAAAAGATTGGAAATTTAAAGAATCTAGATGGAAAGAAGAATCTACTCAGCAAGGTATTGTATGTGACTTTCATTAAAAAAAAAAACTCATAAGTGTAGGGAAAATTGTAGAGAAAGGATTGTAGGTAAGGTTTAGAAGGAATGGAGCCTTTATTGAAGATTCACAACAAGGATTCAAGAGACTAGAAAAAGGAGAAAAGATAGGTAGAATCTTTACATTTGAGCTTGAAGACACTAGAAATATAGCTCTATTCAATTATGGTAATCAGACCTTATCAGAATTAGAGATGTGGCACTAAAGATTGGCTCATATAGGTGAAAATAACTTGAAGAAAATGTACATGGATCAAAGTGTTCTTGGCCTACCAAATATTTCCAAGAAACACATGATATATAAGTGTATTGTTCAGCTTGGGAAATCACATAGACAACCCTTCATGAAGAAAGGATATATGCATGGTGATTTGTTGGAGGTAGTCCACACAAATGGTTAGGGACCTAGCAAGGAGCCATCAATTTCAGGATCCAGGTACTATGTATCTTTTATTGATGATCATAGCAAATGGACCATCCTATACTTTATGAAACATAAGGATGAAGTCTTCTCATTTTTCAAGAAGCATCTTGCCCTTCTTGAAAATAAAAAAGGTAAAACACTAAAGAGGCTAAGGTCAGATGGGGGGGGTATATTTCTCCCAAGAATTTGATGCTTATCCCCAAGAGAGAGGTATCAGAAGAGAGATTGCAACTAGGTCCACTCTAGAGCAAAATCGAGTGGCAGAGTGATGAAATAGGACCATAGTTGAAGCTGCAAGGTCTATGCTCAATGATAAGAGATTACCAAATTATTTGTGGGCATAGGCTATATCTATAGCCACCTATTTAATCAATAGACTCCCATCAAAGGCATTGGATGGGATGACATCCTATGAATCATGGATTGGAAGAAGTCCTAGCCTTAATCATTGAAAGATATTCGGTTGCATAGCCTATGCACATATTCCATCTCAAATCAGAGGTAAAATGGATCCTAAAACAGAGAATTGTGTGTTCATATTATGATCAAAATAAAAAAGGTTACAGGTTATATAATCAAAGAAATAATGGTTTTATTGTTAGTGGAGATGTTGTCTTTGGTGAGAAGAACTCTTGGTTTGAAGATGATTGCACAAAAGTCAAGCTACCTTATGACCTAAAAGAGGACTTCCAGACATTACAAAAAGAGAATGAGCACATACATGAAGATTCAAGTGATTTTGATGATAATCAAAAGACACCAAGAAGGAATATCAATGCTTGGAACAAGAAAGGTAAAGCAAAGATACAGGAATTGAGAGATGTTGCAAGATCTTCCCAAAAACAATAAGGATCAATTAGAGAAAAAAGAAATCCGGAAAGGTATGGATCTGATACCTCTCTAGTCACTAAGCATTCCATTTACATTGTTCGGGATCTAAACTCAAGGGAATCATCAACATTTGAAGAAGCTAAGAAGAAATCAGAATGCATAGATGCAATGGAAATAGAGATAAAATATTTTCAAGAGACTTAGACTTGTGGCTAAAATGATAGTATCACTAAAACTTAGAGTTATATATCAAACAATGAAACGCCCCAAGTAGACAATGCCAATGAATGATGAATATGAAAATTTACTCAAAAAAGAAACTTGGGAACTATTGGATTTTCTTCCAAAGAAAACGATAATGAGTAATAAGTGGATTTGTAAGTCAAAATACACAGAAGCTAGTACTTTAAAGAAGTACACTACTCATCTTGTTACAATGGAATGATCATAGATGAAAGGACTTGATGTCATAGAAACATTTGCACGAGTGACTTGAGTGTCCAAAATTGCATGTTTCTTGTATTTTTTGCACATTAAATGTGGATTGTATTTGATAGGAATGTAAAATCAACATTTTTCAATGGATACTTCAAGGATGAGGTATATGTATCTACACCACCAAGTTTTAAGGTCCCCATTTAGGAGAACAAGGTTTGTAAACTTAAAGAGAATTTTATGGCCTTAGGAAACCAACAACATCTTGGTACTAGAAAATTGATACTTTTTACCGAAAAATAGGCTTGAAAGAGATACTTAGTTGAAAATTTATATGTTATGAGAAATCATAACCAAATAATTGTTGTCGTCTTGTGACTATATTATTTGATCATTGTAGGGGATTATGGAGATTTCATTGGATAATTCTATGCTAGATTTGATGATGATTAATGTTGCATTTATTGGGTATAATTGAAAAATCATCAAACTATTTAATAAAATTTTTAGATTCTCCAATAAAAAAATAAATCTTTTGATTTTGAATTTAAAATGGTTTTTATTAAAAATCTTTTTGTCAAATAATCTTTGATCAAAATAGGTTCCATCAATACACATTTTGATTCTTGATATATTTCGGTATGGATGTGTATAAAGCACTTAGGAACATGAGGGCACTCTTTGCCCTCCTTAGGAGGTTTTTAACCGCTCAGATTGTATATTCACTTAGAACCCTAACACGTCATTTATCTTTTATAAATTCACTTGGTAATACATTTTGTATTGTGTTGGGCTCCAAGATTTGTCTCCTTCCTCATGTTCTTTATGTGGTTCCATAGACCTTGAACTTCAACAATTAGAATCAAAGCAAGTCGCTGCTTCATTTAGGGCATTTCTGTAGAAATGGCAAATGCTGATTGAGTGAGTTAACTTATGAGTGAGAAGTTGGACACAAAAAACTCTCATGCTTGGAGATTTAAAATCAAAAAAATGATGGGAAATTCTATTTTAAGTATATCAATGGAGACAATGAAAATGCTCTACAATTATGAAAGAAGAATTAGATTTCAAACTAGTTAAGAGCACATGAAAAGTGTAGTTAAGGAGCACAAAAGGTAATTTATTGGTTGTCTATTAGCATGCAAGATGCCAGAACTCCAAAAGAGGCATGGCACAGTTTGGTCACATTTTATTAAACCAATACAAAGGCATAAAAATGTTAACTCAAGCATGAATTTCATACACTAAAGAATAAGTGCATGTTAATAAGTGCCTACACCCTAAAAATCAAAACCATATGTGAGTAGCTTGCATCTATTGGCATCAATGTGGATGATGATGATGATGATAAGGTGGAAGTTTGCCTTGGTGGTTTAGGAACTCCATATAAGTAGTTCAACACTTCTATTCAGACCAAGGTGAATATTCCAAATTTTGTTGATCTTGTGTCCATGTTGATAATTGAAGAAAAGAACCTTGGTGAGGACTCAAACTCCCAAGGAAGAGTTGGTTCTAAGTAAGTATTCTACTCTGACAGAGGAAGAGGCCAAGGAAGAGGCTTCATAAATCTGAGAGGAAATAGTAATTGGGACCAACGTCAACAACAAAATAATATAGAAGGTAGAGGACAGTTTCAAGGTAGGGGGAGATAAAGAGGCCACAAAAATATCTAAAGAAATGATTCAAGTAATTACAAAGAGTGATATTGGAATTGTCATAGATCTAGTCACTTTGAACATGATTGGAGGTTGAAGAATCTACATAGCAAAACCCAATAAAACATTTATGCATCCACAAGTGTAGATAATTTGGAGAATTTGTTCATGTTCCAACATCACATGATGAATACAATATGTGTTGATGTTTAAAAATCCAATGGTAATATCTTGTAGCTTGATTCAAGCGCTTCAAATCATATGACCAACCATGCTGAATGGTTTATTAGTTTGCAAAAATTACTTATTCTTGGATTCATTAAAACAAGTGATGATACATCGCATCCTATCAAGCATAGAAGAAACATATCAACTATACATGGAGGATGGGAAGTTAAAACTTCTTGTTGATGCATTGCATGTTCTGAATATAACCAACAACCTACTTTCTATGGGACAAATGGTTGACTAAGGATTACAAGTGAGGTTCAATGTCGATTTATATGTAGAAGAGTACAAAGAGAATGGAAGGTTTATCACCAAAGGAAGAAAGTGGATAAAATGATAACCTTGAATGTCAGAATTCTTGAAATGAATGCAACCATCTTTGCAGAAGGTGCGGGTGTTATTTTTGACATATAGATTTGGCATAAGCAAATTGGACATGCAAGTTTGCAAAGGCTAAAGTTGATGCAATCCAATCAAAGGATCTTGTCAATGGACTACCAAATTTCAAGGTTGTAGAGATGCAGAAGGTATGTGAAGCTTTCCGATTCGGTGAACACTCAAGGGCATCATTTTTGCATGGATATCATATTAGTGAGAATGTGCTAGAAATAGTACATACAAATGTTTGGGGTCCTACAAACAACACATCTATGGAATGCAGTAGGTCTTATTTCACTTTGAGTGATGAGCATAGATTGAAAGTATCGATATAGTTCATTAAGGGGAAGAGTGAAGTGTTTACCCACTTTTAAAATTTCAATCCTAGGGTGGAAAAGTAGATAGGGAAGTATATTCAAACATTAAGATCTGATGGAGGTGAATACATCTCAAACGGATTCATTAGTTCTCTAAAAATTCATGGAATTTGAAGGCACTTTTCATGCAAGTACACACATAATAGATTGACATTGTTAAAAGCAAAAATAGCCATATTGTAGAAATAACAAGATCCTTGATAACTGAGAAAAATATGCCTTATCATTATTGGGAAAAAGCTATTCAAAATGCTATATACATCACAAATAGAACTCCAACTAATATTGTACTTCAAGTTATACATAGAGAGAAGTTTATTGGTAACATGCCAAACTTATCACATATGTAAGTATTTGATTGTATTGCATACATGCATCACATGAATTGAGGACGAAACTTCATCCAAAAGTAGAGTAAAATATCCTCATTGGTATTTTCTTCAGTAAAAAGGGATATAAATGCTACAACTCATTCACACAATAGGTGAGAATAAACAAAGATGTGGTGTTTGATAAAATTACAACATTCTATTAAGGATGCCTAAGAAGGGCTTAATCTTGAATCAAATAACAAAGAAAATGCTTAGAAACAAGTGTAGAATCTCAAGTTCTAAAGGCACTTGATATGTCATTAGGAAATAGTTCCAAATCAAACCCATCGAATAGAATATTGTGATGAAATTTCACTCCACCAAATTCATCCACCACATCCAAGAATGGTCAAGGAAAGGTTTTCACTTGCAATAAAACATCTATAGGTTTTGAAGACATTGATGGAGAATCAAGAAATTCAAAAAAGAGACTTGACGAGGAACTTGGATTCCCCTCTCTTAAGACTCTAGGCATAAGAACATCATATGCAAATGATACAACAAGAAGAAGTGACCCGAGAAAAACAAGATCTCTGAGGATGCAAAATTCAATGCAAGGATTAGTGTATGATAGTTACATGGCTCATCATTGTGCCTAGATGATGAAGGTAATACAAGATGTTGAAACTGCTTGCTATGAGGAGGCAATAGGAAGTGTAGATTTGGAGAAAGCTATGGATGAGGAGATGTCTCCACTTTATGGAAATAAAACATGGAACTAGGTTCCATTGTTACCAGGTATGAAACCCATGGGCCACAAGTGGCTTCACAAGGTAGAGCATAATGCTGATGGTAGCATAAGTAGGTATAAAGCATGAGTTGTGGAAAACGTATATGCACATCCATATGGCATTGATTATGAGGAAACTCTCAGTCCTATAGATAAAGTGGATAGTGTTAGAGCAGTTGTTGCATGTCTATAGAAAAATAATTGTTGAGTATAGAGGCTAAGTATAGAGGTGCTACAAGGGTAGCATGTGAAGTATCATGGCTATAGATGCTAGTTATAGATTCAATTGTGGAAGTGTAAAAGACTATTATCATTTATTGTGATAATCTAAGTATCATGAAGCTAGCAAGAAATCCTATTTCTCATGCTAGAACAAACCATATCAACACATTATCACTTCCTCAGAGAAAAGCTATTAGCAAGTCATATTTTTTTTGTTTATGTGAGGATAAATGAGCATGTTGCAGATATTTTCATTAACGCACTTGGAGTAGAGAACCCAAAGGTTTTGGAAGATGCTTGGATTAGAAGACATGATGTTGCGCTTGGGAGGAAGTCTTGTGTGTAATGAAGTGTCCCTGACATATACCGGCATGACCACTATATATGTCAGAGAAATGAAAAAGTGATACGTGTCATCCTAGATCATCACATGTTGAGCTTGATATCTGAACATTCCCCTCAAGCTCAACACCATGTCCTCTAATCCAAGCATCTTTCAAAACTTCTTCAACTTCTCTCATCCAAGTGCTTTTGTGAAAATATCAGCAACCAGCTCATCTGTTCTCACATAAACAAGATCAAAATTACCTACTAATACCTTCTCTCTGATGAAGTGATAATGTACCTCGATATGCTTTGTTCTAGCATGAAAAACATGGTTCCATGCTAACCGTATGCTACTAAGATTATCACAATAGATGGTGATAGGCTTTTGCACTTCCACACCTAAATCTGCAAGTAGCATCTCTCGCCATGATGCCTCACATGCTGCCATTGCAGCACCTCTATACTCAGCTTGTGTACTCAACAAAGCAACAGTGGGTTGCTTCTTGCTACTCCATGCAATAGCTGCACCTCCAAGTGAGAATAGAAAGCCAGGAGTAGATACTACAAGCCCAATCTACATTGGTGTATCCATGAACTCACAAAATCTACACCAGCTTCATAAAACAAGGCATAATCCAAGTAGCACTCACATAACATAGAGTGCACCTCAAAGCATCCAAATGTGGCTTCTTGGGAACCGACATAAACTGAATTTCAAGTCCAACAATGTAGCTAATATCAGACCCTGTAATTGTGAGATATATCAAGCTTCCCACAATTTTCCTATACATAGTAGCATTTTCCAATGGTTCACTTCATGTAGTATCTAACTTCAAATTCTGATCTAATGGCATAGAAATTTTCTTACAATCAGCCATACCATACTTTCGCAACATATTCAAGGCATATTGCCTTTGTGACATCTATATACCTATTTCAGTATGAATAAACTCAATGCCCAAGAAATAGCATAGAACACCTAGATCTTTCATGTCGAATACCTACATAAGAAGTTGCTTTACCTCTTTGATGCTTTCTTCATTATCACCACCTACAATTAGGTCATCAACATAAATAGCCACAATCGTGATGTCATCATCAACCTTTCTTGCATATAGTGAATGATCTGCACCACACATAGAAAACCCAATGCTGGTTAAGTAATTAGCAATCCTTGCATGCCATGCACATGGAGCTTTCTTTAGCCCATACAAAGCCTTTTGCAACCTACAAACATATTCTGGATGCTTTGAATCTTCATATCCTTGTGGCTAGTCCATATATACTTCTTCCTGTAACTCACCATGTAGGAAACCATTCTTCACATCCATCTAATGCAAATTCCATCCTTTTGTTGTAGCTTATGCAACAAGTGTTCTGATAGTAGACATTTTAGCTATAGGGCTAAATGTTTCTTCATAATCAATGCCATATGTATGTGCATATACTTTACCTACCGATCGTGCTTTATACCTGCTTATGCTACCATCAGCATTATGCTTTACCTTGTAAACCCATTTGCAGCCTATGGGTTTCTTTCCTTGCGGCAATGGAACCGGCTTCCATGTATCATTCCCATAAAGTGCAGCCATCTCCTCATCCATAGCTTTTTCCCAATCTGCATTTCCAATTGCATCTTCAAAGCAAGAAGGTTCAGCATCTTGTATTACCTTAGTCATGTAGGCATAATGATGAGCCATGTAACTATCATATGTCAATTGTTGCACTGAATTCTGCATCCTCCCAGATCTTCTTGGTCCTGGGTCACTTCTCCTTGTATCATCTGCATATGAATTTCTTACTCCTAGAGTCTTCACAGAAGGCAATCCAAGTTCCTCATCAAGACTCTTTTCTGAACCGCTTGAATCTGCATCAACGTGTTCAAAACATGCACATGTTTTATGACCAGCAAAAAGATTTTCTTTACCTTTTTTTGATGTATTTGATGGACTGAAATTTCCACTTAATCTTCCACTCCATGGATTTGAGTTGGAACTATTGCTTGGTGATGCATCAGGTCCACTCAAAACCTGAGATTCTACACTTGATTTTTCAGCATTTTCTTTGTCATTTGGTTCAAGACTCAGTCCTTCTTTGACATCTTCTTAGAAGATTAACATTTCATCAAATACCACATCTCTACTCACCTTCACGTGTCGTTTGAGTGGGTTATAACATTTATATCCCTTTTGCTCAAGGGAGTATCCAATGAAGAAACATTTTTTTGCTTTTGGATCAAGCTTTGACCTCAACTCATCAGGAACATGTACATATGCAATACAACCAAAAACTTTCATTTGTGATAAGTTTGGATTTTTACCCGTGAACTTCTCTTCATGTGTAACTTGATGTACAGCAGTAGTTGGAGTTCTGTTCATGATGTATACATTTGTATGCATAGCTTCTGCCCAATAATAATGAGGCATATTCTTTTTAGCCATCAAGGCTCTTGCTATTTTCGCAATACGTCTATTTTTGCGTTCAGCACACTGTTCTGTTGTGGTGTGTACCTGCATGAAAACTGACGTCAATTTCCATGACTCTTAAGAAAATTACTCAGCTCATTTGACATGTATTCACCTTCTCCATCAGATCTTAATGTCTAAATATACTTCCATACGTGCTTTTCCACCATAGCTTTAAAATTCTGGAAGTGATTGAATACCTCACTCTTCTCTTTCATGAAATATACCCACACTTTCCGTGTATGTTCATCAATGAAAGTAACATAAAACCTACAACCGCCCATAGATGTGGTCTTTGCAGGACCCCAAACATCTGTATGTACTATTCCTAGCACATTCTCAATAAGATGCTTGTCATGTGGAAACAATGATCTTGACTGTTTACCAAATTGACATGCTACACATACCTTTTGCATCTCTGAAACCTTGAAATTTCATAGTCCATGAACGATCTCCTTTGATTGCATTAGTGTCAGCCTTTGTAGATTTGCATGTCCAATTCGTTTATGCCAGATCTCTATATTAGCAATAGCTCCTGCACCTTTTGCAAACATGGCTCCATTCATTTCAGGAACTTTCACATTTAAGGTGAACATCCTACCCACTTTGTTTCCTTTGGCGATCAATCGTCCACCATGTTTGTATTCTTCTACATATAACCCATCAGCATTGAACTTGACTTGTAATCCTTGGTCAAACATTTGTCCAGCAGAAACCAGATTCTTTGTTATGTTTGGAACATGTAGCACATCAGCAAGATGTTTTACCTTCCCATCATCCATAGACAATGCTATGTTTCATGTATGCTCGATAGGATGCGATGTATTATCACCTGTTTCAACATATCTAAGAACTCGCAATTTGTGCAAACTACTAAACCATTCTACATGACTGGTCATGTGATTTGAAGCACCTGAATCAACATACCAGACATTATCATTCCATTTTGAAATACTATTAGACATCGTATTCATCATGTGATGTTGAACCATGAACAACTTCTCAGAATCCTCTACACTTGTGGATGCATAGTTGTTTTGCTGCCTTCTGGTATTTTGATTCTTCAACCAACAATCACATTTAAAGTGTCCATGTTTACCACAATTATAGCATCCTTTACTATCATTACTTGAATCATTTCTTTGGAAATTTATGTGACCTCTTTGGCTCCCCCTGCCTCGAAACCGTTCTCTTCCTCGTCCATGATTTTGTTGGTGACCTTGGTCTTGGTTATTGTTTCCTCTTCCACTTCTGAAACCTCTAGCTCTGCCTCTTCCTCTGCCTCTTCCTCTCCAAGAGTAGAATACCTGCTTAGAGCTAGGCTTTCCTTGGGAGTTTGAATCCTCACCAAGATTCTTTTCTTGAATAATCAGCATGGATACCAAATCCGCAAAATTCGGAATATTTTCTTTGGTCTGTATAGATGTTTTGAACTATTTATATGCAGCTCCTAAACTAGGAAGGCACACTTCCACCTTATCATCATCATCTACATTCACGCCAATAGATGCGAATGACTCACATATGCTTTTGATTTTGAGAGTAGTCACTTACCGACATGCTCTTCTTTTCCAATGTATGCAGCTCGTTCTTGAGTTGCAATTTCTGTGCCTTTGCATTAGTCTCATACAAAGTGAATAAACTGTTCCAAGCCTCTTTCGAAGTCTTGGCATCTTGTATGTGCCAAACCATGCCATCTTGTATGCTAACAGATAGCCAATACATTACGTTTCGAGATCCTTGACTCCATTCCTC
>CM035419.1:165247547-165655047 GCA_020310875.1 Ceratopteris richardii
AATGAAATACAAAGCATGAAGCATAAAATCATAATCATGTGATAGTGGATTTGTATCTTGTAGTCCTCCATAGATTGTAAAATGTCTTCATGTGTATTGGTAGGACCATGAAAGCCCCCTTTGAACCGAGAAGTTGGCTTATAAAAATATCCAGCTGAATGATGAATCCAAGTAGATGCAGAAGTATCCTATGGAAAATGAAAAGATGTTGGACTCCATGTATGGAACACTACATGCTCACAATGCTAATGTAGATGAGGTAAGTGGACTCTCAAACATAGGAATGGACAGTGACAAGTCACTCATCTTGAAGTAATGCCAAATTGAAGCTAAGGGGAAATGTAAACCTTTGATAGAATGATAGGAGGTGTAGCCATCTTAGGCAAAAGATTGTATATGTGATTCCTCATGCTCCAAAACTATACCATGATATGGAAAGTCATGTACAAAGGGAGCATGTTCCACATAATGTGTTTGTCTAATACTGGAATGATCCTCCTTTGAAGCAAAAATGGGAGGATCAAGATCTGGATATGAATCGAAAAGGGATGAATATTCAGATTTTTTTATCAAAGGTGCACTCTTAGGTTAAATGAGTGAATCCTTCGGTCAAAGAGTTTATATGCCTTTTTTCACCCACTATAACCGATGAAAATTTGCTACTTAGGCCGATCATTATCATGGTCTTGCACATAGGTGTCACTACCAAACATGCAGAAATAGCCCACACTCAGCTTCCTCTCAAAGTAAGCCTCAAATGGAGTTTGGTTCTTCAAGAAATATAAGAACCCTCTATTCAAAATATGAGCTATTGCTTTTATTGTTTCACCGCAAAAATCTAGTGGAAATTGCTTTTTACAAAGCATAATCTTGGCCATCTACATCACATTTTGATTCTTTTGTAAGTCAATACCAACAAAGCAATTGTCTCCATCAGATCCAATGATATTCAAAGAGCTTGCAAAGCCTTCTTGATCTATTTGTGTCCAAATCTTGAACTTGGAAAGGGCATCCTCTTTATGATTTACTGAATAAACCTGTGTACCTACTGAAGTCATCTACTATCAAGAATAAATAAATTAAGCCACTTAGAGAAGGTGTATGCATAGGTCTACAAATATTGGCATGGACTAATACTAAGGGTTTAGATGAAAAAATGAATGTTTCCATAGACAAAGGGATAGATGTATGCATAGCACATGTTTCGAACTTAATCTCCACTTATGCGATCGTAGGTAGACTCTTGACAAGATGACTTGAAGAGATCATAACTAAAAATGTCTAGATTTGCAATGCCATAGGCTAAAGCTTGAATCCTTGGTCATGAAACTTGAAAGCTTCTACAGACATTTGTCTTGAAATCCTAAAGCTATGAGTTCATTGGATCTGCGATCAATGACTTGAACTTTGTTGTGATCAAATTGCATTTTCATGTGCAATTGTAATGGCCTTCATTGAGAGAAGGGTCTTACAAAGGTTTGGTACATAAACAACATCTTTGAGTGTCTTGGTCTCACCTTTTGAGTTTTTGACTTGAACTTTGCCTCTTCCTTGGATCTCAATGCACTTGTTATCTCTATGATAAACTTTTCCTTGGTGTCCTTGAAACTCATAAAAGTCTTCCTTGTCATGGCACATGTGTGATGAAGCCCCATTGTCAAAAATCCATTCTTTGCTATGGGTGGATGTGACAAGTGCCTTATGTCCGGCCGTCAAAAAGAGATCTTCACTTGTGTAGTGAGAGTGATTTTTGGGCTTTGGAGTAGACTTGGACGTATCCTTGTTCTTCTTCTTGAAGCAATACTTTTCGATGTGTCTAGGCTTGCTGCAAAAATTGCAAGTGAAGCTATTCTTGCCCTTGTCCTTAGACTCTTGAGTGCCTTTTTGAACTTTTTTCTTGTTGAAAGTAGCTTTAGCTTTCATAGCTATTCCTTGTGTTGCTTGGGTCATTTGCCCAGAGTCATGGAGAAGCAACAATATTCTAACTTCTTCCCAAGTGAGTTTTTGACCTCAGTTATAAAGAGTGGTCACAAAAGTCTCATAAGACCTAGGAAGCTTGCTTAGCAATCTTATGGCCTAGTCTGTTGGTGCAGATCAATCACCAATTGAATGTTTGAAGACTAAAGAATGAAGGATGAGATCAATTCTTGAAGCTTGAAAGGAAGATACATTCAGAGTATGTGGGAATGTATACATATGTACATAGTTCACTTAGATCTTTATTAGTCATAGGCTTGTACAAATTTATCTATAAATACCTTGAAAATGTCGAGGCGTGATATGAGAGCATATGAAAGAATAGATAGAAGTCAAGAAAGAAAAAGTTAGATGTCATGAGACATGTGAAAAGTTGGTTGAGTTTTCTCTCATCACTCAACTGTAACTTTCTGAGTAATTGAAGAAATATTGCGCCCGATCTTTTCGTGTTTGCTCCGTCTGTGTTTGATCAATTGTGAAATCCTTTTGAGGATATCTAAGTTGGTAGTTAATGAGTCTGTGACCTGAGTTTCAGAGTCTAATTGCAAACAGGCTAGGAGAATTGTGTGTAGGAACATTCATATGTGTTGAGTGTTCACAGTTCTCTGAAATAGGCGCAATTTTCGATCTTAATCTTTTGATCAGTTCTCACTCCATAGTTTAAAGTTTTGTGCAAGCAAGCACTTAATCTTTAAGTTGGAAGGTGATCTACTTGTGGCTAGAAGCATTTGCTTAAACGGGTTTTGTACTGAGAGAATTGAAGTCAAGAAGTTAGGGGTGTCTAAATCGACTTCTCAGAAGTGCAGATTCAGACATAGGTAACTTGTGAAGTTGATTTCTCAAGTTATACTAAACCTTTTGAAAAACTTTAACTTGGAGGAGGTGCACAATCTTTAGGCGACACTCCATACAAATTTTCATAGGAAACTTTAAAGATTTGATAAGTCAATGAGAAGAAATTGTGCAGCAGATTTTCTGTGTCTCATCTTCTTCACAGAATTTTTCAAGTTTTGATAATTTGGAGATTGGGCCTCTAAATTGGTAAAGGTTTTGACTTACTCTTGGTATAGAGGTGTTCTAATCACAAGAGTAGGTTCTTCTTTTGGAGATTAACACTCTCCATCAGTGGTATCAGAGCAGGAGACATCAAAATCAAGAAAAGGAGGATCCCGACTGCTGCAGATTCAAGAATTTCAACAATTGAAGTGCTAGAAGGTGAAAGTTTGAAAGAAAAGCTTGAGGAGGAGACCATACAACATCAAGAAGGACAAAAGGAGTCTAATTCGAAGTAAAGGTACACATATTGTTCATAAAGGTTGAAGTTTTCAATACACAGGAGGACACAAGATGGGAGATTCTCTTCAGATAGAGAAATTGGATAGGGAAAACTATCCTGCATGGTCAATGAGGATGGAAGCTCATCTTATGAGCAAAGATTTAATAGCCTACATCACAGGTGAAGAGGAAAAGCCAAGTTTCAGAGATCCTAGTGTTCCAACTAGGGAAGAGTTAGCAGATTTGAAAAATTGGATGAAGAAAGATGCTCAAGCTAGGAGCATTATATATATGGCAGTCAATGATTACTTGTTGCCTCATATTCGAGGTCTTGAAAGTGCAACTGATATTTGGAATGCTTTGGAGGAGCATTTCCAGAATACTACAAAGTCAAGGAAGGCATCCTTATGGGCAGAGTTTACAACCTTCAAGAAGAAGGCTTCTCAATCTATTTCAGACTATGTAACAAGGATGAAAGACATTGCAGATGCATTAGGAGCTGTTGATGAAGACATTGAGGAGGATAAATTGGTAAGGCAAATTCTTACAGGCTTAAGAGGTGATGACAAATGGAAGCCATTCATTTTGTCTACAGAGTTATCACTTGATCATTTCACTCCTGATTTAAATCAGTTGCTAGGTCATATGCTAACATTTGAACAGGATGTTAAAGGAGATAGTGACAAGAGTGCAGGTCATGCAATGTACTCAAAGGACAAGAAGAAGAATAGCAAAGGGAAGCAACAAGCAAGTGAAGATGAAGGCACAACTAGTCAAGCCAACTTCCTAAGAGGAAGAGGAGGTGGCAAAGGTAGAGGAAGAGGCAGGAATAACAAAGATGGAGGCAAAGCTTGTTGGATTTGTGGTAAGACAAATCACTTAGCTAATGATTGTTGGCATAATACTCAGAATAATAATGGATATAATCAGAACTATAACTCTAGAGGAAGAGGAGGCAGAAATCAAAGAGGTAATTTCAGAGGAAGAGGTGGTAGGAGTTACTTTGGAAGAAATGCAGGCAGAGGATTCCAAAGTCAACAATACAACAACACCTACTACAATTATGCTTCAGATCAAAAGGAGGATTCAACATTAATAATGAATGCTACTTGTGAAAGTCAGAGTGAAGATCAGAGAGTCTTCTACATTGACTCAGGGTGTAGCAACCATCTGAGTGGTAATATATCTTTGATGACTGATTTGGAGAATAAGGTTTTTAATCATGTTGTTCAAACAGGTGACAACACAAAGCATAATGTGAAGTCAATTGGATCAGTGAAGGCTAAGGATGGTAGTACCTTATTGAGTAAGGTCTTGTATGTTCCTACAATTCCTAAGAATTTGATAAGTGTAGGACAAATTGTTGAAAAGGGATATGAAGTAAGGTTCACTAATGATGGAGTATATGTGGAAGACCCTAGTCAAGGGTATAAACAGATTGTTTCAGGGAAGAAAGAAGGAAGACTATTTACATTGAAGATTCAAGGCAATATTGGTCATGCTATGTTCACATATGGAGGACATAAGATCTCTGAGTTAGATCTTTGGCACAAGAGGCTTGGACATTTCAATGAAAGAGGTATTAAAGACATGATTAATAATAGTTCAGTGCTTGGATTGCCTAATGTTGCAGGTCAACATATGACATACAGATGTGAGGCATGTCAATTAGGTAAGGCTCATAAGAATTCTTACTCCAAGCATGGTTTCATGTACTCAGAGAAGCTTGAATTGGTACACACAGATGTGTGGGGGCCATCAAAGGATTTCAGTATAAATGGGTCAAGGTATTATGTGATTTAGTTGATGATGCTACTAGATGGATCACTATTTATGTGATCAAAGATAAGTCAGAGGTGTTTAATACATTTAAACACTATCATGCATATGCAGAAAGAATTACAGGACACAAATTGAAGAGACTAAGGTCAGATGGAGGGGGAGAGTATTTCTCTAATGAGTTCAGTGATTATTTGTGGAATGCAGGTATAAAAAGGGAAGTTACTTGCAGATACTCTCCTCAACAAAATGGTGTAGCAGAGAGGAGAAATAGAACACTTGTTGAGTTTGCAAGATCCATGATGAAGGAGAAAAATTGCCCAAATTATTTGTGGGCTGAGGCTGTAAATACAGCTACTTATTTGGTCAATAGGTTACCATGTAAAGCCTTGCAGGGTATGACACCATATGAGGCTTGGTGGGGTAAGAAACCTACCTTGGATCATTGCAGAGTTTTTGGATGTGTGGCATATGCTTATGTGCCATCACAATTAAGGCACAAGTTGGAGCCTAAAGCTGAAAAATATGTTTTCATTGGTTATGATGATAAGCAGATGGGCTATAGATTGTGGAGTCCATCTACAAAGCAATTCATAGTTTCTAAAGATGTGACATTTGATGAGCAGAGCACTTGGTATGCAGGTACAATTAATATCAATACAGGTAATGAAGAAGAAGTAAGCCAAAGAAAAGGTAAATCAAAGGTTCAGATATTTGATGAGCAAGAGAATAATGAAGTGCAGGTTGAAGTGGAAGAAATACCAAGATTTGATCCTGAGTATGAAGAACCAGAAACCTCAAGAAGTGGAGAGCTTAGGAGGTCTACAAGGAACAGATGGCAACCTACAAGGTATAGCTATGATACTTCATTTTTTGGCCACAAAAGATTATGCTTATATGATGAATACAGATGAAGACCCTTCTACATATGAAGAGGCAAGAGGTAAGGAAAAATGGGAGAAAGCTATGCAGGAAGAATATGATGCATTGATGGAGAATCAAACATGGGATTTGGTTCCAAAACCAAATAGTCAGAAAATCATTGGATGCAAATGGGTTTACAAAACCAAGAGGTTTGCATATGGAAATGTGTCTAGATACAAAGCTAGACTTGTTGTCAAAGGGTTTGCACAAACTTATGGTGTAGACTATGATGAGACTTATAGTCCTGTGGCAAAGATGACAACCATCAGGACACTTATAGCTATTGCTGCATGTAAAGGTTGGAAGTTATGTCAACTTGATGTGAAAAATGCTTTTCTGAATGGTTATATTTCAGATGATGTGTTCATGGAGCAACCTCAAGGGTTCAGAGATAAAAGATATCCAGATCATGTGTGTAAGCTCAAGAGATCTTTGTATGGCTTGAAGCAGGCCCCAAGGGCATGGAACTATAGACTTGTAAAGTTCTTGAAAGAACTTGGATTTCAGGTGTCTAAGGCAGATAGTAGCTTGCTTGTCAAAGCAAGTGATAATGGTTTCATATACATGTGCATATATGTTGATGATATAATTCTTACAGGTACAGATGAAGAAGGAATACAAAGACTCAAGAAGCAAATGGAAAAGGAATTCAAAATAAGTGACTTGGGAGACTTGTCATACTTCTTGGGCATGGAGATTACATATACTCAACATGGAGTATTTGTGACCCAAGAAAGATTGGGCAGGTAATCCAGATGATAGAAGATCTACTTTTGGATACATGTGTTATGTGGGAGATAAACTTATCTCATGGTGTTCCAAGAAGCAACATACAGTTGCTTTGTCTTCTACAGAAGCAGAATACAAAGGCATGGTTGAAGCTGCAAAGGAAGTGATTTGGCTCAAGACTTTGATGAAGAGTCTTGACATTGTGCATGGGATACCAATTTTATTTGGAGATAACATGAGTTCATTGTATTTAGCTGCTAATCCTGTTTTCCATGCCAGGACCAAACACATTGAGATTCACTATCACTTTCTAAGAGAGAAAGTAATGGACAAGGAGATTGAAGTCATACATACTTCAACTAAAGATCAAATAGCTGATATGCTTACAAAGAGCTTGGATGGACCAAAGCTACAGAAGTTTAAGGATATGGCAGGTATAAAGAAGAAAGGAGAAACCTCAATTGATGATTGAGGGGGAGCTGTTGGTGCAGATCAATCACCAATTGAATGTTTGAAGACTAAAGAATGAAGGATGAGATCAATTCTTGAAGCTTGAAAGGAAGATACATTCAGAGTATGTGGGAATGTATACATATGTACATAGTTCACTTAGATCTTTGATTAGTCATAGGCTTGTACAAATTTATCTATAAATACCTTGAAAATGTCGAGGCGTGATATGAGAGCATATGAAAGAATAGATAGAAGTCAAGAAAGAAAAAGTTAGATGTCATGAGACATGTGAAAAGTTGGTTGAGTTTTCTCTCATCACTCAACTGTAACTTTCTGAGTAATTGAAGAAATATTGCGCCCGATCTTTTCGTGTCTGCTCCGTCTGTGTTTGATCAATTGTGAAATCCTTTTGAGGATATCTAAGTTGGTAGTTAATGAGTCTGTGACCTGAGTTTCAGAGTCTAATTGCAAACAGGCTAGGAGAATTGTGTGTAGGAACATTCATATGTGTTGAGTGTTCACAGTTCTCTGAAACAGGCGCAATTTTCGATCTTAATCTTTTGATCAGTTCTCACTCCATAGTTTAAAGTTTTGTGCAAGCAAGCACTTAATCTTTAAGTTGGAAGGTGATCTACTTGTGGCTAGAAGCATTTGCTTAAACGGGTTTTGTACTGAGAGAATTGAAGTCAAGAAGTTAGGGGTGTCTAAATCAACTTCTCAGAAGTGCAGATTCAGACATAGGTAACTTGTGAAGTTGATTTCTCAAGTTATACTAAACCTTTTGAAAAACTTTAACTTGGAGGAGGTGCGCAATCTTTAGGCGACACTCCATACAAATTTTCATAGGAAACTTTAAAGATTTGATAAGTCAATGAGAAGAAATTGTGCAGCAGATTTTCTGTGTCTCATCTTCTTCACAGAATTTTTCAAGTTTTGATAATTTGGAGATTGGGCCTCTAAATTGGTAAAGGTTTTGACTTACTCTTGGTATAGAGGTGTTCTAATCACAAGAGTAGGTTGTTCTTTTGGAGATTAACACTATCCATCATAGTCTTCACTTCAAATCTTTCCTCCACAAAGTGCTAACTTTCATTGATAATATTCAAATTTGGCTATCATGTTTGTGATGGTATCTTGAGGACAAATAGAAATATTGCAAAACATGGCCTCTAGAGTGTAGATATTGGAAGGATTTTTACCTTCATATAGGTTTGCTAATGTATTTCAAGCTTCTTTTGAGGTCTGACATGCAATGATGTGACCCTTTGTCAATTTATCACATGCACAAATAATTTCGCCTAATGCCCTTTTGTCCTTGATGTTCCATATATTTCAAGACTCTACATCATTCACCCTATTTGGTTCTAGTTATGACCCGTCTACAACTTCATGGAGAAGGCTTGTGTATAAGTATGCGTGCATGAAATCTTTCAATACATTAATATTTTGTTGTGTAAGCATTCTTCTTTAGCCATCAGTAAGGGCATGAAGGAAGGTAAATAACTTGCCATGGATGATGAGCTTGCTTCTTTCTTTGATTGTAGACTTGGGGATGATCTTTGAACACTTGACCTTTGAGCTTCAAATGTGGCAAGAATGAGTGCCAAGTTTTGAACAACACTTTGTGAGAAGATAGGATGCACAGAAGCACTAAAAGGCACGTTCACCTATGCCTTGAAGTGAGAAAATGCCAATTTGAAAGTGTTTAATAACACATGTCAAATACTTGGAAAAATAACTGCAACCTTTGAAACCTTTGGAAGGCTTAGAGTAGCTTTGAAAAAAAAAACCCTTTGGGGGGGAATGTGGGGCTTAGAATAGCCCAATACTTGTGACACTCTCGAGGGGGAGCTACCCATCCTCCTCGCCCCTTGGCCACCACCTTTTGACACCTTAGGGTGTTCCGTTTAGGAAACACTAACCTGAAGCTGGAAAAAAGGGGATCCCCAAGAGTTTCTGGCAAGTTTTGGACCCCATCCTTAGGATCAAGAAGCTCCCCCAACTTGGTCTCAAAGAAATTATCCTTGGTTGCTGCAACAAGTTGGATTAAGTCTTGTGGAAATTATGGAGATGTCACATCCTGTGACACATTTGGATTAGCAGGAAGAAAAATCATTTTAAGCGTGGGAAGAAGAATTTCATTTGTTCTCCCAGGAAAACTCTGTATTTAACTAGTCAAGAGAGTTTGCAGTCTATTCATCGGCTTCCTCAGGATTCTTATGTTGTAATTTAGTACCTTCCTCCCAATAAATGGAGAGAGTCCTTCTTATCCTACTACTCTAGGGATAGATTCATCATGGTCGTTTGTTTGTAAGTTTGTCATGGGGCTTTCTTTCTGGCCTTGTATTGGTGGGATCATTGCTTCCTTGTACAAATTATAATTTTTTCCATTAATTTGTTCACTTTTCCTGTTGTCCGAAAAAAAACTCCGAATTATGAATTTCAGGATTAGGACGGAATACAGAAGCCTTAACAAAAACACCATTAAATGCATTTGCACACCATATTAACCTTCAGTGTCTTTTGAGATCGTACATGAATGAGGCAATCATGGCATCGATGCCATCCATCTTCAAACATTTAAGAATTGTCACCATACAATACGCTTCTTTTTATCTAGAAGTTTATCTTTGATAAAGTCTCTCTCTAAGTCACCCTTGTGAGAGTTTGCTTCTTCTCGCTTTCCCTTGCTTTTAACGCTTGCATAAATATAGCATTCGACCATCGGAAGTTTTCGAGGCGTTGTGTGATCCGTAAACTTTTTTTTTTCCTCAATAAATTCAAATATCAGTATCCTTTTTAGTTCGTCCCCTTGCTTAACATATCCTCTTTTACGAAATGAAATATCTTTTCATGAGTAAAGTTGTACCATAGCAAGCAGAACCATTTAAATCACTGGCATGCCTTCGAGAACGACAGTAGCTCTTTATCCATATAGTTTTTTTAATGAACTTTGTATAATGAACGAAATAAGAAAAAATATGAAATGCCCTCAACACCATTATTCTTTTTTTGTATGAGACTCTTCAAAGAACCATTATTATTTTATCACGAAAAACGATTCAATAATGTTCAAATGTATTGAACAACACACACACACAACAAAGGTTCTTTTTTTTAGCAAAAACATAAAGTATAAAATTGATGCAAATCAAAAAAATTACAAGAGACCCCCAAGTGAAGGGAGACTTGCAACTAGATAGGGGCCACATTCTGAAGGGGAAGAAACACCCCAAACAAGCAGATTACATCAGAAGGATCTCTAAATAGATATTTAGAAATTTGATCATATCTAATATGGACTTTGAGTGAATCTGCACCATTTGAGCTCTCCAAGAGTTACAATG
Organism: Ceratopteris richardii; assembly: GCA_020310875.1. Lineage (NCBI taxonomy): Eukaryota > Viridiplantae > Streptophyta > Polypodiopsida > Polypodiales > Pteridaceae > Ceratopteris > Ceratopteris richardii. Next base: position 165,258,032 of record CM035419.1, read on the forward strand.
ATATTTTTTAATGCTTTAAATTTGGCAAGTTTCCTCATGAGGAATTTCTTAAAAATAGGCCAAACAATGATTTAGTATTCTTCTGATACCAACATGACAAGAGAAGAGTTGATCTTTAGAACTTTTGTCAGAGATTTTGTTGTTTTTGTTCTTCCAAATTGACCACAGAATATGGGCCCTAAGTAATTGCCAAAGAACAATATCCACCTTACTAGACTCTCCAAGAAGAAGCTCTTTGTATCATGGAACTTTCATCCCTGAAGTCTTGCACTACTGACTAATAGCATTCCAAAATCTTGTGGTAAACTTACATTTGAAGAGTAGATGTTCCAAATCTTCTTCCTTACCACATAGATGACAAAGACCTGCATCAATTTTATACATTGTAGCTTTGCAACCTCCTAGATTCCTTCATGAAGAATCAACCACAACAAACAGGATTTCTTATTGGAAATAGGGAAGCACAAAGTACTCTAGAACCTATACCTCCATTGTTTTGAAGACCAAGAGAGGTTCCACTTCGTATTAGGTCTTTCTGTTATTTCCCTGATAAAATTGAAGTTTCTTTTGTATTTGGCAAACATATCCTGAGGCACCTCTCCTATGGTTATATGCTTCATCCAGAGGATGCTACCTAGCTTTTCCAGCAGCTTAAGCATCTTCTCCTGAATTATCTGTTTACAAGACAAGGACAATGAATCAATTTCCAATATTTCATTATCTTCAATCACATTTCCATCACTAAATAGATTGTACCAACAAAAAAATCCATTCGTTTTACACTTATTCCATCTAATAGGCAAAAAGGAATTGTTATCATTAACAGACCAACCTATCCATAGAGAGTCCTACAAGAAAAAAGAGATGTTATTAGCAAACCAAACAAGGAGTTTATATTTCTCCTTCACCACCATCCAAGCTTTCTAGAAGTTTTAGACCAAGGAACTACCTTTAAGAAAAAAAATAGTAGGAGATATAAGAATATCCCACAATTGATAATTATTCACACTCTTATTGCTTTTTATATAAAAACTATAAGCATTCCTTTTAATAAAAAAAACACAGAAGTCCTTAGAGGAAATAGATCTAGGAATCCATTTGGCAGCCATCTGTGTAGCCATTCTTGTAGGACATATAAGATCAAGTCCACCCTCTAATTTTTTCATACCACAATTCTTCTAAGCTATCTTTTGGATTTAAGAGCCTCCCCACAAGAATCTCCTGGCCAAAGAGATGTCTTGAGCAACGTGCTTTTTATTAGGCCGCCAACAAGTGAAATAGGAAGTCATAGAAGGAAGAATGTAATACTTAAACACAAATGACCTTTGAGAGATATTATGCTGCATATCCATCCACTTGAAAAGTTTAGCTCAAAATTTATCTAAGACCCGACACCATCTTTGGTCCATGGTGATTTCAAATCCCATAGGGATACCCAACAATGTGAAAACAATACCTTTTTTAATGATATCACAACCAGCTTTATTATGACTAACAACAAAACCACTTGCTAAGCAAAATTCATAATTCACCTTATCCTAAAGTTCAAGGACCTTTTGACACTTGATGGAGAACACTTAATGTTTTCAATCTCTTTAAGTAGCATCCTTCTATTGTACCTAATAACCCTGGCCTTTTGCTTAAAAGAAGTAAGCACATATAGAATCTCTCTTATATCTTCCTCCGAATCTAGAAAGGGAGAACATCCCTTGTCAAAATGATGGTTAAGGATGATTTTAATTTTATCCTTCACAAGGGGAATCCTAAGTAAAGAAATGCCCTGACTAACAACAAAACACTTGCTAAGAAAAATTCATAATTCACCTTATCCTGAAGTTCAAGGACCTTTTGACAGTTGATGGTGTTGCTAAAATTAGAAGACTTAATGTTTTCAATCTCTTTAAGTAGCATCATCCTTCTATTGTACCTAATAACCCTGGCCTTTTGCTTAAAAGAAGTAAGCACATACAAAATCTCTCTGATATCTTCCTCCGAATCTAGAAAGGGAGAACATCCCTTGTCAAAATGATAGTTAAGGATGATTTTAATTTTCTCCTTCACAAGGTGAATCCTAAGTAAAGAAATGCCCATGTGAGGCCAACCTGCTCTATAAGTAGGATTGTTACCATGCAGCTTAACAACAAGGGGAACATGGTCAGAGAGCTGAAGAGTAGGGTCTAAATCACAATTGAGTTCCAAAGCTCCTGATACCTAGTCGTGTTCATATAGAACATGTCTAGTCTAGTAGACAACTTATTGTTAAGGCTTGTGTTATTCCAACTATGAGCAAAGTTAGCAGACATGTCAAAGAGATTGTCCATATTAACCAAATTATACCAACACTGCTTGTGATAGCCAACCATCACATTGTCACTGTTGCCAATTCTATCAACAGGATTAATTACCATGTTAAAATCACCAGTAAAAATAATGTTTGCATTTAACTTACCAATTTCTTCCCAATATTTAGATCTAACCGAAGAATTATTGGTAGCATACACACAAAACATAGTAAAATTAAGAGGAGCGTTGAACTTCAAGGCTACCCATTGGTTGGAGTCACTAACCATCACTTCTTCAACAAGATGGTTAAGCTTAGAGTTTATACCGATTGCTACACCTCCCTTTCCATTGTGATTAGTATGATACCATGAGGAACTGTTGGAGAGAATCTTCAGGTGGGCCTTGAGTTGAAAACCTCCAAATTTTATCTCTTGCAAATAGATGAAATCAGTGACTAAAGAGGAATCTTTAAACCAATTGTTAATAATTTTTCCTCGAACCGGGTCTGAAAGGCCTTTTGTATTAAGGGAGACAATTTTAATAATATCCATAACTAAAAGAAAAAGACAATCAGCGAAACCAAAAACACACAAGGATTACTTTTTGTGGTTCTTGAGAGGTTAATAGCCGAGATAGAAGATCTAACGGTCTTCTTTCTTTTTGTTGTATTCTTTTCTTTATATTTAGGACTTGGTGTCATAGCAACAGTCATACATACATCACGTTCATTTGGAAAATCAGCAATTGTGTGAGCCATGTATTCCTCATAGCTTTTATTAAGTTGTTCCATAAACACTTCATCAGTAGATTGAATCAATAATGTTCAAATGCACGAGATGGAAGCAAGATCTATTGGGAGAAGAAATCGGCTGTTTTGCGACTCTCTAGAACACCATGAGAGGGGAGGTCCTATGGAAGATCTGCCGAGAAGGATGTGCTTCTAACTTTGGTGACTCCCCAAAAGAGTGGTTGATTGAGAGCTCATTGTTGCTCCTCGGCAAAAGAATCACTAACTATAAGAAATCCCCCCCCCCCCCCCCTTAGGCATCATCAAGTGCTCCTTCTGATCAACAACAATCTTGAACCCAAGTGGGCCCCACATGAGGGTGATGAGAAGGTGATTAACCTTCTTTCTAATGCCATCTAAACTCTGTAGAAGCTATCCTTGCTTTGTGGGATTCGGGGGATCCCATGAGCAGTAGTCCCCTTCACTTGTACTTTTCTTTCAATTAATTCAAGTCCGAAAGAGTACAGTAAGGCCGAACTTCCTTTATACAAAAAAAATAATATTCGAATGCATTATTATTTTGTCGCGAAAAGGTATTCAATTATTATTTTGTCCGCCTAGACTTTGACTTTGATGGGTCTACTAGCGAACTCTTCGAGGTCTTTAAAGAATCATTCGTGGGTCCCTTCTATCTCATTAGGAAGAGCTCATCAATTTGTGGGCCTTGCACGGATGGTTTTCATGAAGGGATGATTTAGTTAATTCATAAAAAATACGACAAGAATAGTATTGATAAGTGGAGACTCGTCAGTATGCTCCAGATGGCCGAATCCATTAAAGTTTGCATGTCAAATAACCTCGCCGTTTTCGATGCATGAGGATACAAAAGACATTGAAAAGGATTTGATGACGTTTAGTAAAACTCCTCCACATCTTCTTTGTCGTTAAGGGTGCATGAATGCACGAATTCATGGTGCATATTTCTTTCTCCTTTTTTTTTTTCGTTCTCCCTTTGTATCGAACTCTCTCGAGCTCACGGGAGGAACTGATAGAGTAGTATGTGTATGTTTATGGTTTGCTCTCGGGATTGAGGGAGAAAATAGAGACAACAATTCTATTAGATTTGTAAATATATATGCCATTCCCAATATCTAACGTGGGAAGATAGGATGTGTCTTTTCTCCAATCAAAGACTCTCTCTTGGACGATGGATCCTATGCCTTTTTTCGATACTACATAAATTAAACTTGACTACAGCTGTGCTGAATCCGTTATGTGCGTGTGCACGTGAACCATGAAACAGCTGTATCCGTTATGTGCGTGTGCACGTGAACCATGAAACAGCATTGCAAGGATGAAAACTGCGTAGTGCACATCAGTTGAAGCCCAAGAATGCACTTTTTCTACATCTGCCTTTTTACAAACTATGGGCTTCCATGTCATCGACTAGAGTTCAATCTTCAGTTCCTCTATTCCCCTCAGATTACGAATAGGTACCATCCAATTAAACACTGAGTTCTTTTTTTTTTTTTTGAAGAAACAAGGAAAATTTAAATTAATGGTGGCCATATACAAAGTGCCTTGGGCAGGAGACACCTGTCCCAAAGGACAATTTACAATTAGTAGTACATGTCTAGCCTTTTACAAGAGTACTGTTCAGCTAACAGTTTTTTCCATCTAGAGGGAGAATTTTCAGACAAAATCTTGAAGACATCATAGTTATTACAAGAAGCATCTCTGATTCTCCTAATACAGGACAGAGAAGCATTTTTCAGAATAACAGGCAAAGTGATAAGGTAGTTCCTTTTTCTGCTACCAAATGTAGCCTCATTCCTACTGAGCCAAATGTACCAAAGAATGTAGCCCCTCCAAATATTCCACAGCAAAATATCCAAGTGATTACAACAGCCAAGAATAACTTCCATTTTAGCATTCACTAGCAGATACTTCTCCACAGTAGACCAGAAGTTTTTAGCATGGTGACATTCAAGGAAGAGGTGTGAAACATCCTCCACAAGGCCACAAAATATACAGGATCCACCACTATTATAAATTTTCCTGATTTTATTACTAGTCTAGAGGCCATGGTGTAACATCCTCCATTGAAGAAAAGAATTTTTGCTTTAATCTGGAAAGGCCCACAGGGCTTTGAATCTGTAAGACCACTGGTGTGTAGACCAATTCACCTGCCATCTAGAGTTGAGCTTCTTCAGGATTTGATCAGCAGAACCTCTGTCATGTTTGAACTGTTTGAAGATGACATTAGCAACATCCACCAGATCAATTGTTTTCCTATGCCACCTGTCCTTCTTTTCCATCAGCAAGATTCTGTGCTTTTGAATTACCTGCAAGCAAGACATAGACAGATTAGTGCTAGAAAGGATTTCTTGTGCAGTCCTTACCCTAGCACCACACATGTAGTTGTTCCAAGTAGTAATTCCAGCTTTGTGGCATTTGGTTGCTTGATTGACAGGCTGTTTTTTTCACAGTAAGCAAGCCAACCCAGCCATGGAGACTCCTGCAAATAAAATTGAAGAGAACACGCAAGTTCATTGGTGAGTTTAAAAGAGTTTTTAGCTTTGAACCAGGCCCTCCACATTCTGCAAACTAAGGGAGTACCAAAAGGGGTGATGGGATGAGGGGAAGTTATAAAAACACTGAGTTCTTGGCTTGTGCTATCCCTCGAAAAAGAAACTTCTAGTTCCTCTAAGAACCTACATAATAAAGGCCTGTTGAGAAACTGGCTCCAATCATGCGACGCAAAATGAGCATGCCTTCTAATAGGTCAAGCTGAACTGCATGCAAAGCTGTTTAAAGTGGCGCAATGGAAACAAGTGTGGAGACATTAAGAGTCTCAATACACCACTGGAATTTCATCACAATCTGAGTAATAAAATGGTGCATCTCCTAGTCCTAGATCGTTTGGGATTGAGGTTTGAAAGATGCTTGACACCTGTTAATGAACTATACGAAAGCATCCCTCTATGAGAGAATCTTCATTCCACAAAGATTCGGATAGAGAAATCCCTGGTTTGCCTCCGAAAAAGGACGTGCAATTACTAGAGTTCTCCTTTCTCAGCCACCACAAGGTTTTCACTATAAGAAATAACAAGTTTTTGCGTTGTACACGAAAGGGATGAAAAGGTCACTGATTTGCTTTGGAAATCTCTCTAAGTTTGTTGTATTTTGTCTCCTATTTCTATTTAAATCTGTGTATCATGCAGAAAAAGAAGTATGCAATAACTGAATCACATCTAATGTTAGTAAATCCAGCTAAGAGAATGAAATCCTTAATCTCCTGAAAATAAACATAGTTACTTAATCTTAATAAACATAGTTACTTGACGATCAATGCACGTGAGTAGTTGCTCGGCGGCGATCTTCATGTGTTCTTGAATCTTTGCCTCCGCTCATGTTTTGATGCTCTCTTAATCAATCATTGGCAGTATCGAAGCACTTTGAACCACTTTGTTCGAGTTTTGAACAATCATGTCGCTGGAGGAGGACAATCATGTTGGAAGGTTCTCGTCTTTCTACAGAATTGTATCTTGCAAAATTATTTTTGATAAAAAGAGGGCGAAGAAAAGAGGGAGAAAAAAAAAGGAAACGAAGAGATAGAAAAAGGAGATTAGTACTTTTAAGTTATAGTAATGCCTGAAGTTTTCTGGAGACTCTTCGTAGCTTCTTCAACATTTCTCATATTTTCAAGTTCTTTTTTCTCTTTTCTCAAATGTTCAGGTTTTTTCGCTTTTCTCCAATGCGTGCTTTCTTTTATGATTGCTTCGGTTCTACAATCTTGCGAGACGTGATGGCTCTCTCTCTCTCTCATGGCTAACAAGTTGGCTACCTACGCGCCGGATGAAGGTAGGGGTGAATCCCTCCCAATTTTCCGAGTCAAATCCTTGTGCTCTATCTCTTGAGGTCTGAAGTGCTAGGAACGTAAGACGAGCTAACGAAGGTGGGCCTAATCATCCAATTCCTTAACGAATGACCACCGTTATATTTTTTTAATCAATGGTTTTTTAAGGAATGGGTCCACCAAAGACTCATTAAAGTGAGTGTGTGGTAAGTCTTTGCACAAACATGTGGCTTATTCCAGTGGTTCCTAGACATTGTCCCTAAAAAAAACATAGTTACCCGAAATAACTTCTCTAGATGGAGATTGCACATCTTCCCTAGTTCTTATATAGCTCCATCTGCTAAATTGTTGCCCGTTTGGAATGATCGCCAGCATCGAAAGAGGATGCTCACGGTTAAATTACAAGGGATCAACATCCTATTTAAACATGATGGACCATAGATGTGTGTGAAAGAAGATGTTAATAAATAAGCCAAGTATCAATACCCATAACGGAGATAAAGGAAGTGTTTCTCCTATGGCATGCACGACCACAAGATGTGTGTTCCAAATATTTTTTGCACTGTGTTCGCTGTCCTTCTTTTTTCATTGTCATCTTTTGCACCAAATATTGAACCCAAGCAGCATGTCGGATCTTCAAATTCTCCAGATGCCACTATGCGGAATCTAAGAGAGTAGTGTTGATCCCTTTACCTCAATGAACAATTGGCAAAGCAAGATAAAATCACCCATTGTCTCTCCCACTTATTGTCAAGAGTGTGCGAGAGGTGGCATTTTGTATTAAACATGGGAAATCGGCGATCTTGTTTTAATCCCATCCGTAAAGTCTTTGATATGAGGTTAAATTATGTGGTAAGCAAGCTCAATGGCTTTTCTACCCTTACGTTCAATCCTTGTTTTGATCAAGCACCAATCTTCATAATCTAATCTAGCCTAAAAATGACATGCAAGCTAATTCTTATCTCGAATACCTTTGTCTCAACCTCCTTTTGCTCTAGGAATAAATTCTTGTTTATAAACCGAATTCCCTGGATAGGACCTAAATAGAGTTACTTTGTCTTTTTCTGCCACGCATTTCTAGTTCGCATTGGCTTGCAAATGAATCTTTTGGTTGTTGTAACTTTTCCAAACCTTTCAAGAGGAGATTCATTGTCATGATTTCTCAAATAGGGGGAGTCCACCAAGTGAGAGAGCTATTGTGTGTCTTCGAGAACTAGTAGATCCTATTACTCTTCTTACTTTGTAAGCACCTTAATCGTTCATCAAGAAGTTCTACTTCTTTTAAAAGCAATCGCCTTCACAATCTCTTAAACTCCTTTTTTTCGCATGGGAGGGAGGAGACATCCCATTGTACCTTTGGAAACGCAAGGGAGGTAGTTATTAAATTTTGGAGGTTAGAGAACTTTAGATATTGTTACGATAACAACGAGGAAAACCCAGAAAATCGGTTCCATCATGCGAGACACCCATAACAAGAAAACCATTGAGCTAAAAGGAAAGATTCCCCTAGTTGTTCCATGGAATAATGCCCGCAAACTGAGAACCCCGCGTACAATGGCCCCACCCAAATACGAAAATATGAAAAGAAAGCCAAGAGAAGAAAAGATAAAACCTTTACTTGAAAATGATTTTTCATGAAACAAAGATCATCCTTTTCCTTAATAATTGAGCGCTGACGAAATCTCTAGACTGGCTGTTATTGGCGATTGGTTCCAAGACAATGGGATGAAAAGGTTGATGCAAAGGTTGATGAAAAGGTTGATGTAGTTAAAAGATTAGTTAAAAGGTTGATACACTCAAAAAGGTGTGACGGCTGTTCTTCCTCTTTTGGACCTTCTATAAATCCTCATGAGAGATGCATTATGACTTCCTTCAATAGATTTTGCCCCTTTTAATTGCTTCAATCTACGGCCTCGATCGGAGGAAGAGGGAATTGGCATATTGAACTCTCTTTAGTCTCTACTCTCTAATATTTTTCTTCCCACACAATTTAACATGAACAACGAGCTCCTGGATATGTGTGAGCAAAAAATTTCTATAATTGATGCATTTGGTAAAGAAATATCTGATCACCTTAAGCCTCACCATGACTTGATAAAAGTAAAGGAGTCTTGTGGCTTTTTCATGGCTAAAACTTGGGTTAGGAATAGAGCTTCAGTTAGGGATAGGAGGAAAGATATTCCTAAGAAATGTCTAGAGTCCAATAAAGAAGTAGAACAAAGGGAACCCTATAATGATTAAGAGCAATAAATCTGAAGGTATCTCCAAGGAATTCTATCAATACTCTGGGTTTCCTAAGAGATGTGATGCATGTTCCTCATCTACGAAAATGAGATCCAAAAAGATTCTCTAAGAGCTCTTACTCTTGATAGCCCACTTACCCGCAACAAAATAAAGCATGCAACCAATGACCTTTCTAAATAAAAACGACTTGATAGCCTAATTATTTCGTTTATTCAAATCCTTTCATAAAATTTAGTGAGCCATTTATGCATCGCATGGAGGGATGCTCTCAAGTTCGAAGCTCTATCGAGATGCCTGAACAAAGGTAATGTAAAGCTGATTCCCAAGAAAGATAGTTAAAGTAAAATTAAAAATTGTTGTTCCATCTGCATGCTCAAGCTTTACAGAATGAGGAATCTTCAGTAAAGCATGTACCTCTAAAGAGTCGTTAGATGGAAAGAGCTCCTGGTCCACAAAATAGATTTGATCTTCTTTTCCGGAAAGCCTTGAGCACAATGTTACACTTTATATCCGTTATTAATGAGTAGACATAGCCTCATGTCATCCAACAGATTCTGGAACCTACTTATATAGAACAAGAAAGTGTTGATCATGTGGTAGATTCTTCACAGATGAACTCGACCAATTTAAAAGCAAGTAAAATATATGGTTTCCTTGCATGATGCCAAAGATGTTAAAGTGGTAGGGAACGGTGCAAGGAAGACCTGAGGATGTTCTAGTGGTAGGGAAGACCTATGGAGCCTTTACTTTTCCTATCCTAAAATCATCTAGAATTAGAGCTTTTTCACTCAGCTCCTCATGTGGCCTCACGAACTTAATTATAAATCATGTATGCTTGGTAAACCGTTCCATGTCTCATCTACTCTATGGAATTCCATTAGAAGTGAAGCGCTTTCGAATATTAGGAAGGACGATGGTGTGCTCAACTATGATAAGACTATCAAAGAGTGGTCGATTGAGAAAACCCTAATGCGCTTAAGTACAAGGACTCGTGATACCAAGGAATATACCACCCAACCCCCTTCTCCTCCCACCCTTTTGACACCATAAGGTGTGAGAGTTTAAACAAAAGTATGCTTGGAAAACTGGGTTCCCCATGAAGGGGATGAAAATTTTTCTACATCTTCTTTGTAATTATCTCTAACTCCCTTGCAAGTTTTTCATTGGCTATAATTTAAAGCATGTTTTCTTTTTCTTTGAATGTCGACAAAGAATCATCATTTGGCAAAGTTTAAGTCCCTATTGATAAAACATCGAATTAGCTAGAAGCAAGCCATGCTCGTTGAAGGAATCAGCTACTCCATGATTTCTAGAATGCTTGTAGATGCAAATATCTCTAGAGAATGTGGAAAGAAAGATGCGTGGAGAGCATCCCAAAACCCCTAGATAATGGTCTCTCGAGAAATCCTTTGACTAAAAGGTATTCTAAAATCCTTTCGAATTCCAAAATCTCTCCCCCATTCAAACACGAAAAGATATTCATTGTAGAAAAAATTATAATCTCTCCCCTATTCAAACACAAAAATGTATTCGTTGTAGCAAAAATTAAGTTTAAGAGTAAGAGGATCGCCCATGAAGGGGGTGAAAAGGGCATCAGAGTTCTTGTTCCTCTTTCCTGTTCTTGAAATTTAGAGTTATCAGCTTTCCTGTTCTTTAAAATTTTGAGTTATGTTCTACCTCTTTCCTCTTTCTTTAAACTTAGAGTGTTTTTGACGAGAAAAAGAAAAAAGAAAGGAAACTTTATAGTCTACTTGTTGCCAACATTAAACCATTAAGAAGGCAATTGAGTGTGAATTGAAAGCAATTTTGTTACTGTTGATCCTGCAAGTAGATCTTTCACTTCGAATGCTCCTCTCTTCTACCTACCACTTTATTCCATGTTGCTAGTTCTAGCTATGTGATTGAGTATAAGGAAGTTTTCATAGCTACTCCTGAGTGTCTGTAATTCATATGCTTTTTCCCTGATTCGGATATTTATTAGTTTTCTTCCACCACCATCTTAACTGATAGCTAGAGCACATGGACAATTGCAAAGAACTCTATATTCCATGCTCGCATAAAGAACATTGAGGTGCAGTATCATTATCTCAATGAGCGACGCTCTATTGGAGAGGTGAGGTTGACATATGTGCATACATAGGGTATTGTGGGAGAAATTTTCACAAAGGCTCTCCTAGGGAGAAGTTGGAATATTGTTACAAAGCTTTGGACTTACTTTTTTGTGGATATATTTCATTTCACATAGCTTTTAGGTTCCTTATACATGAGTGCTAATTCCTTATTCACGGCATTACTCCAAGAGGGGATTTCTTGATATATTTTGGTAGTTTTTATGAGCGAACACGCTTAGGGATTCTAGGAAACGTTTTTCCTTGTTTATGAGTTTTTCTCACATGTCTCATGTGTACATCTATAAGCATAACGAACTACTTATCTTTGTACATTTCACTTGGCAATATAGTTCCGTGCTTTAAGCTTCTTCTTCATCCTCATCATGTTATTCTTGTGCTTCCATAGTCCTTGAACTCCAACAATGGTATAGTTCACTTCTTTTCACAGAATCATTTAGGCTATCTTGTCTACTATACTTAGTAATTTTACTAACAAAACCATGTTGACATGGCAGGCATTTAATATATTGAGAAGGCCTAGCAAGAACGTCTTTTCTTACTATTGAGTTCCATTAGATTGGTTAGGGTTTAAGTTTTTGTCCTTGCAAAACATTGGCAATAGATTTGTTCTATAGTTTTATGTCATCGTTGGTAATTCATATGGTAAGGTTAAAATGTGTTCTTTCCAAATCTCTCATATTTCAAAAGTCTATTAGATAGATATGTCACTTCACTCCCCTCCGAGTTGCTATTGCTAGCGATGTGGATCGGAGTGATAGGAAAACTATGAAAAAAGGTAAGATTTAAGGGATTCAAAAATTAGGTATGCCTACCATTTGTCTTCAAATGTTTGTAGATGGCATCAATTTTCTAGTTCGTGCAGAGCAAAAGATAGAAAATTATTGGATCGCCGTCATATTAATTTTCTTTCTAGTGCCTATAAGATGTAGTACAACAATTCTTGTTTTAGGCCTTCTAATTATTTGATTGTTTTTGAAGCTCCTTAAAAAATTTCGTAGATTTCCTTGAGCGTTATTTTATTTCTAGTGGCTGTTTTGTGCCTTCAAGTTTCGTCTTATGCCTTCAAATGATTTGATTTCTGGTTTCCTTGTTAGGCGCAGACAGAATATTACAAAACAATGTATAATATTTAGATCTCTTCTTACTGAAAAGCGGTACAAAATGTCTTTCAAACAAAGATCAATATTACACAGCAATGTATAATATTTAGATGTCGTCGTACTGAAAACCGGTACAAAATGTCTTTCAAACATAGATCAGAGTGGTTTTTTAACATGTTTAGGTCAAAGCTCATCAAATTGTATAATCACCAGCCTTTCATTAGAAGCAAAACACTTGTTTTCAGTCATCATGTTACTCGTAGCCTCATTTAAGTCTTGTCATGTTGACAATATTTCAAAAAATTGTCAGTAAGAACAAGTTACCAAAACCCAGTACGAAATTTGTTTTTTTGTTGGTTATGATGTCCAGAATAGGTATATTAAGGCTCTTGGTTCACTACGTACATAGGAAAGGTCTCTGAGGGTTTGACATGCTTCATAATTAAAGGTTGCAAGTCACATTTCTTGTAGATTGGATCCTGAGGAGCATTTCTAATAATGATTATTTTTTGTAGATTGGATCGTGAGGACTCTGAAGGTTTTGGTATGCTTCATACTTAAAGATTGCAAATAAAAAAGGATTAGTTGGCATTTTTCATGAAAACAAAAGATTTTAAAACTCTTATTTCCGAAAGCATAAATATCGGAAAGACCGTAGGTTGCAAGACATTGTTTTGGCTACAATCTCCTCGGAAAAGAAATTATACTCGAAACGTCCAGTTATTTTCTAGGCCTAGAAGGTATCACTAGTAGCTGTAACTTTGAGATCAATCATACGTTTATGGAGCATCATGACTTCATTCCCACCTTTAGAGTTCCCAAAGTAATCGAAGATGTTCTCGAAAGAATTGGCATTTCAGGCAAATGGGAGACCATTCTTGTAAAAGGAACAAGATTTTTCTTTATGAGCATATTGAGCTCATAGATAGAAACCATAAGAGTATCTCTGCCAACATAAATCGTATAAAGAAATAGGTTAATCACAAGACGAAAGTTCATTGGAGCACGAAGTAGTACATACACCGATGGGAAGGTGCATTCCAATCCTTTTTCACATAGAAGGAGCTATTGCTTCGAGAGTTCATCAAAATGGGCATAAGAGTTCCCTTTCTTTCATCTCTGAGTTCCCTTGGTCTCAAACTCACTTAAAAATCTTGAAATGCTTTTGTAAAGGAGAAATTCCGATCAAGGCCTACTCTCATCTGCCTCAAATAATAAAAAATAATTGTACAGTGAAAGGGCGTAGTGCCCTTGGGATTCTCGGTATCCCACAGAGTACCGCTTGGATGGCCCAAAGGTGCAACAATGGTGATGGCCAGAATTTTCCAAGAAACCTATGTTTTAGAGAGAGTTCGAGAGAAATTAATAAACTTTCATCACTCTCATGGGAATTCCACTTAAGTTTGATCTTGTTATTTTCCAAGAAGAAAGTCCTATGGTGTTTGAAGGGAGGGGAATTCTTACAATTACATAGTTTCTACAGAAGGGAGTTATAAATGGAACATTTTTTTGGATGATCATCAAAGCTGGCCGCACATCTTTCTTTCCATATCTTCTTCCAAAGAATGTGAGTAAAGATCATACTTTTTCTCCTCCGGTTATCAAGAATGGGAGTAAAGATTATACTTTTTCTCTGCTTTTTTGCTTTCAATGGCGTCACGTTTGTGGCGATGTATTACGGCTCGTCGTATCTGATGGGCTCTCTACATTTGATACTCATGCATTTCCAAAGACGGTTTTTATAATGAACAAAGGAAACACGCTTGCATGAACTACCTGGAGAGGGAGATGACATACATCAAATGATAATAAGCTCTTCCCCCTCCACACAACCATATATAGGAAGTGTTGCATTTCCCTTAGTCATCCTTTCTTTGCATACCTTTCCCACATAGAAGTGAATGATGGTTTAAGGCAGCCTAGCCTCTTCTTAAGCCCTAACATTTATGGCCTCATTTCATAATAGCTCCTGGCCATAAACATTTAAGGTACAACAGCTTGGCTTTGACTAAATGTCAAAACTTATGGAGCATGAAAGGAAAACACAACGCATGTAGCCAAACTTCCATGGCTTCGTAGAACTTAGAAGGAAAAAGGGAAGATAAGCCCCAAGAAATCTCTTGGAGAAAATCCAGCTCACAAAGTGAAAGTTTACATCGCAAGGCTCATGAGGATGCCATTCAATTAGAAAAGAAGTGACTCTTGTTGAAGGCTCGTATGATAATAAAAATCTAGATGAATTTGTGACAAGTAAAGAAGATAACAATAAGTCTGTAGAACAAGCGAAGAGGATAGCTTGGATAGTGAAAGCTGAATTATTGGGTCCGCTATCCTGCATCGCTACACGAAGAATTTTAATCACCGAAGAGAAATCTTCCATGGGATTTTTCATGAAACTAACATATCAAAGGGAAGTTATTCCCGTTACACAATGCTTATATCTCTATGCAAAAAGAGGAATGGAAAAATAAGAAAACTTGAGATAAAACTCAAACCAAGACCAACCATCTTGAGAATAATCATTATCTTGTTCAATGGCTAGAGCTTCTAACCCATTTAGACTATCTATTATAAACTAATGGCTCCAAGAAAAGAGATTCAATCCCAATTTCATCTATCAAATTGAAGTTAAAATTGATGGGGATGACATCGTAAATCCATTGAAGAATATGTATTATTAGAAATATTGGGTCTTCACATACCCCCTCATGAGTTTGGCAAGAAAGATTGTTATGGGATGGAAGTGTTAGGGTCCTTAGAATGATCCTCTTTGCAATTAGGTTTTGGCTTCCTTGATTGGACCACATTTCTTTAATTTTACCTCTAATTATTGTTGTGATATCGAGCTCAACATGTGATGATCAAGGATGACATGCATCACCATTCATTTCTTTGAGATCTATAGTGATCATGCCGATATATTTCAGGAATACTTTAGTAAGATTTACTAGATTGATCTATTGTGATTGATCACACATTTTTTTCCTACCAATTGAGTTATTTGCGGACATTAGGATTTTCCTTATGTATTACTTTTATATATTGTACTAATTGTATTGTTGTATTTGCAATTCTGGTATATTCTCTTTATGTAATAGAAGGTAAGAAGAAGATCATTCTTCCTTTCCTCAATCTATGTGTGCTCCTCTCTTTGTACGTGAGATTGTATGAGACTTCTCTTCATTATCTACTTTCTCTTGACATAATTTTAAAGCTACTGTGGTTGAAGAGAGCTCTTGGAGAAGGCCGACAATAAGGAGTACATTGTCATGGAGAATTTCTCTCTTCTTTCACTTATGAAGGACTACAAGAAACACGTTCTATGAAGGTATCCATAATTCTCTAAGAAGTTCAAGACGTCTCAAGGATGTCAAAGGGATCTCACTTGCAAACTTTGGAAGAAATCAAGAAATTCTACAGTAGCAGTCAAAGCTAGGCAATTTTTAGAAATTAGGGCAAAAATTTCATTGTCACCAAATCATATGAAAATTCATATAGTTATAAAGCCTAAGAAAAGTAGTCTATAGCTTAACTCTCACATGTAAATGGATTTTCTAGCACGTTGATATATAATATCAATTTTATGAAAATTTAGTTTTTTCATTTAGAATTTATTAAATCTTGTACATGAATTTCCATTAGTCATATGGTTTGGCATGTATAGAGATCATATGAGGCTTTGTATTTGTACAAAATTTCAACGTTATTAGTGTTTCCTACATATCGTAATGCCACCTTGCAAACTTCCAAGGAAAAATAGTACAAAATCTAGTTTTCAAGGTCACTACAATTATTTGGAGGGTCAAAGAGCACAAAGAGTACAAAATCTAGTTTTCATTGTCACCACCATTTTTTCTTTTGAAGGTTCAAAGAGTAAAAAGAGTACAAAATATAGTTTTCAAGGTCACCACAATTTTTAGGATTAAGCACATTGAAGGCTTCAAGGGTTGCCACATGGAAAAAGACGATTCAACCATGTTGTATGGTCAAGATGAGCTGACATTCAAGGGTGGAGATGTACCATAGCTTAAAGTAAGGAGGATCCACAAGTTTTTTCATTGGATAAGCTTATTTTGATGGTCAAAGATCAATAATGCATATTTCTTCCAAAAATAGCAATAATCTTATCCAAATTGATGTCAACATTGATCCAACAATTGAGATCTCTCCAAATCAAGTGGCGGAGAATGAAGGCATCTATTTTTTCCTTCTTTGCCCTAGATTTGATAAGAAGAAACAATCATATCCATCTGTTTGATGAATCCAATGGTTGTAATCAAAAGTAGTGGATCCTAGGATTAAGAACAGATTTCTCCATATCCAAGGGCCCAAATTTATTCAAAAACTAAAAAAATTCCCCTCCAAAGTCATGGAGAATCATTGTTAGGTAGCCATAGTGCACTACTAGATCATGTTTTCCTGAACGATCACCCTCACTTGAGCATGTGAGAATGCAAGGTGGGCGAGTAAGAGCATAGTTCCTAGAGTCAATTCTAACTCCGACTAGGATAACCTAATAAACCCGATGATTTCTTTATCCTTGCTCACCCTCAATAGAGCCTCTCAGTGAGTTAGACGTGGGTTTATGATTCTTAGACTTTCCAAATAATAGAATAAGGACATAGAAGTGGCAATATCTTTCATTGGAAACAAGTAATTCATTATCTTGTAGACAAGCATAAGATATTATGTTCTTACATTTCTTGGATATGTGATTTTAAGATGCTTCCTATTAACATCTAAGCTTTTTGTATGCCATACTTTATAAAAGAACTAGAATCTTCCAAGAAAGGCAAGAAGAGAGCCCAAAGGGAGATCCCTTCAAATGATATTAGACTAGAACCTTCTTGCAATCAAGATATTGATGAAGATCTTGAAAATAAAGAAAATGATGTTTGTAGAAAAGCTTGGAATACTGCATGGACACACACATTTAAGTGGATGTATTTTTATGAATCTACAACAAGGATGTTTTGCACATATTGCAAACATGATAGAAATTGTAAGAGTGATATTGGAAATAATGGATCGAAAAATATACAACATACTGCATTGACTGAGCACTCTCGTACTAGAGCGCATGAGGATGCAAAATACCTTTGTGATGCTAAGAAGAATTCTATTGATGCGGAAGTTTTAAAGTATAAGGGTATTGTAGAAGATACAATAACAAATCTCTTTAGGGCTACTTATTGTGGTTCCAAAGAGAATCATGGATTTTCATGTTTTCCAAGAACTTTGGCTCTTCTTGAAGCATGTGGATTTCCAAGTCTCACTATAGACATGTATCATAATGACAAACCTTGTGCCACTTTTGTTCAATATATTAATGAGACACTTATGAATCAAATTATGAACTCATTGAGATCATCTATGTATTTTAGCTTAATGATGGATGAATCAACCGATATTAAGCTAAAGCAAGACATGGTATATGCCTCCTTTATTGATGATTATGAGCCTATTACTATATTGTTGGGTTTGCGAGAGATTCAAGATGGTATTTATTTAGATGTATTCGAATTGTCCATGTATTTCTTGAAAGAGCTTCATCTTGATATGTTGAAAATGGTATGCTTAGGAACAGATGGTGCATCAGCTATGATTGGTCATATGAATGGGTTGACCACTAGATATAAAGGATTGAATCCATATATGAATTCTATTTATTGTGTGGCACATAGAACAAGCCTATGCCTTGCAGATGCAATTTAAAAAATCTTTTTATGCACAAAGCATTGATACTATTGTGACTGACATTGTAGGAACCTTACACACAAGTTCTAAGAGAAGTGAATTGCTTGAGGCCTTGGAGGCTGAGTTTGGATGTGTTGTACTTCAGATGAGTCATATTCATAATTTTGATGGTTGAGTCGTGCTACCATTGTACATAAAGTTTGTGAATCATTTGAGCCATTGCTAGAGTTTTTGAATGATCATAATGCTTCTTTATTATAGAAAGTGAGATCATTTCAATTCATCTATAGCCTTCATTTCATGAGTGATATGCTTGATAAGCTAGCCTACTTGAGCAAGATGTTTCAAAGTGAGATTGTGGATATGAGTAGAGTTGGAAGCCTCATAGAGATAGAGATAATTCTTATGAAATCACAATTCTGAGAGTCACCTTTCTTTGATGTAAATGCAAGAACAATTGATGATATGGGCTATGGCATTATTCCTGATTATGGTCCACTAGATGGCCAACTTGCTGCATTGTGTGCATCAATGGGAGGAAATATGTATAGATCAATAGTTGTCCAACGAGACTTTGATGGATCAGATATGGAAAAAGCAATTACATTTTAGACAAAAAGTTTACAAACATAGTGATAGAGAATCTAATGCAGTGTTTATGTGATAGGGATATTACATCGTGCTTCAAAGCACTTGCACCATGCACATTTCCTAGTGGTTTGGAAATGAAGAATATGGCTACAAAGAGATTAACACACTTGCAAGATTCTATGGAGAAAAAAAGAAACTCCAAAGTGGTGAATTGCTTGGTCCTTTAATTAATATAGTTCCTCTTAATATAGAAGACCAATACTTCAAAGCACAAGCATCATTTGAATGGAAAGTTCACAGTTTAAGAAATACTTGGGTTGCAATTAGAAGAAACTCTACTACCCATGAGAAAAACCCAATGCTATTAAAATTAGCTCACATCTCCATGCTTCAATGCTCAAGTCTTGGTGCATGTGAAATGGGCTTTAATGCCCAAAACTTTATGAAAATAAATCTAGAAAATTCTATTAATACAAAAAATCTTGATGCATTGATGGGTATACACATTGAGGGTCCCTCACTTTAGCAATTTAAATTTAGTGATGTTGTACAACTTTGGAAAAAAGGAAGCAAGAACAAGTCGCCATATATATGGAGAAAGCATGAGGTATAGTAACTTTATCTTTAACATTTTTTTCCATTTATGATTAAAGTTGTATTCCTTCTATCTAATCTCTTACTTATATTTTGAAGGGTTGATGGTGTACTTCAAAAGTGAGGCATACTTTCAGGTTTTGATGCCAAAACGTCAAGTCTGTATCTTCAATTCTACTAATGTGAAAGGATCATATATAGTATCACTGCGCCTTCGACTTATGTGGCATGCTTAAGACAAGTTTTCTCCTTTGTATTTGATAGGAGATGTACTCCATGCATAAAACATATTTCATCTTTGTTTTTGAGATTTTATTTTGACAATGGAATGGTTATAATTTTGTGATGATTCGAATGAATGAAGAGTATTTTTTTTAATGAACATGATTATGGTTGTTTATCTAAGATAATGCTCATTTATTAGTTGTGCCTTTGAAAAACTCACATTCTCATTTCTTTGCCTTTTAAAAAATGGAAGATACTACTCTTTGCCTTTTGAAATCGATTGGTATGTAAAAATCCCGGCTAAGATGTAGAATAATAGGTATTTTGATTGGTTCATATCAAGGTTTCTCCTAAGCACTGGCGTAGCTCACAGATGCCTCTTGTTGAGGGGGGACCGACGGCTATCTTGGTTTTAATTTGGAAAGATTCGTGGTCTCGATCTAGAGCATCTTTGTGCATGTGGGATATAGTGTGAGGATCTCCTCAAACCAATTTTTTCGGGAGCATTAGGCTCACTCTCTAGCTGTGATTGATTTCAAAATTCTCGTTAGAGGTCATTTTGATCGCCAGTAGCTCATACGGGATACACACAAGAGTACATATGCATTTAAAGAGTTCTTTACCTGATAGAGTACATATTCATTTAAAGAATTGGCATGCCCCATTCTATAGCAGATGAAAGTTTCAAGATTCGTACCCATGACCCACCTAAGGAGTTCGTTCCTCGTTGCTTAGAGAAATTTGAACAAAATGTAGGCTCATATAAGAGGACATGCACACAGGTGACATCATGAGGTTTTTGAAATCATCTGCATATCACCTTTCTTCAAGAGAGTGTAGTGGATCCAAACATGAAAAAGGAGCCAAGAAGGAATTCATGGAGTCTCTTCTTCACATACACATTTAGGGAAGTTTTTTATTATTGCTTCTTTCATTCTTTGTTATTATTATTATGATTAAACAAGTGAAAGCATTTAGCACCATATCACGTGTTCGTTTTAGTTTAGAAGAGGGCATATATTTTGTAAGCTATGCACTATGAGGCAAGCATAAAGACAATAGATAATTCATTTCAAGGAAGCACACAAGGAACTTGGTGGGAGCTTAGCGTAAGTATTTCCATGATCTAACTTTCATCACATATGTATATATCATGTACATTGATCCTCATACAGAAAGGAAAGATCTATGCAAAAAGATGTTACTTGCCTACATAAGAAGCATGGTTTTTCTTGGAAAGTTTCTTTTTGAACATTAAGGGGTCCATATGTGTGACATCCATTAACTATACATAGAGATTTTTCCCTTTATTTTACATATAAAATGAATTACTTAATTTTGAAAAAGTTAATGCACATATCTAGGCACACAAGTAGGTATACAAATGCCCAAGAGAGACTTCAACAATGGACGAGATGTGATGGCCCAAGCTTACTTCATCACCATGAGATCACTGAACTAAAGTGAAGGTATGGACAAAGCTTAATTTCCAAGTAAGTATTTGCTCCTCTTTCTTTTCCTTGTAGGCTAAAGAACATGTAGTGTATGTCATAATATACATGAATTTGAAAAAGGATGCATAGATCGAGGTGGCCTTATTTGTCTACTCACATACATAATTAATTCATAGAAATGATTTGCATTATGCATCAGATTCTTATGGTTTTGGAAAAGAAAGATTGGCTGTGCAAAAATATGTTCTTGATTTGTGTGTACATTATGACAACTTATATGTACAAAAGAAAGATGCATGGAAATTTCACACCATCCTTTGAGTGAACAAAGTTTGAATTTGGAACTCTTGCATGATGTAAGGAGGGTTTCAATTTTTTAACTCTATGCATGTTATACCTTTTCCAATAAAGGTGCAAACATTTGGAAGTCACTATGCATATGGAACATATTACATGGGTTCTTGATTTGAGAGGGAGATTAAATTTGGGAATTTAAGCTTAGGTAGGATTTGAATTTATTAGTTTGTAGGAATAATGGTGACGGGCTCACTTGCCACTATAAACTATTTAATAACTTTATTTTTGGCATGGTAATAAAAGGCCACCTAATCTTGAATATCTTAAGCTTAGAATCCCTCTTATAGAATTTTAAATTCCAAAAAAGCCCATGGCATGCTTGATCAGCAATGCCATGGATGTAAGGTAATAGTACTAATTTTTCTCTCATCTTAGAACATGATAAAATAGTGGTAGCTTAGAGCACCATCTTCTCAAGCTCTAAAGCAGAAAAAAATATGGTATAAAAGAATCTCAGTTTTGGAAGGTGGAAGTATCAATACGTTTTTTTTAAGAAAGTTCTTGTTTTAGAGAACTAAAGAACTAGTATTTGAAGCTTTACATTATTCTTCAAAGGAGATGCAAGACATGAAGATAAGATAAAATGCAAGGGTCATAACAAACCCTAAGTACCATTTTTGAATATCGTAGAAGTAAAGGACTATTAAGATTTCTCATTATGTCAAGAGATAATATCTAGTTTAGTAATAACTAGCTCTATTATGAGATGACATAAAATGATATTTTAGAATACATCTAAACAAAGGAATCATTGAAAGGCCAATCGTTGACATTAAGTCTTGTCAAGTTGCAATTACAATTGAAACTTGGTAAGCTGAAATTCCACTGTAACATAGGCACCACATATGCTCTACAATGGAAATAACACTTACAAGTCTAAGAAGTAATACTCCTCACAAACTAACAAAAGGTTTGATCCAAAAGTTTCAAGTAAAGTTACCTTCACTAAAGTGGAAGTGAAAGTTGGAGGGTATGGAACATTTAGGCTTTCACTGCCACTCAAGTAAATTCGATGGTATGGGACATTGAATTTATGGGTAATCTCGACTTGAACTTTGAGAAATGTCTTCAACAAGCTTGATTGAGAGAAAGTAAAAAGCTTTGAATAGTTCTTTTAGCTAGGGGGAACAATAAAAGATTGAGATAAGCGCTCAAGTTCTATCAAAAGAGCATAATTTTAAAAATATCATCAAGAAAATTTTGAGGATGAACACTCATAAGGAGGGGAGAAACTCCCCAAGAACTTATATCTTATGCCTTAAAAAGATCCAATAAGGTATTGCAAGGTAAGAGATATGCAACAAATAGATAAAGTTGAAGTACTCCCTTGTATTCTAGTACTTCATATAAACTTTCATTACATCTTCCAACCAGATGAAGTTCTCAAGGATTGTGAGCTGCCAAAGAAACTCAATACAAGAGAAGACTTTCATACACCATAAGGATTATATGAATTCTAAGTGGGTTAGAAAAAGAAGTTGGATGTGCTATAAAGCATAATCCTAAAGCTATCTTGATGTTTCATGGGGATAACATAACATAGATTATGGATCCCAATAATATAGAACTAAGAAAAATGGCTTCCTATATGAAGCATAATAGCTAGAACTTCAAGTAAAACCCATGGGTGAAACATTAAACATGAAGGGATCTACTCAAGAAAGATTTAGTCTTATCTCTTATCTTGGCTAAAGATGAAAGGCCAAAAGACCCAACTAGGGTAAAGATCAAGTCAAACTTTAAGTTTGATAAGGTCACTGATGCCACATTAATTGGTTAACCATATATTCTTGAAATTTAAGCAAGATTAGCGTTCGTGTATCCAAGCACTTTAGTCCTTGCTCTCATAACTTGTCACCATAGTTTGTAGCAAATGAAGGGCGCCATTAAAAGGGATGGAGAAGCTCAAAAGGTATAGAGACATAGTCATGCCCATTGGATGAAGAACCCACTGGTATGGAAGAGTGGGTACAGAATCCCATTGAGTACTTTTTCTTGATGGACAAAAGAAGAAATGGTTGAAATAATCTATTCCTACTTGCAACCTTAAACATAACATGATCATTTACACATTAAGTTCCCATCTTGAGACGTAGTTATAAAGATCTTAATCATTTTCGAATAACAAGTAAAATAGATTTCAACCAACTGGAGTCTTCAAGAATTAGATTGATCCCTATGTGTTCTAGTTTCTTAAAATGGATGCTCAAAACTATGTAAAGTTTTGAAAGAATATTGAACCCTCTTTTAGTACGAAATTCAAATCCTCTCTAAAGTAAAGAGGATGTTGTATCCTTTTAAAAATAGATAATCCACCTATACAATTCTATTGGTTGGGTAGGGATTATAGAATACCCCTCTACTTAGATTTATTGGAGGTGAACGGCAAACAAGAAAATCCACCAATTTTAGAAAAAGTATAGAGTATGTATACATCTAAGAGGGAGTGATTTGGGCAAGGATTATGAAAGATTCATCTTCCTTTAAGAACAAGTTGGATTTTGACTTGAGAGATGAATTTGACAAGGAAACCTTACGAAGCGTTCATCTATTTTGCTAGGTTCATGCACAAGTGGTGCAAAAAGATGGACCAAGGTAGTAATTTAGCGGAAGTCACTTTGAATCCACATAACTCACCTCTTTTAAAATTCAATCCAGATAGATATCATCCTTTTGAATAAAGAGGTGAATTTGAGATATGAAGACCATGATCCTTGAGAAGGATCGTGGGGCATGGGGAAGTATCCCAAGGTATATATCTCATCTCATTTTTGAGGAGGGGAATGATTTTAAGTGGAGGAGGGAGAATGTTGTATAAATATATGCATCTAAGGGGTAGAAGCCTTGGGTTTCTATGTGTGAAACCCTTGAGATTCATGGTTTATTTAAACCTTTTAGATGTGTCTTTAGTCTTGGGGCTAATTATCTAAGGTTAAGTACCTTAGCCTTGAATGGAAGCTTCAACTAGCCACTTGGTTTGTACGTGAAAGCTTGAAGAGTATTCTTTTAGAACCTATGTAATTTCATGCGATTTGCTAAGCCTGGAAACCATGTCATCACCTTAAGGATGCATGTGATGGAATGTACACATGCCCTCTTGAGAGGGACTTACCCCCTTGGTCTTGGAGCTATATATGGGAGGGGTCAGCTAGGTGGAAAGGCATCTCTCTTCCTAGTGTGAGTCTAGCTAGTTAGTCCTCTTAGTTTGTGTGTGGAGGATGTGGAGCTCCCACATAACACTAGTCTTCCACAAGCTAAGGAGCAAGTTAGAGAACAATCACATGCTATAATTTTTTATGCTACTCCTATTCATCATATGATGGAGCCTACTCAAGGTCTTAAAGTTGAGCCAAATAAAAGTGTAGTTGAACAATCTCAAGTGAAAATTGTCACTAAGAAAATGGAAAGTTGTATCACTACATAATCCAATTTGATCAAGACTGTAGATGTCTTACAATCTAATTACATCAAAATTTTCCAAAAAAAATCCCAAGTATCCTATTCAAGCAATACGTTACCAAAAAAATCCTTAGTTTCAAAATTTTCCACCACAAGTTAATCAAAATCCTCAAAATCTGCATGGCTTTGTGCATGGTCCCCATAGGTGTCCTTGATGTGATTCGTTAGAGCACTTTTTGAGAGAGTGTGAGCTATTAAAGGCCACTAAGGAGCAATGACTAGCAATAGAGATAGACAAGAAAATTTGTGACTATCGATCTAGGATATCTTTGCAAGGAATTTATAGTAAGGGAGGAATGAAAATGCACTATGAAAACATAACCATCACAGATGCAAGAACTAGAGGAGTGAAACTAGAAGCCTGTGATGAACAAGAAGAAGCAAACCAGAAAAGGAAGTTGAACTTTTTGCAAAGGCTTTAATAAGAGCATGAGATTAGATTAGGAGAATAATGTCTTGGCAATCACCAATAGAAGATCAGTCTCTTATTCCTGACACATCCAATGTAGAAGAAAAATGAAAAAGAGATGAAATGCAGCCTAATTAAAGAAAAAAATACACAAGAAAGTGAACAAAAACAAGATCATAAGCAAAAACAAAAGCAACCAAAGAGAAAACCTAAAGGCATCTTAATTTCCAAACTTGAGAGAAAACTAGATCTTATGTAGATTTTAGATGACATTTTGTTTAAGAGTCAAGTGAATATGTCTTTAGCACAAATTTTCTCTATTGCAAAGCCTATTTTTAAAGATAACTTATCGACCTAATTAAAAGGAAGAGGTTTTTTCTTAATCTAGATACTCAGATGGAAGATTCTCTTGGTCAAGATCAAGCTATGAATGAAGCCTTAAACTTTGATGAATATGATGAATAGAACCTTGATGATGATGAAGTAAAAGTTAGTAAAATATTCTTAGAACCTATTCAACCTGACCATGAAAATCATGAAAACAATGTTGAAGGTCACTTTAAAAGACAATTTGGGTCTAGAGGTACATCAAAGATGCATGTTAAAATAGACAATGATAAGAATGTTGTCATTATGAATGCTTGAGTAGATTCTAGCTCTCAAATCAACGTGATTTCAAGAAAAGTCCATGATAAATTTTGATGGCCCATAGATGAATACTATGGATTGATGATCATAAGCTTTGCAAGAAGCTATACAACACCTCAAATGGATCTCTTTAGGTTAGTCAACAAGTCTGTACAAAATAGAATATGCAGAGATGTAGGATATAGAGAAATTAAGGTTATAGAGATACACCAATTTCTCTACACATAAAATTGATTTCAAGAACCCATCTTAGGGAAAGTAAGACACATATATAAAATAAAAATGCACTTTAAATATCTTGATTTGGATATGTACACAAGGAGTTACAACTATTGTAAGAGACTAGAGGGGGTGTGAGCTTGATAGCTCCTCCTTACTGCTCCTCTTTGCATGTTATACCCTCCTTTGCATTTTTCGTAGCTTGGACAACTACATTTCAGCCCCTTACACCTTGGATGACTCTTTCCTTGAGCCTCCTTGAGTATATGTCTCTTGGTCTTCAATGACCTCGAAGACCATGCATTTGGTGTCTCTTCACCTCCGTTTATAGCTTTTGGATGCCTCTCCTGACTTTTTCACTACGTTAGGACTGCCTTGCTCAACCTTGTCCAACCTTGAGACCACCCCAAGTGATCTAAGTCATGAATTTTGTCCACATTAAGGTATTTTGAACCCTTCATGAATATTGTCCACATTAAGGTATTTTGAACCATTTGTTCACCTAAAGCTTACATAGTTCTCACTTACAACACTCCCCCTCAACCTTAAGGTTGGAGTGTCCATATCAAGTAAGCTCATAGCCTTTGAAAACCTTGTTAACTTGGTCACATCCAAGATTTTGGTGAAGATATTTGCAACTTGGTCCTTTGTACCTACAAAATGAGCATTAATGTCCCCACTTGCAACCTTTTCACTTACATAATGATAATGCACCTCAATGTGCTTGCTCCTTTCATGATAGTTGTAATTGTTAGCAAGATATAGGCTTGATATGTTATTCCCATAAATTGGAATTCGTCCAAGTTGTATAGCAAAAACTTTGAAGAGCTTCTTAAGCCACTTTGCTTCACATGTAGTGAGGGCTAAAGCTCTATGTTCAGCCTCTATTGAACTCAATGCAACTATGGGTTGGTTTTTGCTCATCCACAAAATTTCTTTCGTACCTATGATGAACACATAGCCAAAAGTTGACCTTCTATCATTAACACTCCGTGCCCAACCTACATCACTTCATGCTCTTACTTGAATTTCTTCATCATACATTTACAAAAACCCATAATCAATTGTACGCTTCAAATAGCTTAACACTCTCTTTGCATGATTAAGATGTCTATTTATGGCTACATGCAAGAACTTAAATAGAACTCCAAGGGTGTATCACAAGTCATGTCTTGTGAGTGTAGCATAGATCAATGATCCCACAATGCTTCTATATAGTGTATGTTCTTCTAGCTTCTTACCATCTTCCTTGCTTAGCTTGAGATTTAAATCCATAGGTTGAGCTATTGGTTTGCAATCTGCCATGCCAAGTTAAACAACACATATAAAAGATACTTCTTATGAGAGAGATAGATACCTTCTTTCCCATAGATCACCTCAATGCCAAGAAAGTACTTTAGCACACCTAAATATGAGATTTTGAACTCTCTTCAAGCTTCTCTTTGATGTTCCTTATCCCTATATCATTATCATCTATCACAAGGAGATCATCTACATATATGCATATCAAACATATCCTATCATTTGTGTTATTCATATACAAGGATGGATTTGCATCACTTGGAGAAGAACCACATCTCTTCAAGAAGTCCATTAGCCTTTGTTTCCAAGCCCATGGGGCTTGATTTAGGCTATAAAAGGCCTTCTTTAGCCTACAAACATAGGTAGGATGTTGTGGATCTATATACCCTAGAGGTTGTTCCATGAAAACCTCTTCTTGTACCTCATCCTTCAAGAAAGCATTTTTTATGTGCATCTGGTAGATAGGCCACCTCCTTATTACACAAAGGGATATGAGAGCTCTAATGGTAGCATTCTTTTCCACAAGGATATATGTCTACTCATAATCCACCCCATGTGTGTGTGTAAAGCCTTTGGCTACTAGTCTAGCCTTGTATCTTGCCAAGTTGCGATCTCCATTCCTATTTGTCTTATACACCCACCTGTTTTGGACTATCTTCATGCATTCCTTCTTGGGTACTAGTACCCAAGTGTTGTTCTCCTTAAGAGCTTTGAACTCTTCATACATACCCTTCCTCCACTCTTGTTTTTTCTTTGCCTCCTCATACGAATCTAGCTCTTGATATGCAATGACATTCATCATGTATGGATAGTGCTTTACCATGAAAGAACCATATGTATACCTTTGTAGGGTTGCCTTCTTCCTTGTATACCTCCTCTCTTGACCTTGGGATATTGATTCTTGAGTATATTGAGCTTTAAATTAGGAGTAATGACCTCCTCAAGCTCTTCCTCTTCTGAATCTTCTTGAGCTTCCCTAGTGTCATAGTCTATCTTTTGCAACCTTCCATACTTTGAAGTAGGGGATGGTCTTTCATAATCACAAGTGTAAGAGGGATTTTATTAGTGTACCTTAGATGTACAATCCTCTAGCCCACTAATTGTGACTGACCCTTGAGGTTGAATCTACACATCAAAGTTTGAATACTCCTTAGACTTAATCCTCTTCATCCAACATTTCCTTGCCCTTCTCTGCATAGCATGACCTTGAATCATCAAAACCAACATATGTTGACACATATAGTTTCTTTGAGAGAGGGTCGTAGCACTTGTAGCCTTTTTGCTCATTTGGTAGCCATTGAACACACATTTCTCACTCTTGGGGTCTAACTTTGTTCTCACTTCACTACAAACATGAATGAAGCATACACATCCAAAAACCCTGAGGTGCTCCATGGTTGGTTTCTTGCCATAATAGACTTTGTGTGGAGTCAAGTTGTGCAGATCACATGTTGGAACCCTCTTTATCAAGTGAAAAGTAGGATTTAGAGCCTTAGAACAAAAAGAGAATGGTAACTTACCTTCACTTATGACACATCTTGCTATCTCAACCAAATGCAGTACATCTGTCATCAACAAATTTCACAACCAAGCCAATCTTGGCCAATGCAGAAACTGATAACATATTTTTCTTGATCCCTGGCATAAACAAAGCATTTGACAAAATAAAAGAGCTACCATCAGTAGTGGTCAAAATGATCTTACCAACTCCCATAATAGGATAGGAGGAGTTGTTGGTGCATGTAATAGTATTCCGTGTAGGGGCAAGCTCGAGTGAAGAGAAGAAACTGCCCTGCGAGGTAATATGTTTGGTTGTGCCACTATGAAATTACCAAACATCTGAGTCTATTGCAGACATGCACTGCTCGTGAGAAGACTGATCAAAACTGCAAAAATTAGTAAACGCCCTTTCTTCTTCCTGCACAAGATTAGCAGACTCTGTTTTACATGTAGAGGCCTTTGCAACAACCATTCCGGCCTCTTTCTTCTTTGCCTCTTTAGTAGCTAGTTTTGGACAGCTCTTGATGACATGATCATTTACTTTACAGTTTTTGAAAAACAATTTCTACTTTTCTGATTTCTTCTCATCTTCGTCTATCTTCTTCGAATGTGCAGCATTTGTGGATTTCTGCCTACTAGAAGAAGAGCTCCATTTTCCTTTGCCCTTTTGACTAGCTAGGAATTCTTGATCTGCAACATGCAAAATAGACTTGTTCTGGCTAGATTGGTCTTCCTGCAACAAAACAGAGACGAACTCCTCAAATGAGAAGGCATTTGGATTACCTTTCATCATCAAATGAAGAGTAGAAGCAAAACTCTGATATAACTCAGGAAGACCATTCAGAACGGTCTCCACAAGTAAGCTATCTAGTATAACTTCATCAGCAAAAATCAACTGTTCTTTCAAATCCTTGATCTTTGTGAGAAAAATATCCATAGAATCACCTTCATTCATGTGCTCACTCTCCAATTCTTTTCGGAGGTAAGCAACACCATCCTCATTCCTAGCCTGGTATAGTGTGGTAAGAGTATCCAAGCATCCTTAGTTATTGTGCAAGAGCAAATGTGATGAATAATGGCACCTTTGACAGACAAAGCTATCAATGCATGTGTCTAAGCATCTGTGCCATCCCAACAAATTTGCTCTGCAGTAGGTGCAACAAAAATAGTAGCAGGAATAGGAGTCTGCAGAATATCATCATCTTCGACACCATCTCCATCAGCTCTAGCACTTATGTTTGCAGTACCTGTATTTGCACGTGTAACAGGACATCTTTCAACACCTTGCACAATATTCCCTAGTCCTTTTGTGACCAATACATCATGCATCATATAAGCCCATAATGGGTAGTTGGTAACATCCAACTTGTCCTCAACAACAAAATTATGGAATACATCACTGCTTTTAGCCATGGCTGGTGACTAAAATAACTTGATGCAAAAATTTTACAATATCTCAAAAAGTTGAGCAAAACTGTCGAGACAAATTTTGCTAGACTTGTAGTAGACTTCGAGATGCTTATATAGGCAAACCAAAATTGGTATATACCTTTTGCACAAAAAAGACAAAAAGGCTTGCACAAAGCACTGCGATAGTGTATTCGGAGGCCAAAACGAGCTCCGATTGTGATTTTGGCACCACATAGCAAATCGGCTTTGATTTTTGAAACACCCCGAGTATGCTTACCAAATTTTTTGTGCGTTTGAGACTGCAACTAGAGAGGTGTAGACAACGCCCTACATGAAGCGCCGACCTCCTCTGATTCCAATTGTTGGAATTAGACGTCTGCGAAATCACATGAACAACACAAGGAAGAAGACGAAACTTGAAGCACAACATACAATGATGAATTTATTACCACTAGAATGTACAAAGATTAGTAGCCCATTACGGCAATAGGCATATATACAAGCCCGGGGGAAAAAACCTCCTAAAGAGGGAAAAAAGTGAACCGATGGTCCTAGAATGTTCACACACCACTACCTGGATATATCAACAACAACTATAGGATATATGGTCAACCATAAGTTAGTTTGCTTAAGCTACACATGCTCTAGATGAAGATCTTGGAAACTAAGTCAAATAAAATGTGCAGAGAAGAAGTTGGGGCATGAAGAATATTGCAAAGTATCCAACTCACGATCGAATCTGGTGAAACTATTCAATTTCGATGCGCCTGCAAGCATTTCTTAGCCTCATCTCACTGTCATTGTATGGAAAGGTAAAATGATATTGGGATTTCAAAGGAGAATCATGAGGGAAAGTAGCATGAACAAGATTTATGAGTTTAGAAGGAGAGTGAAGGTGAAATTTAATGCGCGAATGGTGGACTTGATTCCATTCACATCCTTGTGGTGCATGGAGTTGCATAAGAAAAATGCAAAATTAATAAAGCATCCACCTCTGTTAGAGGAGTTCCATAATAAGTGACTATTGCAAAGGATGAGCTTCCCCATTCCTACCTTGGGACAACGAGGAATATTTTTGTCAATAAAATGTAAGAATAAGAATTAATGGGGCAATATTCCTTGGCAAAGCCAGAAGCTAATTTTAGAAGTTAATCAAGGATGGCCACGAGAACCATATTTGGCCTACCCCTCCATTTTTAGCAAAACACTTTGGCACACATTCAATGAACATTGGGATTCGACAAGGCCCCTCATGTAGTCTATGAAAACAGGACTCTTGCAATCATGGAAGACATCTGAGATCCCTTTCCTGTGAGCAATGAGCATACTTTAGCAGTAGTATTATCTAGCACCATTCTTGGACCACTCTTTACATTCTGTTGCTACATGCACACTATTGGGGGTCACTCTATGGTGAGGATATAGAGTGTGGGCCTCCCAGTGGAGTCTCCTATTAGCATTACAGTGTGATCGAGTGGTTTGGGCCTAGTCATTTGGTGTGAGTGTGGTATTTCTTGTGGGGCAAGTTTTCATCCTTGTTGTATTCATTATGTGGACAACACTCTTGTATTGATTTGTATATTTCTGAAGTGACTTGCTTGCTTACTATATTACCCATTTGGAGCATTTGCAGCCTTTTTTTATCATTATTGGAACATATGCAGCCTTTGCAAACTTTGTCTAAGCTAAGAGTTGGGTTTTCTCTCTCATTTGACCTTGTCATTGTTCCTTTCTCTATGACTATATAGTTTCTCTTGTGTCACTATCTTTGTTGTCAGTGAATGTACCTGCACACAAGAATGTAATAGGGTATACTTCTCTAAGGAGAACCCCCTTGAGTAGATGGAGTATTGGAAGTGTATACAATTTGATATCGCTGGAGATCGGTACCCGAGTACCTCCTCTACAGTTTGGCATGCACGATGAGACCCTTGCATTTTTGTGTGAGGCCCTTAGTATAGTAAATATTGGTTTTCACATTATTCTTTCTTTTTGCATCAAGGTAGAAGACATCTTTACCTTGAGTAGCCAAAGTAGATCCCCTTTACCCTCCTTGAATTTATATATTGATTTGGTTGCAACTTCTCCCTCAAAGGAGAAGACCAAGAGGACATTATATTTTCCTTAGATACTTTAGAAGAAGCACCACTGCCAATGGAAGATTTTTCTAATTTACTCTCTAGGTTGAGTATCAAGTTCCTCAGTTTTAAGGCATTGGGTTATGAGGATGTAGATGATCACGTCAGGAGATTCATCTCCTTATGTTGTGGACGAGGTTTGCAGAACCAAGAGGATGAAATGTTGGTACTCTTCCCATCTACATTGGATGGCCTTGCTGACAAATGGTATAGTCAATATGCAGACAACCACTTCACTATGTGGGATGCACTGAAGATGGCCTTGTCGTAGACATTCGGACCAAGTGACTCCTCAAAAAGGGCTCTAGATCAGCTAGAGAACCGAAAGTTGAGATCACATGAATCCTTCACAAACTTCCCTCTAGGACAAAAGCACTTGTTTCATGTTTACCACATGCTCCAAGCAATTTCCAAGTTAAAACATGAATAGGGAAAGCTCTACTTAGGTCATCTCATTAGAAGCTTCATGAATCTCTTAGATTTGATGCAAAACTTGATGATTTTTTTGTCGCTGCATCACACATTGAGAAAGCTAAGCTAGATTTTGAAGGGATGCACAATCAAACTATGCATTAGACTTATACCCTATGGTGCAACTTAGGAAGGAGTAGGAAGCCTTAAGAATGCAGCAAATTCACCAAGAAGAGAAGGGCATTCCACCACCACTGCACGACAGTGATGATGAAGTAGCTCAACTCCATCACGCATTAGACAATTTGAGGACCACATAGGATATATGAATGGAGGTTTGGTGTATAGTATGTAACAATAGTGGAGATTCCAATGTTAATTGTCCTAACAAGGTGAGCTGTCAATTCTGTGGCAATGATGGTCATGAAGCAAGAGACGACTGCTACTTCCTAAAGGGAGCATAGCAGTGAGGTAACCTTCTTGTTCTTGACTAATATTATGCTAGAACCTAAAATGCACCTAATAGAGAAGAGAACTATCCAACTCAACCTAGATATATTAGGCCATTGATGTGTTATCATTGTGGTGAGTATGGCCACATGTAGAGAAGATGCTCCTTATGAGAAGGTGCACCTCCTTGTCAGCATTGTCCTAATGCTAAGACTATACCAGAGATCACCCAAGAATCCACCCTTCTCCCATTCACATGATTGTGGTCTCCTCTCAAGTAGAAGGTATGACTACCAAATCTTATGTTGTTTCATCTTCATGAGTGCCCAAGATGACTGGAGCCAAGCAAGCAACAACAACTTGCAGGGAGGAACAATAGAGACTCAGATAGAGATGAGGAAAGGAAGGCTGGTTAGAAGGGCCAAGTAGACATTGAAGGAGCTTATGAGAGGGTGACTACTTTGCTCAAGCACTAACAAGCATGTTCTTAGGAAGATGCAAAAGAGGTGAACAATTAGGAAATATTAAAAGGTATTTATCATAAGGTTATTCTATACCAACTCATAAAAATGGATTCAAAATTAATAAGTGACTTGTTCAAGATTATACACTCTGCCTACTTGAGTCCACCTCCTAGCATCCATGGTTTCACGGTTGACTTTCCCCTGCACCCTTGTCTTACTATTAGAGTGTAAGGCTATCAATATTTATAAGAGATGCTCTTACTGGCGTTATTATAGATGGAGGTTCTAGCATCAATTTGATGCCAGATTTCACCATGAAAAAACTAAAACTAAACCCCGCAAAGGTGGCACCCTTCATAGTTGCATTTGCATATCAACACCGAGTTGCACCACCCACCATTATTGGAAAAGTACCTATGATAGTGGATGGTTGTCACTTGGTTCTAGATTTTGTTGTTATTGCTTTTCCACAAGATATTTCTTACCCTCTACTCTTGGGAAGGCCTTGGCTAAGGCAAGTGAAAGCTTTGTAGGATTGGGGAAAGAACAAGTTGCAGATTTCAACAAGTACGAGAAATCAGCGACAACTACATTTGGAAGAAGGATCAAACATTGGCAAGGTTACTGGGTATATAGTCATCACTAAGGTAATGCATTCTTTACCTCAAGAAGATGATACATTATTAAATTGGATGATAGAGAGTGCAGAGTGTTGCAGTGTGGAGATCAGTGAAGTGGATGAAGAAGTTGGAGAATAAGCCCACGGAAGTCACAAAGAGTAAAAAAAGAAAATTTTGCACTTGAATACTAAAAAAGCAAGGCTAATAAATGTGGAAGCATCAGAAATGGATAATTTTGAGCCTGAGAGTAGGGAAGACCTTCCATTTCTTGATATCCCTCAAGGATGAACCAAGGAACATATTGTAGATCACAAGCTAAACTCCACTCCTCCATACAGTGGGGATGATTTTTCAAGTAAGTCCAATCCTAAAACACTTGTTCAAGGAGTAAACTTTCAAGATGAAGAGAACCCTCAAATAGTCCACTTAGCCTCTTGGTTGTGGCATTATCCCCCTTTACTATAAAAGGTAACTTCTCTACTTTTTGTCGATAAAATTGACTTCAGAGGGTCCTACAAGGATCTAATAGGGATACCAGAGGGGCTTGGATTATACCGAGTACCCTTAGTTGAGGGAGTTGCACCTCCAAGAAGTAGGCCTTATTGACTCAATAAAAATTATTCAGAGGTAGTAAAACTAGAAATAACTAAACAAGAAGAGGCATGTGTTATTGTTCCTATAGAGCATTCAAGATGGCTTTCCTCCATGGTTATTGTACCAAAGGAAAATATTGGCAAAATAAGAGTATGCGTTGATTTTTGTGCTTTAAATAAGGTGACCTTTTAGAATGGCTTTCCTCAACCATTCACAAAGCAAGTATTTGAAGAAGTACCTCGACATATTTGTATAGTTATCTTGATGGTTTACTTGTTACAACCCAATATTGATTCATCTTGATGATAGGGACAAAACAACCTTTGTTACTCCATGGGGTGCCAATGTTTATACATGGATGGCATTCAGTCTAAAAAACACACCGGCCTCATTTAATATTACAATGTGTATGATATAGGGAAAATGGTTAACAACCTTTCTATGCATTTTCATGGATGACCTTTCAATGTTTTCAGGCACAAATAGGAGAGCAGGAGTTTAGGATTTTCACTTGGAAAATCTTAAAGAAATCTTTGAGTTCTGTCTTAGAATAGGTTCGAAGTTAAATCTTGCAAAATTTCATTTTTTAGTCACTAAAGGGACTCTTCTTGGTCATATAATATCGATTGAAGGGATAACTATTCATTTGGTAAAAATCTCTACTATCCTCTCCATGCCCATTCCATGGACTCCAAAGGAAGTACAAAGTTTTTTAGTCCATGCATGATACGATAGAAGATTGTTGAGAATGTATTCAGAAATAGATAAGCCCTTGTCAAGGCTTACCAGTAAGGAAGTTCCATTCTTATGGAGTCTTAAAGCTCAGAAAGCATTTTGTGAACTAAAACTGGGGCTATGTATTGCTCCACTTTTAATTGTTCCTAATTGGTCAACTACAATTCCATGTGCATATAAATGCTAGTCTTCATGCAATTGGAGCGATTGGCTCAACCATCATCACACAAAGTAGACCAACCTATTGCTTATGCTAGCAGATTACTCATAAAAGCAAAAAGGAACAACAACAACACTGAAAGGGAAGGTTTGGTTATCGTATCACACTTCAAAAGTTTCAAAATTACCTCCTAGGTGTGCATTTTATTCTAAATTTCAATCATCAACCTTTGAAGTACTTGAGTAACAAGCCTAAAGTAGCTAGAAGGGTTTGGTGATGGTTACTACTATTTTCAGAATTTTATTTTGATATTCACATTAAGCCAAGGAAAGAGCATTATATGTTTGATTAGGTATCAAGGGCTGCTCTGAGTGAAAAGGCAACAACTATTAATGATGAAGAGGTGGATAGTATTTTTTTCCTAGTCGCAATGCAAACTCATCGGTATGATGGAATTCTTCATTTCCTCACTATTGGAAAAATTCTTGAACACCTTAAACCAATAGAAAAAAGAAGATTACTCTTTAAATCCAAAGCTTACTCACTCATAAATACAAATTTGTATAAATATTGTGAGGATAGAATCCTTAGAAAGTGTGTTTTGCTAGAGGAGGTAAACTTTTTTCTTTAATCAATACATAGGGAAGGGCATCTGAAGGGAGAGGATTTGGCCCACAAAATCATCCAATATGATAGTACATTGAGTCTCAATATGATGCATGCAAAGAACTCACTCAACGGTGGTTTGAGCCATACATTATATGATTGGGTGGTCATTTATGATAGTACATTTGAGTCTCAATATGATGCATGCAAAGAACTCACTCAATGGTGGTTTCAACCATAGATTGTATAGAAATTCAATAGCAATGGTGCATATGATCTTTGTGAATTAAATGGTGTTGCAATAAAAACTTTGATTATAGGTAAATGAATAGAGTTCTTCAAG
Organism: Ceratopteris richardii; assembly: GCA_020310875.1. NCBI lineage: Eukaryota > Viridiplantae > Streptophyta > Polypodiopsida > Polypodiales > Pteridaceae > Ceratopteris > Ceratopteris richardii. Next base: position 165,294,763 of record CM035419.1, read on the forward strand.
AAACATGATAATGATGAGTACATTTTAGATGAGGACATTAAAGAAGATAAAAACAGCAAGGCCAATTCATAAACTGGAGTATCCATTAAAAAAAATAACTAATAATTAAAAAATAATAAAAATAAAAATATAACTTGTTTTTCAAGTTCATGTTGCTTTGTCTTTTCGAGTTCATTCCAACTTTTTTTCCAATCTTTACCTATTTCCAATTTCAATTCATGCTTCTTTCTTTCCAAACTTTGCATTGCATTGATTATCCATATCACTTGCATTAAAAGGGAAAATGATGATTTCTCTACCTTGTGTAAAATTGTACTTTAAGTAGTAATTTATCTATTGAGAAATCGATTATAATTTAGGATTATGGAAAGATAGAGCATGTAGATTTTGATGTTCATTTTGGTAACATGAATTTCATATATAAACATGCATATGTATCCTATGTTGAAAGCATACTTGTTGAAGTCCTAGCTCCTACTATTGCATGCTTCCAAACCCTTAGTCCACCTCACAACACTTGTGTCAGAGTTGAAATTACTGTTGTTCTTCATAAAAAATGGTTGTACCTTGTATGGGGTTTTAATCTTTGCCTGACATAAAAAAAAAAGCTATCATCTGTTACTAGGAAGTTTACACTTTCTTCCACCCCAAAAAAAGTGAACGTAATCATAATATTGTTGAATCATGAAAAATAACCAAGTCAAAGGAAGCTAATGAAGCATAGAAGAATAAAACACAAGCTATATGGGTAGATTTATGCATTAATGGAGTTAAGATAGCTTTCCTTGCATGTAATTAAAGAAAGAGCAAATTTATATAGGAAAGAAGTTGATCTAAAATAAGCTAAAGATCAAAGATGTCTATTGAAAATCCTAAATCTTTGTAGACAATCATATTTAAGGTAGACATGATTATGAAAAAGGTACAAATTTTTATTCAAGATGAGAGAAAATGATGCCTAAAACGAATCAATACATTCACTTCTATTTCATATTGATACTTGTTTATTTTATTTCTTTACATGTTGTCAATGTTGCCTACTCATGTTTATTTTAATTCTTTCTTTCATGGAAATTTTGCTTCATGTCATGTTGCCTACCCATTCATGCATATTATCAATTTTTTTCTTCCCTATTTTTTATGTTGTGTATAAAAGAATTTGATGTTTAGAAGTTTTTGTTTTCAAAGAGACTAGAGTGGCTTTCTCGAGGAATCACACCTTTATGGAGGCGAATGTCATCGAGATTTTTTCTCCTCTCTCACTTATGAGGGCCTATAAGAGAGACAATTGGTGAAGAGATTCACAGTTCACTTAGAAGTCAACGACACATTAAGGGGGTCAAAGGTAGTTCACATGCAAAGTTTACCAAAACTCAAGCCAATCGAAGGTAGCAATCAAAGCTAGTCAAATTTTGAAAATTAGGGCAAAAAATTAACTATTATTGATGTATTTAGGTAGTGACATGTGTGAACACACTAGGAACATTGAGGCACTTTTTTCCCTTTTTAGGAGGTTTTTTCCCCTCGGCTTCTATATATGCATATAATATAACCCTAACGAGTTACTTATCTTTGTACATTCTAGTGGTAACACATTCAATATTCTGTGTTGTGCTCCAAGGTTCTTCTTCTTCCTTGTGTTTTCTGTAGATATCTAACTCCAATAATTGGTATCAGAGCAGGTCGCGGCTTCATTTAGGGATTCGCTGACACCTCTCCGGTTGTAGTCTCAGAATCACACGAAATTTGGTGAGCATACTCAAGGTGTTTCAGATATCAAAATTGCTTCGCTCTCTGGTGCCAAAATCACAATCTTAGCTCGTTTCAGCCTCCGCATGCACTGTCACAGTGCTTCTGCAGGCTATTTTATCTTTTTGTGCCAAAGATATATACCAGTTTCGGTTTTCCAATATAAGCATCTCAAAGTCTATTACACGTCTATTAGAACTCATTTGGGTAGTTCTGTTCAACTATTTCACATACACTCATTTTTTTGCATGAAGGTATTTTAGTTAGTGGCCATGGCTAAAAGCAGTGATGTATTCCTTATGTTGTCTATTTAGGATAAGTTGGATGGTACCAATTATCCATTGTGGGGTTATATAATGCATCATGTATTGGTTGCACAAGGACTATGGAATATTTTTCAAGGTGTTGAAAGACGTCCTATTACACCTATCAATATAGGTACTACAAATAGAGGTATTGGAGGTGATGTAGATGGCATCGACGATGGTGATATTCTCTAGATTCTTGTTCGTGCTATTGTTCCTGTTGCACTTATTGCAGAGCAAATTTGTTGGGATGGTAGAGATTCTCATGCACATGCATTGATAGCTTTGTCTCTTCAACATGCCATTCCTCCTCACATTCGCTCTTATAGAAGAGCTAAGGATGCTTGGGATACACTTACCACATTATACCAGGCTAGGAATGAGGCTAGTTTTTTTAACCTCCAAAAATAGTAGAAGGGTGAGCACATGAATTAGGGTGATTCTATGGATATTTTTCTGACAAAGATCAAGGATTTAAAGGAACAAACAATTTCTACTAATGAAGTCCTTCTTGACACTTCACTTCTACAGACTGTTCAGAATGGTCTTCCCAATTCATACCACAGTTTCGATTCCACTCTTCGTTTGATGATGAAAGGCAATCCAAATGCCTTAACATTTGAAGAGTTAGTTTTTGTTCTGTTGCAAGAAGATTAGTCTAGGTAGAATAGGTCTATTATGCATGTTGCAGATCAAGCTTTCCTGACTATTCAAAAGGGCAAAGGTAAATGGAGCTCATCTAGTAGTAAGCAGAAATCTACAAATGCTGCACATTCGAAGAAGGAAGACAAAGATGAGAAGAAATCAGAAAAGCAAAACTGATCATGTCACTAAGAGCTATCTAAAACTCGCCGCTAAAGAGGCAAAGAAGAAAGAGGCCAGAATGGTCATTCCAGAGGTCTCTACATTGAAAATAGAGTCTGCTAATTGCGTGTAGAATGAAGAATGGGTGTTTACTACTGATAGCAATTTTGACCCATCTTCTCATGAGCACTGCTTGTCTACAATAGACTTAGATGTTTCGTACTTTCATAGTGGAATGAACAAATATATTACCTCACAGTGTAGTTTCTTCTCTTCACTCGAGCCTGCCCCTACAGGGAATACTGTCACATGCGCCAACAACTCCTCTTATCTTGGGAGTTGGTAAGATCATTTTGACTACTGATGATGGTAGTTCCTTGACTTTGTTAGCACTACAACAAAGCAATGGTATACCGAGGTTTTTACCGAGGAAAAAGAACGCGGCTTAATTTGTCGCGACGCCGGTGTAAAGGTCGGTTTGTGCGTCGGTACCAAAGCGTCGGTATATGCGTCGGTATATATGTCGATATTACCGATGCAAATATCGAGGCTTCTACTGGAGACAGCATTGCCTATACCATCGCCTGCTGGGTGTACCGACGGTTATTCTGATGACACTACTTGGAGTACCGTCGCATAAACGGACGACCATACCAGCAAAATTTTTTTTGGGTAGAGTGTTTTGTCTTTTGCTACAGCAACATTACCATGATGTTGCTTAACAAAAGACAATACACTCTGCCCAAAAAAAACCGAGTACATGTGATGTGTACTCTAATGACAACCGAAATATGATTTCATGAAACAGAGTATTATTGGACACAAAAGAGATAATCAGAATGAACTATGCACCATGTACAAAAGAAGTTATATATTTCAATAATGAAGCATGTACGAGAGTGGCAAACCACTGTCATATATGACGCTTTTACAAAATGTGGCAAAGCAATGTATTGCCATATGAAAATCAAATACAAAATAGTGGTCTTCCACTGCCATACACATGCAAAGAACGTTCCATATCAATAGTCCTGCAACAAAGAACATTGATGGAATGAGATAAATTCACATGAAAATTACAAACAACAAGTAAAAACCAAGTTTATAAATTAATTACCTCATCGCAAATGCTCCCATGAAACTACCGCACCGCGTCCCTCCAAGGCCTGCAATAGTGCAGTCAACCCATGACTATATCCATAAGACTCCTCCGTTCGTGTTGGAGGACGACCCATTGCCAGATCCTGAAACAAATATAAAAAGATTAGAGAAACATACATGAGAAATTTAACACAAATAAATTCAATAAATGAAATGGTACTTTAAAACTCATGATGCATCATGTCATATCCGCCGCTGCCCAAATGTGACGGTCCAATCGTATCTAAACGTGTGGATATGATATTTCATTGTTGGCGATATCGATCAGGAGTTTGTTGCTGCTCGTCACGAATCATGTCCCACTCCTCAGCATCTAACCATACAGGCTTTGGTAAGCCTTCTCTGAATGCATCATGTGCCTCGGATCATCGATGGGACATGACCTCACATGCGGTGTGTAGAATCCACTCTGAACTAACAATAGACTGTCCATCGGCTCGTCGGAACTCTTGGTAAATCCTCTGTGTGATATAATTCTTCGGATCTTTATCCTGTTCACTCCATTTCAGCATGATGGAGTGTGCAAACTGGATGGAGCAAAGCTATCGTATGCGTGCACACATTGCTTTGCCAGCCGCATCCATCACCAAAGCTCCATCTCAGAAATTATACACCTTGGAGTCATCATGGTCATGAGCACCCCAAGGTGTACGTGGTGTTCGACGTGGTGTACTGCGTGGCATACCTACATCTGAGGTACTCGTCCTAAGAGTAGAAGTGGGTGACACAACGTCCATCACATTGCCTCCACAACGACCGCCTCCTCCGCCTCCAGACCTACTTGTAGATCCACTCCTAGAACCTCCTGCTCTAGAGCATGACCTCGATCTACGAGATGGGCCAGAACCTGTATCGCACTGAGGTGTCGAACACACATGTCTACTAGTAGACCCAATAGGAGATGGCTGCAAAGATGGTCGTGGTGGAGTCACAAAGCTAGGAGACATACCTCCTATGGGAGTAGCACCACCCGTAGGAGTGACACCGGCAGGAGTGACACCGGCGGGAGTGACACCGGTGGGAGTGAGGCCAGCGGGAGTGAGGCCGGAAGGAGTAAGGCCGCCTAGAGTGAGGCCGGGAGGAGTGCTACCACGAGCGATCCAATACTGTGATGTAGCGGCCATATACGCAGGAGGAACCTGAGAGATGAACTCCAAAAACTGCTCCTCTATCATGGAATGTGAAGTGATTGGAGGACTGTCTCCCATCGTGCTCTGTAATAAAAGAACTCAAATAATTAGCATGCGATAAGAAAAGTAATATAGAGAATAAACAAAAAAAACAAAAATTAGTACGTACAAGTGTTTTATTCAAAATTCCTCTATTCTAGCATCCTTTTGAAGATCCAATGCACCGAGAATATCTATCTCTATATGGATGGCTTCTAAATCGCTTGCTATACTGGTTTCCTCCTGATCATCATCTATTGCTTCATCTTCTTGAACAATGAACTCTTCTTCAATGACCTCTTCTTCTCGAACAATGATCTCTTCCTCCTCGACTATCGAATGAATCTCTGAGTCCACTAACCTTTGCGGGGATTGCTTCGCCTACAACGTCTTCTCTAAATCTATTTGCTCCACACTTTGGACATATGTGGAAATGCTCATACTCATTCCAAAAGAGAATGCAATCATTCGGACAAGCATGAATTTTATCGTAATCCATTCCAATGGACTGTAAAAGTTTTTTCGCATCTCCACGTGTTGGAGGCATGGCATTGCCCTCTGGCAAAAATTGATCTTTAAGAAGCCTACAATAAGCAATTAGAATGATATTAGTAAATGAAGTTATTGTGATACAACAATGAAAGCCAATTTGTTCTCCACTTACCTGAACAATTCAGTGACACTACTATCTGACCATCCATAAATGGATTGCAGATTGAGCATCGCGAGTCAAGCATGTAGTACTGATATCTTTGCTCCATTGTAAAGTGGTAAACGAGCTAATCTTCGCATGTTTTCATATTCTTCATCAACTTCTGATCGTGGAGTTTCTGTTGTGTCCATCTCGACACCTTCTTCACCATCATGATCTTCGTCCATCTCATAAAATGCTTAAAGCATCTCTTCCATATGTTCATTCTGTGTAATATTATTAGTGCTTGCTTGTACGTATAAGTCCTTTTTTGCTCTCTTTTGTACACAAGAGGTTACTGGTGTAATGTCGTTTGGGTCCATCCGCTCACTTAGGGGACCATGTGAATGATAAGGTAGGTTTTCCAGTCAACTCCTATCAAAGGATCCATGCTCTCTAACATGTGCAGTACAAATCCATCGTTTCCGATAAATTTGATACTTGCATTGTGTGCAAGGACATGCCATTCTCTCTTCAGGATCCAAAGAAGCCATCTGCTACAATATGGACATTTTAGAACATTTGTTTTTTTTATTAAACCTAAAAATCTAACTCTTAAAGACTTAAATCTGAAATACTAAACCTAAATACTTAACTACCTAAAAAAACTTAAAACCCTAATATATTTAGTTATCCTATTTTATCTATATATTCGGATTTTTTCTTGATTGATCCTATTTTATATATATATTTAATTATTTATTCATATTTTTTTCCTCTTAATTGAGTTATATGTATGCCTAAACCCTAAAACCCTAATTTTAAAGATCTAGTCCTAAATTATGTATATTTCTATACACATGTGTATATACATGTATATATGTATTATATGTATATTTGATTGTGTGTATATATGTTATGTAGGTATTAAAACCCTAAAACCCTAATTGATTAAATTTAAACCTATTTTTATATATATTTAATCATATATATTTCATTTATTTATTTAAAATACTAGTTCTTATCATATTTTATTATCTATATAATTATCCTACCTTATATATATATATTATTTATAAATTCAGATTTTTTCCTTACTTAATCCTATTTTTATATATTTAATTATAAATATTTAATTATTTTTTTTAAAACACTAGTTCTTTTTATATTTATTTATCTATATAATTATCCTATTTTATATATATATTTATTTATATATTCAGATTTTTTCATTACATAATCGTATTTTTATATATTTAATTCTATATATTTAATTATATATATTTAATTATATATATTTAATTATATATATTTAATTATATATATTTAATTAAATTATTTAAAACACTAATTCTTTTTATATTTATTTATGTATATAATTATCTTATTTTATATATATATATTTATTTATATATTCATATTTTTTCCTTACGTAATCGTATTTTTATATATTTAATTATATATATTTAATTAAATTATTTAAAATCCTAGTTCTTTTGATATTTATTTATGTATATAATTATCTTATTTTATATATATATATTTATTTACATATTCAGATTTTTTCCTTAGGTAATCCTATTTTTATATATTTAATTTTATATATTTAATTATATATATTTATTTAAAACCCTAATCTTAAAATTCTAGATCTAAAATATATATATTTTTATATGCATGTGTATCTACATGTATATATGTATTATATGTGTATGTGTATGTGTGTATATATGTTATGTAGGTGTTAAAACCCTAAAACCCTAATTTTAAAGATTTAGACTTAAATATGAAATACTAAAACCTAAATACTTAACCACCAATAAAAATCTAAACCCCTAATCCTAAAACCCTAATCATATTTTATATATATATATTTATTTATATATTCAGATTTTTTTCTTATTTTTCTCTATATTTTTCCTTAATATAAATATAATTGAGTTATATGTATGTCTAAACCCTAAAACCCTAATCTTAAAGATCTAGACCTAAAATATGTATATTTTTGTATACATGTGTATATACATGTATATATGTATTATATGTGCATGTGTATGTGTGCATATATGTTATGTAGGTGTTAAAACCCTATAACCCTAATCTTAAATATTTAAATCTAAAATATGTAAATTTTTTTATGCATGTGTATCTACATGTATGTATGTATTATATGTATATGTGTGTTTGTGTATATATGTTATCTACGTATTAAAACCCTAAAACCCTAATCAGAAAGACTTAGACTTAAATCTGAAATACTAAAACCTAAATACTTAAACACCTATCAAAATCTAAACCCCTAATCCTAAAACCCTAATCATATTTTATATATATAATTATTTATATATTCAGATTTTTTTTCTTATTTTTCTCTATATTTTTTCTTAATATAAATATAAATTGAGTGATATGTATGCCTAAACCCTAAAACCCTAATCTTAAATATCTAGACCTAAAATATGTATATTTTTGTATACATGTGTATATACATGTATATATATATTATATGTGTATGTGTATGTATGTGTAAATAGCGTAAAAACCCTAATCCTATTTTTATATATTTGATGTAAAAAAAACTTCAAAATAAAAATAGGATTATATGTGTGTATGTATGCACGTGTGTATATATGTGTGTGTATGTATGCATGTGTACATGTGTGCGTGTGTATGTATGCATGTGTATACATGTGTGTGTATGTGTATGTGTGTGTATGTAGGCATGCATGTGTGTGCATGTGTGTGTACGTGTGTATGTATGCATGCATGTGTGTGTATGTGTATGCATGTGTATACATGTGTGTGTATGTGTATGTATACATCCATGTGTGTATATGTGTGTATGTATACATGCATGCGTGTATATGTTTTTGTGTGAATGTATATGTGTGTATATATGTATGTGTGTATATGTGTGTGTGTATTTGTATGTATGCATATGTGTATATATGTGTGTGTATGTATGTGTGTATGCATGTGTGTCTGTATGTATGCATGTGTGTATATGTGTATATGTGTGTATGCATGCATGTGTGTATATGTGTGTGTATGTATGCATGCATGTATGTATATGTGTGTATATATGTGTGTGTGTATCTATGTGTGTATATGTGTGTGTATATGTGTATGTATGCGTATGTGTATATATGTGTGTGTATGTATGTGTGTATGCATGTGTGTGTATGTATGCATGTGTGTAAATTTATATGTGTGTGTATGCATGCATGTGTGTATATGTGTGTGTGTATGTAAGCATGCATGTGTGTATAGGTGTGTGTATGTAAGAATGCATGTGTGTACATGTATGTGTGTATGTATGCATGTGTGTACATGTATGTGCGTATGTATGCATGTGTGTACATGTATGTGTGTAAATGTGTGTGTATGTGTGTGTGTATGTATGCTCTATTTTCCTATCTCTATCTTCCTTTCTTTCATTATTCTTTATCTCTCACTCTCTCTTCTCTCTCTCTCTCTCTCTCTCTCTCTCTTTCTCTCTCTCTCTCTCTCTCTCTCTCTCTCTCTCTCTCTCTCTCTCTCTCTCTCTCTCTTTCTCTCTCTCCTTCTCTCTCTATCAATAGAGAATAAAACAATCACTTACAAGTATGCCCCTCTTTTGGATCGTTGTCGTCAAAGCGTAATGTATGTCGTCTATCATCCAATTCCAAACAATCGACGCCAAAGAACTTCTGCAAAATCGAAGAAAAGAGAAATTATAAAACCTAAAGCATAGAGAAACACAAATGTTAATAGTACGCGCAACACTTACCAAGATGTGAGATCTAAGCCGAGAGAGAGTGTGTGTGTGTGTGTAGAGAGAGAGATCTGTGTGTGTGTGTGTGCACAAGACAATGCAGGTCGCAATTCGGTTCACGCGTGCAAGTTCGACAAAAGACCAACAATATTCAAACATGCGCAAAAATGTGAAGTTTTGGTCTCGGGTTCGCGGTATGTTTAAAACTCTCCGCTGGTATGGGCGCCGGTATGGGCATCGGTATACACGTCGGTAGTTCCCAGTAAATTACTAGTGCTTATACCGACATTCATACGGATGGCTATACCAATGCATATATCGACGCACATACCGGTGGGTGTGGGCCACATCGACGATCCGTTTAAAACGGTCATACCGACGGTCACTTGACCGTCAATATCTCTAAGTGACATTTTCCGAGGCCCATACCGACGCCGAATGTGACCGTCGGTATATTCTGCATCGGTATGCCCCTCATATGTTGTAGTGTAGATTATTTATTTATGCGAAGGATCAAGAGGAATCTGTTATCAGTTTCTGCATTATCCAAGATTAGGTTGGTTGTGAAATTTATTGATGACAGATGTACAGTTCATGATCTCTCAAATGGCAATGTCATTATTGCTTCTGGCATTTTATGTCGTGGGCTATATAAGCTCATAGACGATAAAGATATGTGAATGATTCACCATGTGAAGTACATGATTCTCAGGCTATGTCAGATGCAAAGCTCTGGCATGCATGCTTTCTTCATCTAAATTTTGCTAGTTTGCTACGCCTATAGAAATCTAAAATGGTGTCCGCTTTGCCCAAACTTGAGGCTCGTAAACATGTATGTGAAGGCTGTACTTTGGGAAAAATGCAGCGTTCCTCGTTCCCAAAAGATGGTTCTGTTCGAGCTACATAGAAATTGTACCTTGTTCATAGTGATGTATGTGGTCCTATGCACACACCCTCTTTTTGAGATTATCTTTACTTCATGACTTTCATTGATGATTTTTCCAGGCACGCATGGGTATATCCATTGAAAGCAAAGTCCGAAGTGTTTATGTGTTTCAAAGAGTTTTTGGTTTTGGCTAAAAATTTATTAGCATGTAAAATGGGCACCCTTGTTGAAATCAATCTCCAATATTAGTTATTCCATGTGAACATGAAAACTATAGTGTGAAACCAACTTTTAAAAAAACTAAAACAAAACAATTCAAAATCAAAACAAATGCGCGATCGTAATTTTTTCACGTATATACTTTTTTTTTTAAAGTTGCTTTTGGACTTAAAACTTTCTTTTGGAAGGTTTCTCAAAACCTATATAAGAAAGAATCAAGCTCATTATGTATAATCAACTCAAGGATCTCTCAAGTGCTCAACGCTAAGGAGAGGAGGTGATCAAGATCTTGGAAAAGATCTTTGGAGGCCATCTTGGAGGGAGTGTTCACATACACTCTTGAAGGATTTGTGGTCTACTTCACGAGATATTTGGAGGCCATTCTGCCAGCATACCATCAACATTCATTGTTGATTTACTGTGAGTAGCAAGTCTATTTCCGTTCTTACTTGCTAGGTCACTCGTTTTTTATTTAGATTGATCAAAATTTTGGTTTGCTGTAAAACAGTTCTAAACTATTCGTATTCTCCATATTCTCATGCACACACTCTTCGTACCTCTTAGGCACACAATTTCTTGTATTTAGTTCCTATTTTTGCTTAGATATGAATATTGTCAGTTTGTATCATATACACACATTGTAATTTGACATTCATAAATAAGTTAGTGTAGGTGAGCCTCATAGCTTACCATTACACTTGAAATCCAGTCTATTCTCTCTCTATCTCTAACTCATCTATTTTTGAGTCAGAAGGTGTGTATGTTAAGGTTCACTCGTTGGAGGGTCCTGTAAACCTGTTATATATTTGACACTCATCTATTTTTGAGTCTTAAGGTGTGTATGTTAAGGTTCACTCGTTGGAGGGTCCTGTAAACTTGTTATATATTATTATTGTGGCCTAGTTCCTCAAGATATTCGTGGATTTACGGTCTTAGAGTGAAGCCAGAGGTTATGTCTAATTTCAAGAAGTTTGTAGCTATGGTTGAAAATGAAAGTCAGTCAAAGATCCAGATTTTAAGAAGTGATAGAGGAGGAGAGTACATGTCTAAAGACTTTACGTATTTTCTCGAGGACAAAGGTATCTCTCATCAACTCACTATTGCTTACACGCTAGAACAGAATGGTGTTGTAGAGAGAAAGAATAGGATACTTATTGAGATGATGTGTAGTATGATGTCATCCAAAAGGCTTTCTCCCACATTTTGGTTTGGTGCAATACATAAAGCTAATCAAATTTTGAATAGGTCTTCCACCAAAGCTTTAAAGAATCTTACATCTTATGAAGCTTATTATGGGAAGAAGACTAATGTGAGTTACTTCAAAGTTTTTGGCTCCCCAACTTATGTTCACATTCAGAAGAAGGATCGTGGTAAGCTTGATGTAAAAACCATTAAAACACTCTTTATCGGTTATGCAATTGAAAGAAAAGGATATACATTCTATGTTCCAGATACACGTGATATCCTCCTCTCACTCAATGCATATATTGTAGAAAGTCAGATTCATGGTAAGAAGGAAGAGATTCCAGAATTCATAAAGGCAGATGACTATGCATTTTTTATAAGGAATTTGGATTCTTACATTGAGCCATACGAGGGGGGTGATGAGCCTTCTCAAATCCTAAGAGATAGAGATGAAGAGAGAATTTCATTACCTACATCAGTACCTAGTCCATCATCAGTACCTCTTGAAGCTGCGACTTATGAAGTTAGAGAAGGTTCTAGAGTTCCAAAAGAAAGAGATACTGAAGAACCAAAAAGGATACCACCACTTTTTAGGAATATTCCAAAGTGGTTATATCAAACATGGAAGGATAGTGGAATAAATGTATATACTAGAAGAACGAGAAGTCACACCAGCAGACAACAAGAAGACTAGGTAAATTATGCAGAACATTTTGAGAGTCATAATGTTTTAGCACTTACTTCCATTGAGAATGAACCAACTAGTGTTGAAGATGCACTACAAAGTCATATGATTATCACAAGTCCCAGGATCGAGTTCAAGTATAGAGATGAGTGTATTCCCCTGATATAGCAGAAATACATTGAGAAATTATTGGAAAGGTTTGAGATGACAGATTCTAAGCCTATGCAGACACCTATGGATGTCAATGTGGTATTACAATCGGTAGCAGACTCAGAACCATTTGATGCTACATTATATAGTCAACACGTTGGTTGCTTGATATATCTATGTAATAAAAGAGAAGACATTCAGTTTGTAGTTTCTCAAGTATATAGGTCCATACACACTCCACTCAAGATTCAGTGGAAACCAGTTAAGATATATTTGCAGATATCAGAAGGTTTCCAGGTTATTGAACCTTGTACCATTGTGACATTGAAGGGGGGATTGTTGGAATCAATGTCCAATATTAGTTGTTCCATGTGAGCATGAAAACTATAGTGTGAAACCAACTTTTAAAAAAACTAAAACAAAACAATTAAAAATCAAAACAAATGCAGAATCGTAATTTTTTCACGTATATACTTTTTTATTTAAAAGTTTCTTTTGGACCTAAAAGTTGCTTTTGGAAGATTTCTCAAAATCTTTATAAGAAAGACACAAGCTCATTATGTATAATCAACTCAAGGATCTGTCAAGTGCTCAACGCTAAGGAGAGGAGGTGATCAAGATCTTGGAGAAGATCTTTGGAGGCCATCTTGGAGGGAGTGTTCACATACACTCTTGGAGGAGTTGTGGTCTACTTCAGGAGATATTTGGAGGAGATTCTACTAGCATACCATCAACATTCATTGTTGATTTACTATGAGTAGCAAGTCTATTTCCATTCTTACTTGCTAGGTCACTCATTTCCGATTTAGGTTGATCAAAATTTGGGTTTGTTGTAAAACATTTCTAAACTATTTGTATTCTGCATATTCTCATGCACACACTCTTCATACCTCTTAGGCACACAATTTCTTGTATTTAGTTCCTATTTCCACTTAGATATGCATATTGTCAGTTTGTATCATATACACATTGTAATTTGACATTCATATATAAGTTAGTGTAGATGAGCCTCATAGCTTACCATTACACTTGAAATCACATCTATTATCTCTCTATGTTTCACTCATCTGTTTTTGAGTCTTAAGGTCTGTATGTTAAGGTTCATTTGTTGGAAGATCTTGTAAACTTGTGATATATTGTTATTGTGGCCCACTACCACTTCCAACATATGGTATTCAGAGCTTAGAATACAAACAACCCTCCGTTTTGATCAAGGGGGGAATATATGTCTTCTGACTTTAATGCATTTCTGGTTGAACATGGGATAAAACATCAGTGTAGAGTGCCGTAAACACATCAACAAAAATGAGTTGCGGAATGGAAGAATAGGTCACGCATGGAGGTGTATGGTCAAGAGTCAAGCCTTACCACATACTTTCTAGATTGAGGCTGTTATGTGTGGAGCATATGTACTAAACAGGTGTCCCACTAAAGCGCTACAATCTATCACTCCCTATGTAGCTTGGCAGAGAGATTTATTTGCTCAAATTTATCCAAAAGCACAATCACCAATATTAGAAGAAGAATATTCGAAAATAGAGACTCAAAAGAACAATATTTGAAGGTAGAGACTCAAGAGAGTTTCATATGCGAATCCCTTCTTGCTCAAATTGAGGTCATAAATTGAAGCAATCAAAAGTGGTGCCATCTATTGAAGGAAGCCGACCATTCAATTTTGAATCCCACGTCTTCCCCTCTACACGCTTGATTGCGGGTAATAGAGACCCAATCTTGTAGATGCATCAAACTTTTCATAAGGTAATCATTGTGAATTTAAACTTCCTAAGGACAAATAAGAACTTGGGGTTAATGTTGATATATCTAGGTAGTCATGTGTCTAAACACACTAGGATGTTCGAGGCACATTTTTCCCTCTTTTGGAGGTCTTCTTTTTGTCGGCTTGTATATACTCCTATAAACCTAATGGGTCACTAATGTATGTACATTTTCTTGGTAATACATCACTATAATGTGTTGTGATCCAAGCCTCTTCTACTTCCCTCTGTTGTTCTTGTGCTTCTCCAAACCTTAAAGTCGATCAATTGGTATCAAAGCATGTCACTGCTAGATAGTTTGTTGTCAAAGATCAAAGATTTGGAGGAGTAGTTGATTTATGCTACTGATGTCTTGCTTGAGAGTCCACTTATGAAAACTATTATAAATGGTCTTCGAGATTCATACAAGAGTTTTTCTTCTACTCTTTTATTGATCATGAAAGGCAATAAAAATTCATTAATATTTGAAGATTTGGTCTCTGTTCTATAACACGAAGATCAATCTAGTCAGAAGAGGTCCATTATGCATCTTGCAGATGAATCTTTCTTAGCTATTCACAAGGGCAAATGTAAATGGATCAATCTATTAGTAAGAAAAAATCTGCTTATTCGGGACAATCAAAGAAGGATGATACCGACAAGAACAAATATGAAAAGTTGAAACTCTTTTGCAATTATTGTAAAGGAAATGATCATGTCATAAAGAGCTGTCCAAAACTGGCTACAAAAGAGTTGTCTAAGGGGGTTCATTCCTTTACTAGTGGTTAGTAATTTGGGCCCAGTTTTGTTGGATAAGGTTGTTGGTTCTTCTCTTTGACTTTTTGGGTCTAAAACAATGATTGTCTCCCTCCATTGAGAGAGCATTCTCGCTAAACAAGAGGAGCTCAAAAACGTTTGTCCAATAGGGTAGCTATTTGGTTGAAGCCACCTTTGGAGACTAACTCCAGCAATGGTTTCGAAAAGAGTGGTTTCCCCATGGTTTGGTAGCTCTTAAGTGTTAATTCCTACTGACCAAACATGTGATTTCGGTTTTTGAGAATGAGGAAATGTCCTTCCAAGCCCTACATGTTGGCTCTTGGCAAGTTTGATGCTCAATGATATGTCTCTTCAAGTGATTCCATGAATTCATTCCGAATAAGTCCAAAGCTCCTCATTTTCCACTACGAGTGGAACTCCCCAACCTTCCCTACTTCCTTTATAGATTTATTAGGGAGATCTTTGCTCTAATTGGCTTCCTATTCACAACCAAGGATGGTGTTTGGGGTATCATCTATGAAGGCCCAGAACATTCCTTCAATGTTGGATGGCACCCATAGATTTGTGTTGAAGCTTACCTTAAACAAATTCTCCCCTCCAAGATCAACATTGACATTGGTGAAGGACTCCCTTTGGAATAGGAGGTAATTTTCAAAACTTTACCCAATGCTTACTTCCATTGTGGAGTGCAAGGCCATACGATCAAAGATTGTCCTCTCAAACAGAATGTGTTATGGCTTCAAGAGAATAAGGAAAACGGTCAAAGAAACCTGCATGCTTTGGGTTTAGGATTTTGTTATGACCCCTATGGATAACGCCCTGGATCCAAAACCAGAAGAGGCCAAAGGAAATCAATTTGAGGATCAAAATTCAGAAGCCTTCATAGAAGTAAGGCACAAAAGGAGAAGAAGTCTCAAATGGGATGATCCACCAAAGCCCAATCACTCAATCCCTACAACTAACAACATTTTCTATAAGTTTTAAAAGGAGCTTAACATGCTAGACTACCGAAATGAATGGAAACCACAATTGAATGAAGAGGAAAGCATAGAGAATCTTGCCATAGGCAAGCAAGATAATCAAGAAGAAATCATTTCTAGCAAAGAAGATGGCCCCACCTCTAGCAAATAAGATAACCTTGGTAGTTAGGGTTCTATCATCAAATCCATGCTTCTTGGTCTTGACGCAGACTCCTTGGTTGGTCTTGGGTAGCAGAAAGGGAAAGCCCGTGTTGGACCCCCATGAAAAACACCCTCAAAGGATGTCTCATGTGCCAAGATCCCTCAACCCTTACAAGAAGAGAGGAGGATAAAAACAAGAAAAAGAGGGCTAAGTCCTTGAACAATAAAGATATCTCCTCTCATAAATGGTTGTTGTTTCATATGTTATTCAAGCATTGTGTGACCTAGCAAGAGCAACCATGTTTGGTTAGTGGCTCTGAGATAAACATTTTAGCCCATACTTTATCTGTCTTCAAGGGTTCAAAGTTGATGGAGATGAATTACAGAAGATGTTGATGAGCATCTCGGTGTCTCGTGTTCTTCCAATCCATAAGAATGGAATGTCTTAAAAATTTGTCAGCATGTAGTAGACTCAGATTTGATTCCAAGGAGCCATAGAACATTACAAATGGTGGAACAACGACTGAGATATGAGCAAGACAAGAACACTGTTCTTAGTGACTATGACAACGACCAACAGATATAAGCAATGATCTATTATATTATATGACAATGTTGTACATGATCATTGGCATGATAGTCAATGCCCAATGATAGTTAGAGGTGTAGGCTATGAGGTGAGCCACACACTCTCTACAATATGATCAACTAAGGCACAAGAATGGAGTGGATTATCCATGAGATTTTACAATATGTTTTTATAGATGCTTTCCCAAGTTTGAATTTTGAATTCAAATTTTGGCTCTCACTAAAAAGTAATCCCCTAATCTAGGAGATATTCTCTCTAAATGAAAAGTTCTTATGAAGAGATTGTTGATGCTCAAATTGATTTAAGAGTTTCCAAGGTTTGATCTAGAATATGAAGAACCAGAGACTTCAAAGAGTGGAGAAGCTAGAAGGTCCACAAGGAACAGAAAGCAACCCATAAGGTACAATTATGATACTTCATTTTTACAACTAAAGATTATGCTTACATGGTGAAAGTAAAAGATGATCCTTCTACATATGATGAGGCAACATGTAAGGAAAATTGTGAGAAAGCTATGCAGGAGGAATATGATGCATTGATGGAGAATGAGACATGGGATTTGGTTCTTAAACCAAATAATGAGAAGGCCATTGGATGCAAATGGGTCTACAAGGCAAAGAGGTATGCAGATGGAAGTGTGTCTAGGTATAAAGCTAGACTTTTTGTGAAAGGATATGCTCAAACATATGGTGTAGATTATGATGAGACTTATGGTCCTATGGAAAAGATGACAACTATAAGAACTCTCATAGCTATTGCTGCGTGTAAAGATTGGAAGCTATGTGAATAAGATGTGAAGAATGCTTTTCTAAATGGTTATATTTTGAGATGATGTATTCCTCGAACAACTAGAAGGTTTCAATGATAAATGTTATCCAGAGTATGTATGTAAGCTAAAGAGAGCTTTGTATGGTTTGAAGTAGGCCCCAAGGGCATGGAATTAGAGACTTGTGAAGGTCTTGAAGGATCTTGGTTTCCAAGTCTCTAAGGGAGATAGTAGCTTGGTTGTTAAATTAAGTGATGATGCGTTTATTTACATTTCTATATATGTTGATGACATAATTCTTACAGGTACAGATGAGAAGGGCATACAAACTCTTAAGAAGAAGATGGAGAAAGAGTTTAAGATCAATGACTTGGGAGAATTCTCATATTTCTTGGGAATTGAGATTTCATATCCTCAACATGGAGTATATGTGACTCAAGAAAGGTATTTGAAGAATTTTCTAATCAAGTTTAAAATGGAAGATTGCAGGGTAGCACCTACTCCAATGGAGGTGAATCATAAATTGAGCAGATATGGAGGAGAAGAATTCAAGGACATGAAGCTCTATCAGAGTTTGGTTGGTAGTCTAATCTATGCTACATTGACTAGGCCTGATTTGTCATATGCAATTGGAGTATTGTCTCAATTTATGCATGGTCCTAGGAAAGAACATTGGATTGCAGGACAAAGGGTGCTAAGATATATTAAGGGTACACTCAAAGAAGGGTTTGTATTATGGATTCACATTAAATACAAAAATCAAGATATATAGTTATGTAGATTGGGCAGGTAACACTGATGATAGGAGGTCAACCTATGGATATTTATGTTATGTGGGAGATAAATTAATCTCTTGGTGTTCTAAGAAGCAACATACAGTTGCTTTTTCATCTACAAAAGCACAATATAAAGGTGTGGTTGAAGTTTCAGAGGAGGTTATATGGTTGAAGACACTTATGAAGAGCTTTGAGATCATTCAGAGTACACCCACTATTCATGGAGATAATATGAGCTCACTATATCTAGCTGCTAACCCTGTGTTTCATGCCTGGACTAAACACATTGAGATCCAATATCATTTCTTGAGAGAGAAGGTGATTGATAAAGAAACGGAATTCATACACACTTCTACAAAAGATCAGATTGTAGACATGTTAACCAAAAGCTTTTATGGACCTAAGTTGAAGAGGTTCAAAGACATGGCAGCTATAAAGAAGATGGAGAAAATCACAAATTGATGATTGAAGGGGAGCTGTTGGTGCGGGAGAATCATCAATTGATGATTAGGACAAAGTTTGAAGTCAATAAGTAAATTAAAGATCACCATATGAGGCTTGAAGATGAGTATATGATGAGAAGATGAAAACTTGTATATACATGTATATTACTGTTGTAATTAGTTCATGAAAAACTTTGTATCCATGATGCGTCTGGATGTAAATGTCTATATATATTTGAATTTAGACATAATACAAGAGAGATGGTGTGAAAAGTTTTAGAAGTCATTAGAGACTTTAGAGAGTGAGAAGAATATGGATTATCTATCAAATGTACGATTTTCCTGAGTAGAAGAAAGTTGCACCTTGATCTTTTGCACAGTACTCCTTCTATGTTTATCTTCTTGAGGAATGATTTTTTACAATTCTAATTCTATAGTTGAACCTTTGTACAATTTGTGAGAGCCTAATTATAATGAGGCTGAGAGAATTTTAAGTAGGAACATTTACATGTGTAAAGAGAAGAAGTGAAGATAGGTACATGTGCAAATTGGATGGTCAATGTTTTGATAAGATCTCCCTCTACAATGTAACGTTTTGAGCAACTAAGCACTCATTCTTGAAGTTGAAAGGTAAGATACTTGTGGCTAAAATCATTTTAATAAATGGGGTCTATTTTGGGAGAAGCTTGCATTAGAAGTTGCAGACATCAAAATCGACTACATAGAAGAACAGTTTCAGACATAGGCACATTGATTGGAGGAAATATCAAGATCCACTGATTTGTTTAAGGAGTTTTAACTTGGAGAATGTGTGGAAACATTAGACAACACTTTGTATAAAGTCTCATTGAAAACTTTACACGTTCAATTAGTCAATGAGTGAATTAAATCTAGTAGAATGTTCTGTGTAATGAGTTTCTTCATAGACTCAAGTCTTGATACTTTGGCAATAGATTTCCAAAATTGGTTGTGTTTGTGAGTTGTTCTCTATATAGAGGTGCTCTAACGTCAAGGATAACTTGTTCTTTTGGAGATTAATCATCTCCATCATAGATCACACATACAAAATCCAATGGTGTTTAAATAATTTGCAATCCTTGCATGATAAGCATGAGGGTCCTGTTTAATCTCATAAAAACCCTTTTGGAACCTACAAACATATTTTGGGTGCTTTGAATCCTCATCTCCTTGTGGATAGTCCATGTATACTTCTTCCTACAAATCACCATGTAAGAAAGCATTCTTTACATCCATCTAATGAAAAATGAATTCTCTTGTTGTAACCAATGTAACAAGTGCTATGATAGTAGCATTTTAGCTATAGGATTGAAAGTTCTCTCATAATCAATGACATATGTATGTGCATATCCTTCTCCTACCAACTGTACTTTATATGTGCCTATGCTACAACAAGCATTGTGCTTTAACTTGTAGACCCACTTGTAGCCTATGGCTTTCTTTCTTGGTAAATGGAACCAACTTACATGTTTCAGTTTCCATAAAGTGCAGACATCTCCTCATTCATAACATTCTCCCATTCTGCTGTTCCAATTTCATCTTCAAAACGAGAAGGTTTAGTATCTTGTATTATTTTGTTCATATAGGCACAATGACGAGCCATGTTACTATCATACATAAATCATGCATTGAATTTGGTATCCTCCAAGCTCATCTTGGTCCTAGGTCACCTCTTCTTGTTGTATCTTCTGCATATGCCTTTTTTACTCATGGGGTCTTCATAGAGGGATATCTTAGCTCCTCATCAAAGCTCTTTTCTGAGCCACTTGATTCTTTATCAATTTCCTTAAAACATGTAGATGTCTATTACCAGCAGAAGCCTTTTCTTTACCTTTCTTGGATGTAGTCGATAAATTTATTGGAATCAAATTTACATGCAATCTTCAACTCCACGGGTTTTGCATTAGAAGTAGTGGTTGGCACCATATGAGGTCCACTCAAAACTTGAGATTTTGCACTTGAATTTTCAACATTTCCTTTGTCATTTGAGTCCAAATTAGGTCCTTTTGCATCTTTGTATAAGGCTCGAATTTCTTCAACCACCACATCTCTCCTTACCTTCACCTATCGTGTGAGTGGGTTGTAAAATCTATATCCCTTCTACTCAAGAGAGTACCCAATGAAGATACATGTTTTTTGCTTTTGCATCAAGTTTCATCATCAACTCAAATAGAACATGTACATATGCAATACAACTGACTAATTTCGTGTGATATGTTTGGCTTTTTACCTCTAAACTTTCTTTATGTATAACTTGGAATAGAGGAGTTTTCTAAGTTATGTTCATGATGTATTCAACAGTGTGCACAACTTTTTCCAAAAGAATGAGGCATATTTTGCTCATCCCTCAAGGATCTAGGTATTTTTGCAATAGGTGTATTTTTTCATTTAGCAATGCCATTCTATTGTGGTGTGTAATTACATGAAAACTTCCTTTGAATTCCATGCATTTATAGAAATTTGTTCAACTCATTTGACATGTATTCACCTCCTCAATCAGATATTAATGTTTGAATATACTTTCTTGTCTGCTTTTCAACCATAGCCTTGAAATTTTTTAAATCAATTAAACACCTCACTCTTCTTTTTCATGAAGTATACCCATAATTTCCATATTTGTTCATCAACAAAAGTGACATAAAACCTACAGTCTCTAACAGACGTGGTCTTTTCGAGATCCTAAACATCCATATATACTATTTTGAGTAGATTCTCACTAACATGCTTTTCATTTAGAAACAATGCCCTTGATTATTTACCAAATTGACATGCTTCACATACCGTTTGCATCTCTGCAACCTTGAAATCTAGTACTCCACTCATAATCTCATTTGACTACATCAACTTCACCCTGTGCAAAATCACATATCCAATTCACTTATGACAAATCTCTATGTCACCAATAACACCTTCACCTTTTGCAAACATGGCTGCATTCATTTCAATAATTTTTAAATTCAAGTTGAACATCCTACCCACTTTGTTTTCTTTGATCATGACTCATCTAGATATAAACCATCAACATTGAACTTAGCTTAAAATTGTTGGTCAACTATTTGTCCAACAAAAACCAGATTCTTTGTTAAATTCGGAACATGCAATACATCAGCAAGATGTTTTACCTTCCCATCCTCCATCAAGTATGCTATGTTTCTTGTATGCTTGATAGAATGTGATATATCATCATATGCTTTCACAAATCTAGGAACATACAATTTCTACAAATTGCTAAACCATTCTACATGACTAGTCATATGATTTGAGACACCTAAAGCAACATACCAGACATTACCATTGGATTTTGAAACATTAGTGCACATTGTATTCATCATGTGATGGACCATGAATGGCTTGTCTGTATCATCTCCACCTATTGATGCATAGTTATTTTATTGCTTTATGCTATTTTGATTCTTCAACTTGCAATCATGTTCAAAGTAACCACGTTTGCGACAACTCCAACATCCCTTATTGTCGTTACTTGAATCATTTCTTCGGAAACTTCCATAGCTTTTTTGGCCTCCCTACCTCTAAACTGCCTCTACCTCCTCCATGATTCTGTTCTTGACATTGGTCCTAGTTATTATTTCGTTTTCCACTTTTGAATCCTCCTCTAGACTCTTCCTCTACTTGAGTAGAAAACCTGCTCAAATCTACCTTTTCCTTCGGAGTTTGAGTCTTTAGAAAGGTTCTTTTTCTCAACTATATCAGCATGAACATAAGATCAACCAAATTTGGAATGTTATCCCTTGTCTAAATAGAAGTTCTGAAGTGCTTATATGGAGATCCTAAACCAGGAAGGAAAACTTCTACCTTATAATAATCACCTACATTGATGAAAATAGATGCAACCCACTTACATATGCTTTTGATTTACAGGGTGTAGTCACTTACTTAAATGTTCTTTTTCTCAAATGTGTGAAAATTATTCTTGAGTTGCAATTTCCATGCTTTTGTATTGATATCATACAACATGACCAAACTACTCCAAGCCTCATTCATAGTTTTGGCATATTGCATATGCCCAATCATGCTAGTGTTTACATTAAAAGACATCCTATAAATTACCTTCCATGCTTCTTGATTCCACTCTTCATACATTAGTAACTAGTCTATAAATTGATTCCTCTCTAATAGCTATGAAGGGTTTTCATTGTCTCTTTCAATGTACTTCCACTATCGTTTTCCGATGAAGAGATTCATCATTCAAAATATCCAAGCATGATAGTTTTTGTTTTCCAACTTATCTCTCGTAAGTTGGCTCATTCCATCCGCATTGTCCATTTCTATACTAGCTCATAATACTACAAAAAAAACTAGAAGGGCTACTTTTTCGTGAACATTGTCAAATTTTGACTTGACATTTTGATCGCAAAAAAACATAGTTTATGTGTATCAACATTACATGGAATTGTTTTAAATTGTTGATCTGGAATATTTGAAATATATTGAAGAAAATGCAAGCTTGAACTTTACAAAATGACCTATTTTTTCTAAAGGCATCATCTTGTGGGCTTAAAACTCATATCATTTGTGAAGTGCACATTCTCCATGCCTTCTCACACTATGGAGGTGATCCCAATCTGGGTGAATTCGGTTTGGTTGTGGTACATGTAGAGTGTATGAAGCTAGTGAGTGAAGGTGAAGGCAAAGTGGGGAATGTAGAGGAGAGATGTGATGATTTGATTATGGGAAGGGTACTGTATGAATGCAAGATAAATCCATGAACATGAATGATGAGAACAAATACCCTAGGGAGTGATGTGATGAACAAGGATCTGGCACTCATGTATAAGGAAGTCCCAAGCTATGTGGAATCAATCCACAAAAGGAAGTAAGCACAAAGCTTTGCAGAAAGCTTCAATCTTCTCCTAAGGCAGAGCCTTTGTGAAAAGGTCTAAAATGTTCTCCTATGTGGGAACATATGCCAAGTTGATCTCTCTAGTAGAGAGCCTCTTCCTGACATAATGATAATGCACCTCAATGTGCTTAGAGCAACCATGGAACAGAGGGTTCCTCCCAATTGCCAATGCACTCTTACTGTTAGTGAAGATGGTGGTGGCAAAAGACTGACCAACACCCAAATAAGACGTAAGCCATTTGAGCCACACACACTCCACAATCACTATGAAAGCTGCCCTATACTCAGCCTCACAACTGGAAGTGGCCACAGTAGGCTGCTTCTTGCTCAAAAAAGATATGCATGAGCTACCAAGCATGCAACAAAAGCCACTAGTGGGCACACGAGTGTCATAGCAACCAACCCAGTCAGAATAAGAAAAAGCATGTACATATGGCGGTAGTGATCCCCCTTGGGATAAAACAATCCAAGTAGCCGGGTACCACTCAAGTAGCAAAAGATGCGCTTAATAGCCTGCCAATGCTTGACACCTGGGCAATGCATAAACCAGCTCATCTATGAGACAAAAAACTGAATATGTCTATCCAAAAACCTCTTGATAGAGGACAACATCAAATGCATTGCCAACATCATGGAGACTCAATTGTAAACTTGTCTCCATAGGAGTGGCAATAGGCTTGTAGTCTTCAAGGCCAAAAGGCTGCAATAATGTGTCAATATATTTCGTTTGACACAAAGCCATTCCACTATCAAATTGCATAAATTGAATGCCCTAATAATGATGCAAACGCCCCAAATCAAACATCTCAAATGATGCATGAAAATCAGCCTTAAAATCAACAATATAGGACGAGTGAGCAGCATGTCATCAACATAGACAATAATGATCAGAAGCACATCATTATCACACTTAACATATAAGTTGCTTTCACTTGGATTGTTCTTAAAACCATGTGCATTCTGATAGGCATATATCTTTTCATACCAAGCACCTGTTGCTTGCTTTAAGCCATAAAATACTTTCTTTAACCCTCAAACGTGGTTTTCATGCCTTTTCTACACAAATCCATGCGATTGAAAAACATACACTTCCTCATGCAAGTCACCATTCAGAAATGCACTTTTGATGTCCAACTGACATACATTCCAACCATGATGGACTCCAAGTGCATAGATGCTATGAATGGTAGTCATACAACATGTAGGTGCAAAGGTCTCATCAAATCAATGCCTCTTTCCTGCGCATAACCCTTTGCAACAAGCCTAATCTTATACCTGTCAATTGTTCCATGAGGCTTATGCTCGAGCTTGTTAACCCACTTAGTGCCAATGGCTTTCTTGCCAGGAGGCAAGTCACATAAAGACCATGTACCATTCTTCATTATAGCATCATGTTCACATTGCATAGTCGCCATCCATTTTTTTGAATTTTGTGCTTCATCAAATGCAATAGACTCATTCTCATCACAAAGACTAATAGTAGTCATAGCATAGCAATGTGATGCAAAAGAGGCACTATGAGCGACTTTACAAGTATGGTATGAAAGAGATGCATCTAATTTGTTGTCATGCAAAGTCTGCACTAGCCATTTTGGCATAGTTTTTGCTTGGTCGATATCAACTCTCTCATCAATAAGTGCATCATGTAAATCTGCATCAGAAATGGAATGATCTCCATTATCACATGGAACCTCCAAAGGTTGAGAAGTTGCCTCATTAGGACCATAAGTAGATCGTCCACCTATAAAAAGATGTAGCAAGGTATCATACCATGTCCTTGGAGCTAATAGATGTCTCCTTCGTACATGAAAGTAAGGGCTGAATAACATCTTCCAAAAAAACCACATCATGGATAACTAGAATGCATTTAATCTATAGATGATACAAACGATACCATTTGCTTTCAGAACTGTACCCAACAAAGATACATTTTATTGCCTTATCATCCAATTTCTTGTGATGTTGTTATGGTACTGGTGCATATGCAAAACAACCAAAAATTCACAGATGAGCAATTTATAGAACAATTCTAGTTATAGAAACTTTTTTATTGGAAAAAAATGTCCTATTGGTCAAGTTTGCTTAGGGATCACAGGAAGTCTAACTATTTAGTTTATTCCTTGCACAAGCAAAAGCACTAGGTGATGTGGATAAAGCAAAAGCCTTCTAAGGCTCAAGTTCAATACCCGTCGGCTGCAGATTTTGCATAGCAAATTTTAGTGTGTAGCTTTTGCTTTAATAAAAGGCGGACTGCGACAACGAGCATTTTGTTTTTTTCTCAATTGCGAAGTAAGGATTATGATTTGTTTTTTTGCTTATGAGAAGTGCTTTTAAGAAGCTTTTCAAAGTTCACTATTCACTATAAAAGAACAAGCTTGGCTTATTGTTTAGCATCCTTCACCTTTTGCAACACAAGCTTTGGAAGCTTGGTACCTCTTTGAGGTGGTGCTTCTAGCACATGGGGCAGCCATGGTGCTATGTTGAAGCATGTTGAAGAGCGGCTATGGAGATCTTCTTGGAGAAGAAGAGTGTGCTCACACTCTTGCTTATAAAGAGGATATTAGCAGCTTGATGGTGTGGATCGGCCATTCACATGATGTATTTGAAGATTATCTATTTCAGGCTACTACAAAGACATTGGATGGTGGTTAACATAAGATTAGCATCTTATGTTAAGAATTCAGGTACATATTCTCTTTATGCACACAAGTACTACTTGAAGTTTATGGAGGCAGTAGCATCCATATCAGGAGCAGTCCTATTCAACATAGGTATAAGAGAATCAATACGTATATGCTCTATGCATATTTGCATGAGGTGTTCAAGAAGTTATGGTCATATGAGTTTGAGGATTTTTGACAGTAAACTTGTTAGCATTCTTTGCTACTTTTGTAAGTATGTGATCTTTTCACACATGTATTTGACTTAGGGTCTTCCATAGCCTAAGTTCAGATGAGGGTTTGCTCATTATCAGTTTTAGACTTATCATTCCTCTTTCTATCACTCATATTCACTCTTCTACAACCTATCAGGTCACACATCTCATGTATATTCAGATTTTGTGTCCATACATCTGAATATGTTTGTTACATTTGTACATTCACTCATCCATCTATTTCTGTTCACATAGAGTGGTTGAGAGTTTTGCTCCCACATTGTACATTGAACATTGGTATATATGATAGTGTGAGTAAGCAGTGGCTTATGTAACACTTTGCACATGTTGTCTAGTTTTTCTCTATCTTTGTCTCATCCTTTGTATGATTAAGTGTGGTATGTTCATTGTTTATCAATATTGCAAGATTGTTGGAATTAATGTTGTAGATGTTGGACCTATGGAACTATGGACCTGTGGTTGGACCTGTGATATGAGCAATGGGCCTGCCTCATTTCCAACATTTGGTATCAGAGGTTTCGGGTTTTGATATCAGAGTTCATTCAGGCTCTCAGATTCCCAGGATCCTAGACTTCCAGGTTTACAACATATGATTTAAGGGCATCTTCTAACATTTGACATTTGACATACACACTTAATCTAGATGAGTAGAGATTTGAGAATTAAATTCGGTCACATCTGTATTCATCAGTGTGGAGTATGAAGTTGATGATCTGTTAGCAGCCCAATTCTTTCAGAAGAGTATGCAAATACTTTACAAAAGTATTGTTTGAAGACCAAGACTTGATGAAGAGAAGACTACTTCAAATTCAAGGAAGAACAATGGTTTAGAGAAAATGAAGGAATCAGATCAACATCAAATCACAGGTATGAGTTTTTACTATCAGATTATCATTTGCCGGTCATGTCTTAGAAGAGTGGTAATGAAGAGATCTGAAGAATTCAAGAAGTACTTTAAAACACTTTCATTATTTGAAAGTTTAAGGCTACATAGAAAACAGGTATGTAGAGGTTTTTCTGCACAGTTTTTGATTGATCTCTTTCAAGAAAAGAAAGCTCATCTAAGAAGACAAATTTGGAGATGGGATGATTTTTATTTTCAACCAATTTTGTGTTGTAAGTTGGTTGGATATCCAGGTACAAAATTTGATCTAGAGAGGTAACTCTAGAAAGGTAATTCATCATTCAAACAAAAGGTTGGTGAATTCAGTGATATCAGACACATTTGAAGCCGAGTTTTGATTAAGAGATATGAGGAGATGGTAAAACATGATTCTATATTCACTTCCATTTGTATACCATGTTTGTTTTCTTTCTTCATCTTAGCACTAGAGGAAGCGAAAAGTTCATTTGAAGAAGTTAAGAGTGCTTGCTGCTTCAAGATGAAGAGAACAAAGGGTATGGAAGAGAAGTTTGAAGATGTTGACATCATCAGGTGGAATAAAGATGAAGAAGAAGAAAGTCCATCATTTCCAAAAAAATTAAGGCTTCCTTTTCTCATATATTTCCCATATACTTTTCTTACTTAAATCCTCTACATCCTAAGACAAGTCTACGAGAACATCTTGAGTAAAGAAGATAGTTTAAAGAAGAAGTAGTTTCTTATTTTGCATTATACTTGGTCATGTTTTAGTAGGTTTTGACAAAGAATTATGTTGAGAGAAAGAAAAGCAGCAGATAAATGTTTTGACTCATATATGTATGAGTTATGTTTTAGTTAACACTTTTGAGCAGGCAGCTTATATGTTCCCTCAAAGAATTCTTGGAGTGTCTATACAAAGCTACTTGGTAGATGAAAACTTGCAAAAGAAGTATATTTCTTCTTTATCTAACTCTTGAGGTAAAAGAATTTTTTGTAGCAGATGTTGAAGACTTGGGTTGAGATTTTGTGTTTGGAAAAGTTACCTCATATTCAGTATTTTTAGAAAAATTCAGGAAAATTCAGTTTTTTGTACTAGTCTGTTGGAGAATCTACTTTCTATGATTGTCTAGAATTTTGGATACATGTTTGTATTCAAAAAGGTGTTCCATCAGATCCTATCACTTGATTGAGAATTGGAGTTAACCAAAAGAAAGTCAAGTAGGTACTATCACATTTCACCTGGGAAGAATATGAAAAGATGAAGTGTCAACTTGCAACTTTTGGAGTTCTCAAGATGAGAAGTTTGTCCACTTATGTTTCAAGTAGGAGTTGCAGATTCTTGGGAAGGATTTGTTTGAAGAAAAGTTTTACAACTTTGTGAGAAGCATGGACACTTGGAGACATTCACGTAACAAATCAAACATTCAGTCATAAAGGTTTGATGAGAGTAGATTCTACATAGGTATTTTGTTGGAGAGATCATTGATCTTGGATGATCTTGTATGATCTATTATGATCTTGGATGATCTTGAACGATCATGAAAGATCTTGAGTATTTATGAGTTAATTGTCTATCCTTTGTTTGTGAAGATTCTTAACATTGGAAGAACTAAGTCAAAGATATAGATTCTATCAGATTAGTGTTGAGAGGAATAGAAAAGATACTTGTTATGTTGCAAAAGGTTATGAATCCTATAAAGCTTTTAGCAAGGTTTTGTTATGTTAGGATCAGCTAACCTTATTCTACAATATGGGAAGCTAAAGAGTTAGAGTCAAAGCTATTGGCAACTGGAGTGCTAATAAAAAGGGTTCAAAGATTTTGTTTCAGATACAGGTATTGATCACTAAAGATCAGATTTATGAAGGAAGATGTTCCAGATTTCATAAAGTCTGATATATTTGAAGAATTATGGATAATAGTGTTAAGTCATCCAAGGGGGTGATGAAACATGAAAACTTATTTTCAGCCATATATGAAAGAATACAGAGTCATACCTACAAGTATTCTTATTTCAGGTATTCCTATATATCCTTTGTCATGTTCTCTTTATGTTCCATCTTTGGAAGAAGAAGGAAGAAGGAGAATGTCTGGAGAAAGTTCCTATTAGGTGTTCCTATTCAGGAGAAGGTTCCTGAGTTCTATTGAAGAGAAGCTTGATATTTCAGAGAGGTATGTTTGAGAAGTATGCACATATATGTTTATATGAGGTTCTGAAGGAAATAGGTATGAAGGATTTACACATTGAACAAGGATGATGACATGATGACATCATAGTTTTTTTTATGAAACTCATGAGTTGATTTCAGTTGATTTCATTTGAGTTGAGTTGGCTTGAGTTGAGTACAGTCAGAGATGAACCAGCAGTGTTCATAATACACTAATTTATGAGTTGTCAATCATAGGTTCTAGGATTCAGTTCTTGATTTTGTTTAGTGTATTTACATGACTCAACAGAAGTATGTTGAGAAAACTTTTGTAAGGTAAATGCAAATATGTGGATCCTAGTGCATGTTTTCAGGTTTGAGAAGATAGGAGATAGCAGTTCAGAGTCAGTTCATGCTATATGTGTTGTCAAGCAGTAATTGCTTGATGTGTATACTATTGAATATCTAGTTTGCATATTTTCTCAAGTATTATGGTTCATATTCAGCAAGTTAAGTTTTTTTGAAGAAAAGTCAAATTCAATTTTGAAGAAGACTTTTGAAGAGACGGTTTGAAGCTCAGCTTGTAATAATTTTCAACTTAAGAAGTTTGCAGATCTAGTCAAGATTGTACCAATATGACGTTGCAAGGGGGATTGTTGGAAAACAATGTCCTATTGGTCAAGATTGCTCAGAGATCACATCATGTCTAGCTATTCAGTCTAGTCCTTGTACAAGCAAAAGCACTAGGCAATGTGGATAAAGAAAAAGCCTCCCAAGGGGTTGGCCAAGGTTCAATACCTGTCGGCTATTTTGTGAAGCAAATTCTAGTGTGTAGCTTTTGCTTGAATAAAAGGCAGACAACGACAGCCAGCATTTTGTTTTTTTCCTGATTGCGAAGTAAGGATTACAATTTGTTTTTTCGCTTATGAGAAGTGCTTTTAAGAAGCTTTTCAAAGTACACTATTCATTATAAAAGAACAAGCATGGCTTATTGTTTAGCATCCTTCACCTTTTGCAACACAAGCTTTGGAAGCTTGGTACCTCTTTGAGGTGGTGCTTCTAGCACATGGGGCAACCATGGTGCTATGTTGAAGCATGTTGAGGAGCGACTATGGAGATCCTCTTGGAGAAGAAGAGTGTGCTCACACTCTTGCTTATGGAGAGGATATTAGTAGCTTCATGGTGTGGATCCGCCATTCACATGATGTATTTCAAGATTGTCTTCTACATGAAGATTTCGGGTTACTTCAAAGACATTGGATGGTGGTTAACATAAGATTTGCATCTTATGTTAAGAAATTAGGTACATATTCTCTTTATGCACACAGGTACTACTTGAAGTTTATGGAGGCAGTAGCATCCATATCAAGAGGAGTCCTATTCAGCATAGGTACAAGAGAATCAGTACGTATATGCTTTATGCATATTTAGATGAGGTGTTGGAGAAGGTATGGTCATATGAGTTTGAGGATTTCCGACAATAAACTTGTTAGCATTCTTTGCTACTTTTGTATGTATGTGATCTTTTCACACACGTATCTGACTTAGGGTCTTCCATAGCCTAAGCTCAGATGAATGTTTACTGATTATCAGTTTTAGACTGATCCTTCCTCTTTCTGTCACTCATATTCACTCTTCTACAACCTATCAGGTCACACATCTCATGTATATTCAGATTTTTGTCCATACATCTGAATATGTTTGTTACATTTCTACATTCACTCATCGATCTATTTCTGTTCACATAGAGTGGTTGAGAGTTTTGCTCCCACATTGTACATTGAACATTGGTATATATGATAGTGTGAGTAAGCAGTGGCTTACTTAACACTTTGCACATGTTTTCTATTCTTTCTCTATCTTTGTCTCATCATTTGTATGATTAAGTGTCGTATGTTCATGGTTTGTCAATATTGGAAGATTGCTGGAATTAATGTTGTAGATGCTCGACCTATGGAACTATGGACCTATGGTTGGACCTGTGATATGAGCAAAAGGCCTACCTCATTTGCAACAATTTTTATATCTCATCTATGGGGTGAAAGATGTTTTAGAAAGGCAGAAGACATCAGAGACCCTTTTCTCTCATGTCCATACTTAGTTTCAAAGAATGTGAAAAGATTCCTCATGTTGAACAAACTAGTCAGCTAAAAACGAGACATATTTGGTGATGCTCTTTAATGTAATCAGAAGCACAATGGTCTACACAATTTAGAAGGAAAGATGTGTTATTAGATCCAACTCCTTCTCCAAATATTTATCCATTGAGAAATCTATAGATTGCCTAGTTAGATGAAGAAAAGACCTATTCAAGAAATCTGGGAATTATTCAAGTCCCATTTATATTATTAACTATGTTAACTTCTTAAGTTTGAGCCCAAACTTGATACCCCATCTATAATAAAATTATTCTTAATATTAAAGTTTCAATTTAGTATACTCCAATCAAGAGATAATAATATGTTGTAGTGTGTGAATGAGTCAAAGACTAAAACATTGGGAGACGAAGAACTGTCTCAAAATCTTGTGCATTTCCCATTTTTCGTGAATAGGCCTTATAACAACTTTGGGAGGAATCTACCCTTCAAAACACTAGAGGTTGTCTATTTTCAAGAATAACAAGCTGAATGAGAGTGGATCTTGCATGAAAGGGATCACAACCTAATCAACCTTGTTTGCAATTCCCTTCAAATTTCTTGTATTTCTCTCATTTTTTTGAGTTAAACCTGTTTTAGAGAAAAAAAAGGGAAATAATTTCATAGAAAAAAAATATCTAATAGTAAAATGCAAACCTCATTGTAGTTCAGTTTTGAAGACTTGGTCACTCTAGACTCAGACCAGAATAAGCATTGATGACCTTTAAAATTCAAAAAATCATTATGTGCATTGGGTACAATATATGTATGTGTGTAAAAAAAAAGGAACTCTCTCATGAAGAAAGTTGAGCACGAGCTACATTTGAGATGACTAATGATTAACCATATTCACATGATATTTATAATGTATTTGATTTGTAAGAGTATGAAATGGTTGTTCCTTCCACCAACATGTAAGGGTGCAGAGTTGAAACATTAAAAAAAAAGTGTAGATAGCTTAGTAAAATATTGAATTCCATCTAAAATTGAAAAGCTTATGGAAATACTCATAGTTTATAAAGACTCTCACCATCTAACTAAAATCCAAAACAATATTGGCAAATAAATATAAAAATTCATGTAATTTAATTTTGATTTATAAGTATATGTTTCCATCTTCTACACAAAATATAGGATGCACTATACATTTAGCCATGCCCACTTTAAAACCATAAGATAATAAAAATTTTTTATCTCTCACATTCTAAAATATTTTGATGTAATGGATACAACATATGCATGTGTGTAAAAGAAATCACCATCATTAAGATATGATTAACTCAATAGAATGACTAATTCCTTAAATACTCCATGCAATGTTCATAATGTACCTATAAGGCTATGGAATGGTTGTTCTTCCTTCTACATAGAAGGAAATATAGCCAAACCACAAACAAAACATATGTAGATAGGTTAAGCACATATTAAAGGACATCTACAATTTAAAAATCCAGAAAAGTGCTCATATCTTCATGCAATTCCTAGAAAGTACCTATAAGGTTGTGAAGCAGTTGCTCATCCACCAAAGTAGAAGGAAATATATCTCTAACAAATGAAAGCATATTTAGATACGTCAAAGATATAATCAACACTATAAACCATGCATATGATGAGTAATACTTACAATTGATAGGATATCTCATTCTAGTGGTGTTTTTGAGTTTTATAGTTGTTGTTTCAAAACATTATTTGCAATAGCAACCATCCCATTGTCTCTGTGGTTCTTGAAGTTAAGCAACTTTCCATTCCAATTAAGTATAAGTTTTCGAGAGCTGTAACTTGATGAGGCCATATCTACAGGGCTGCATGTACACCCATGCACCTCCATTGTACTTTTGTCGCATGCATTGTCCATCTCTAGCCTTGATATTGTGACACCTTAATGTGATAAATTCATCTTTTGGTTTCCTGCAACCGTTAGATGTTGGCATTGAAGTTGAAGGTCTTTAACCTACAATAGTAGCTCAAGACAGGAGATGGAGATAGCTTGGAATACACACACAAGAGCTTCAATGGACTGTTGCACAAATAAACTAGTGGAAAAAAGATGTCTTTTTGTTACCTACTATGAAAATGTGAGGTTAAGGAGGGAAACACCTCCTTTTGGAGGTGTTTTGAAAAAATAAACATTTTTTCAGCTCAAAGCATGCATGGATTTCAAAATTGCGATAAAAAATAGCACTTTTGGTGCTAAATTGTAATGGGGGGTCCATTGTCAAATGTTATGATGATCTTTTAAACTTTTCAAAAAATTTGAATTTTTGGGCCTAGCATGGTTATGAGATTTCTTGTCTCTCTAGAGGCAACTCATTAAATAGGGGGGGAAACTTCTCCCCTCTCCCCCCCCCCCTTCAACCTAGTATTTTATAGGGTATAGATTGTGGCCACCACCCTCTTCTGATTGGCCCATCATTAATCGCTCCTTAATCTAAAAGGCCCATGGAAGGTTCATTTTTTCCCTAATGTTATGTTGTGGGCTATATAAGCTCATAGACTATGTAAAATATATCAATGATTTAGCATGAGTATTTAAAGATTCTATTTCTATCTCATATGCAATCTTTAGCATGCACACTTTGGTCATATGAATTTTGTTGTTTTCTACACTTGCAAAAATCTTAAAAGGTATCCTCTCTACGCAAAAGTGAAGCACCTTGTAAAATTTTCTATGAAGGCTATATTTTGGGAAAAATGAAGAATTCATCATTCCAAAAGGATGGTGAACTTTGAGATACTCCTAAATTTCAACTTTCTATAGTGATGTGTATGGTCCTATGCAGATAACTTGTTTCGATAACTATCTTTCCTTCATTACTACTATTGATGATTTTTATAGGTGTGCATGGGGTGTATCCATTGATAGCAAAGTTTGAAGTAGTTATGTGCTTCGAATAATTTCTCTTTATGGCAGAAAATCTATCAGCATATAGACTCGGCACCCTCCATTCTCATCGAGGGGGGAATATATGTCTTTTGATTTTAATGCATTTCTAGTTGAGCATGGAATAAAATATCTATCTATAGTAGGATATAAATCTCAACAAAATGGAGTTGCTAAAAAACAAAAACAGGCCTCTCATGGAGATGGAAGGTGTATGGTCAAAAGTCAAGCTTTACCACATAACTTTGGGCTTGAGTCTATTATGTGTGTAGCATTTTTGCTTGATAGTTGTACCACCAAAGCATTGAAATCTATCACTCCATATGAGGCTTGGCATGGCCACAAGCGATCTTTTGCTCATCTCTGTGTCTTTGGTTGTTTAGCATATGCATTAGTGCCTAAATAAAAACATAGGAAATTGGATGATAAAGTAGTGAAATGTATTTTTGTTGGGTACAATTCTAAGAGATTAAACAAATTTTGGTTAGTTGTGATGTTGTTTTTGTGGAAGATGCAATTCAGCAATTACTTTCATGTAACAAGGAGACTTGACTTAGCTCTAGACTGTTGCCTCTTTTTATATGTGGATAGTTAAATGCTTGTCCAATTGAGGCAATGTCTCAATCTTTAAAGTTTCAACATGATGATGAAAATCATTCCATTTCTGATCTAGATTTACATGATGCATTTGTTGATGAGAGGGCTGATATAGAGGAGGTAAAAACTATCACTAAATGGTTGGTGCAAACTTTGAGCGATAGCAAATTACATGCACCTCTATCATATCTTACTCATTCAGGCTCTCCTAGTGCTTCCTTTATATTACATTGCTATGCAATGCCTGGCTCTCATCTTTGTGATGAGAACAAACCTATTTCTTTTGATGAAGCACAATATTCAAAGAATTGGACAACTGCTATGATATCAAAATATGATGCTATTATGAAGAATGGTACTTGTTGTTTATGTGATTTTCCTATAGGCAAAACGGTTTTTGGAACTAAATGGGTATACAAGTTGAAGTGTAAACCTCATGAAATAGTTGAAAGGTATAGGCTTAGGCTTATGGAAAAATGTTATGCTCAAGAGAGAGGCATTGATTTTGAGGAGACCTTTGCACCCACATGCAGAATGGCCATAGTTGATAGCATCTATGCACTTTCAACTCATTATGGTTGGAATGTACATTAGTTGACATTAAAAAATGCAATTTTTGAATGGTGACTTACAAGAGGAAGTGTATGTATTTCAACCCCATGATTTTGTGTGACAATGGCATGAAAGAAAAGTGTGCAAGTTGAAAAAGGAATTATATGGGTTGAAGCAAGCACCACATGCTTAGTATGAAAAGATGCATGCCTACTTAATTGCACATGGTTTTGGGAAGAATTGAATTGAGAGCACCATATATGTTAAGCATGCACATGATGTAATTATGATCATTGTTTAGTATGTTGATGACACGCTCCTCTTTGTTCCTAATAAAAAGCATATTGTTGAATTTAAGGCTGATTTTCATGCCTTTTTTGTCATATTTGCAACATTTGCATCATTATTTTGGCCATTGAGTTTATGCAAGATGATGCGGGAATACCTTTTTGTCAAACAAATAATATTAACATATCATTTCAAAATTGTGGTCTTGAATATTGGAAACCTATTCTCACTTATCTAGACACAAGTTTACATTTAAGTCTTTATGATGTTGGAGATGCATTCAATGTTGTTCTTTATCAAGAAGCTATTGCATGTTTGATTTACATATGCATAAATCGGCCTCATATTCAATTTCTTATCTCTCTTATGAGAATTTTTATGTATTGCTCAAGTGTCAAGCATTGGTAGGAAGTGCAACGCATCTTTCACTATGTGAGTGATACCTGGCCACTTGGATAGTTTTATTCCAAGTGGGGATCATTACCACTATATTTACATGCTTTTTCTGAACTTGATCGGGATGGCTTTCATTGAAGCTCATGTGTCCATTAATTATTTTTCTTCATGCATGGTAGCTCATGCATAGCTTGATTGTGCAAAAAGCAATATATTATGGCCACTTCTAGTTGTAAGGTTGAGCATAGAGTAACTTTCATAGAGAATGTTGAGTGTGTGTGGCTCAAATGTCTTTTGGTTGATTTGGGTGCTAGTCAATCTTCTACCATCACCATCATCACTCAGAGTCATGGTGCATTGGTAGTTGCTAGGAACCCTATATTACATGCTTGCACAAAAGCACATTGGGGTGTGCTATCATTATGTCAAAGAGATTTTCTCTACTAGAGAGATTTGCCATATGTTCCCACATAGAATAACATTAACGATCTTTTGACAAAGGCTCTACCTATGAAGAAGATTGAAGATTTTTGGTAAGCTTTGAGCTTACTTACTTTCATGGATTGATCTCTTTCCACATAGCTTGGCACTTCCTTATACATGAGTGCCAAGTCCTTGTTCACCACATCAATCCTAGGGGAGTTGGTGGATATACTTGCTACTCATGTGTGTCAATACACTTACAAATTGGCATTTTCTTCCCTCTCTAGCAGGTTTCTTTCCCTAGCTTGCATATATATCTGCTTGTAACCCTAACAAGTTACTTATCTTTGTAAATTCACTTAATAGTTTATTTAGTGTTGTGTTGTCCTTTTGAAACGGTAACTTGATGCACATATCCCATGAGAGGCATTGTTGTATACTCTTATTTCATGTTCACCAAATGGTTTTGGTTTTAAGGAGAGGGTTACTTTGGTATTTCTTTATAAGCATCATTTACACATTGGGTTTTTATGTCTTGATACTTTGTGGCATATTTTGTAATCCCTATGGAAAAGATTCGTCCATTGGAATACACAAACAACGACATGACATTAGTTTTTTATTTCCTCAAGGCCTTTGAAATTTCACTTGGCACTCTTCAAAGAATTACTTTGTAATATTTATAGGGCATCAACCCTTAGTTTTGAGCATATTCCTTGGTATCATGATTTCTTCTAATTCAAAACACCGGGGATTTCTCGATCAACCACTCTTTGATAATCTTGTCAAAGTTGACCACACACTTTTCCTTCCCAAGCTTTCAAAGCGGTTCATTTCTAATGGAATTCCATCAAGTAGATGAGCGATCGAATGGTTTACCAAGCATAGATTGCCTAGAATTAGCTTCATGAGGCAATATAACGAGGTTAGTAAGGCATTTCCAGTTGAAGATGCTTTTAGGATTGAAAAAGTACATATGAATTAGGTATATCCTAGCACTAGAGCACCAATTACAGCACACAGGGGGGCACCGTTCCCTATAACTTTAACATCCTTGACATCATGCAAGGAAACCACATATTTTACTTGCTCTAAAATTGGTTCTTATTTATTGGAGTCCACACATTTCTTTATTGGAGTCTACACATTTATTTGGAATGCTTTCTTTGGAAGATTTGTATGCCTTGGGAGCCGAGAACACTTTTAAGAACAATCTCTGCATATCTAAGAATACTTGTGACCTTGAGGAGTCCCTTTTGAAAGTGGGTTTGAGCATGGTTAGGTATTGATGACGTGTCATCAAATTAGATTGTAAAAACGAAAACCATGAATAACGAAAAGATTTTCCACCGCTTCACCGCGAGCATCTTCTTTGTCTATCTCTCTCATCATCTTCGCGTGTGTTCTAGAGGAGACGCCATGCCTGCGCACTCCACAGAGTGGTAATAGAGCAACTGATTGTGGACGCAGAAGTTATTGTCGCCCTGGCAAGCTGTTCCTACTATACTTGCAAAGGCAGAAGCCTCACCCACTGAAGTAGCATATGTTCTCTCCTCGGCTGATTACAAAC
The DNA here is from genome assembly GCA_020310875.1 of Ceratopteris richardii. Classification (NCBI taxonomy): domain Eukaryota; kingdom Viridiplantae; phylum Streptophyta; class Polypodiopsida; order Polypodiales; family Pteridaceae; genus Ceratopteris; species Ceratopteris richardii. Next base: position 165,333,311 of record CM035419.1, read on the forward strand.
AAGGGTGCTGAAGTCATTGTCGTCATCACATACAAGGGCTGAGCAGAGCAAACGCTTCTATTTTTTGACACAGAAATTCTGATCGCAGGTCATATAAATCATTCTTGCAAGCAAATGATTATATTGCGCAAGGAGGAGCACCCACAAAATATTTGTCCGCAACGGCAGCATCAAGCATAACCGATCTCTGTTTCCATCGATCTAGCACAGCTGGAGTGACATGAGAGGCGTTGGGACCATCTAGGAACTTATCAGTTCGTCTACAATAAAACAAAAAAAAAGGTGGGAGGTTAAAATTTTGACGCAGGCAAAGGAAAAGAAGAAAGTTGATCTACATTATAACATCCAATACATACATACATATCTACCTTGCAGCAAAAAAATAGAGCGTTCTTTATATATAGGCAGGTACACATTTCGTTTTGATTTCTTTTCGATTGCATGTGGCAGGTGACGTCATGTATTCTCTTGCGGGTCCTTAAATTAACACTACTCACATGCTGTGAGACAAATGTAATTATTTTGCAGGTCCTTAATTGGACAAATTATATGCATTTCGAGGTTTTATATTACCCTACTGAAAAACCTTGAATTTAAACAAAAATTGAGGGATATGATAAGGTTTTTAACTGGGGTATTCTCATGCTTGAAGATACTCTCGTGATATGGGCAGAAGGCCAAAGAGAAGACAGTCCAAAGATCTCGTGTACCAATCACAGGATGAATGTATAATTTTTGAGGCCTCCCGTCAGAGATTATTTGCTTATGTCACGTACTCTTATTGATGCTTTTACCCAGAGTTTGAATTTTTGGAGTGGATTCACTATAGTTGACTTGACTCTTATACACTTTGGACAAAGGAGACTCTACCGAAATTTTTTTCAGATAGGTAGAAATTGAGCATATAAGTGCATAGACGCAGGGAATACTTAGAACAAAAGGGAAATCATTCTGATTACTTGTGAACATTCAGTTTTGGGTGCATATATCTAGAAATATAGCTGAAATATTATCGGATTTTTTCTAGGCCTCTCCATAAGATTGCCACTGTATAGATAAGTGCTTAAATTGCAAGAATGGGTGATAACATTGCGCAAATAGTTGGTGATAAGCTTAATAAAGATATTTACCACATATGATCGTATAGGATGGAAAACTTCTTGATGGGAAAAGGACTATGAGTACTAGTAAATGGAGAGGACGAGTGTCTTGAGTTGCAAGATAATCAGAATGCTAAAGAGCAAAAGGAATATAAAACATGGATATAAAAATCGAGAAAGGTTCTCCATTGGATTTCAATATGTATATGAGAGAGCCTGATTCCACATATTATGAAGGCTAGCACACTGAAAGAAGCTTGGGACATAATTGATAAGATATATGGTACATGGACAGAAGCTAGAAAAATTCACTTAAAGCAAAAGTGGCATAGCATATGTCATGGAAATAGGTCCATATCGGATTATGTGGCTGAAATTAGAAAGATCACTGATGATTTAGCTTTCATAAATTACAAAGTTGAAGAAAGAACACAATATAAGAGCTTAGATACTTCTATCTCAGTGAGAGGCACTATGCAAGATTTTGACGAGTTAGTAGCTCTTTGCATGACAAAAGAAGTAAAACTTGGTTTAAATGCATTGGGAAGTGGCAATTCAAGAGATCATGTGTTCTTTATGCATAAAGAATGAGGTTCTAATCGTGGACATTCATCTTCTAGAAATGCAAATACAATGGATATGAGAAGAGGTAGAGGAAGATCAAACTCGAGAGGTAGAGGAAGATCACACGCACCTGGAAATTATTACCATTGCAGCAAGTATAGCCATTTTGAGAAAGATTGTTATTATAAGCAGAATAGTCAAAGAGGAAGAGATAGAAGCCATTACGCAGCACATGGAAATTTCTCGACTGAAAGTTCATATAGGAACTATGGGAGAGATAATATGTTTGTAATGGAGCATGTCTTGAATAGTATGTCTAAGCCTAAAAATGATATGAACTGGTACAAAGACTCTGGTTGCACAAATCATATAACGAGCATAGGAAAATAGTTTGAGTCAAAAGAGGCTTGGAAGACTAAAGAGTATGTGGCAACTAGTGATGATACGTTACACGTGATTAACCATGTTGGGAATGTACCGCTAGTATAAAGGAATTGTGTTCAAAACACATTAAGCGATGTCTTACATGTGCCCAATATTACAAAGAACCTAGTTTCGGTTGGTCAGCTAGCGGATCAAGACATGGAAGTTATTTTCAATAAACATGGTTGTTTTATACATGATTTCAAGTATGGCAAAAGAGGAAAATAGCTTGTTCACGGAAAGAACATGGGTAGATTCTTCACGTTTGACATGGATACATCCCTTTATGAGAATATGTATGCTAAAAATAGTGAACAATCAGATATAGTTGAACTATGGCATAAAAGAATTATTCATATCAATTTGAGGAAGTTAAACTCTATGGAAAAGCACAATGTTAGTGCATGGACTACCAAGATTTGGTCATTTAAACGTTAAAAGAATATGTGAAGCATGCACATTTGGAAAACATCAACGTATGAAGTTTCCAAGAAGAGAAATGCATAGAAGGAGACCTCTAGAGTTAATATATAATGATGTGGTTAGACCTGCTAGAACAAAATCCGTTGGTGGCTCATTATATTTTTTGATATTGATTGATGATTATAGCCAATATACAATCAGATTTAGGGGGAGAATATATCTCAAGAGAATTCGATCAATACCTTAGTGATCATGGAATCAGAAGGCAATTATCTGTAGAAACACACCGCAACAAAATGGTGTTGAAGAAGGCAAGAATCGTGTGATTGAGGAAGTTGCTAGTGCCATGTTGAATGAAAAGAACATGCCAGATATGTTTTGGGCAGAAGCTTGTCATACGGCTATACATGTTATAAATAGAGCTCCAACAGGCATGGTTCGTGATCTCACTCCTTATGAGAGACTATGGAAGCATAAGCCAAATGTTAGCTATTTATGAGTTTCTGGAAGTATTTGTTATGCACATGTGCCTACTCAGTTGAGACACAAGTTTGAGGCAAAATCAGAAAAGTGCAGTTTTGTTGGATCCTCAAAAGAGAAGAAAGGATATAGATGTTATAATCCTGTTACAAAAGAAAGTATAGTGAGTAGGGATGTTATATTCGATGAATATGCATCATAGTATGCACCCAAAGATATGGCTATGATAAAGAATGATATGGATGATTCTATGCATAATGTTCATGATGAGCCAACAACAAATCATAGACATTTTGACCATGAAGAGAGTCAAGACTATGGTTCATATGAGTTTCCTACACCTGAAACGTCATGGAGTGAAAATGCAAAGGATTATGCAAGAAGAAAGGAGAAAGAGAAAGATACATACATGTCTGATTCAAATATTGATGATGAGATAGTTATGCCTGGCATGTTGAGAAATATGAAGGAGAAATATGTTCCTCCATATGCAAGGAAAGAGACACGTTCAAGATCAGATGAAGAAATACCTTTGAGATGATCTATGAGAGTAAGACATCCTATGGATAGACTGAATCTATACAATAAGTCTATGAAGCTTCATTATGCATACATGACTGAGAGAATCAAGAGGAACCAAAGAATTTTCATGATGCGTCACAAAGTGAAGATTGGTGCAAAGCAATGGATGATGAGATGAATGCATTGAAGAAGAATGATACATGGGATTGAGTGAAATTGCCATTGAATAGGAAAGCTATTAAATGTAAATGGGTATACAAAGTGAAGTGCAAAAGTGATGCTTCACTGGAAAGATTTAAAGAGTGCTTAGTTACAAAAGGATATGCACAAGTATATGGATTGGATTATGATGAAACATTTAGCCCAATGGTAAAAATGACAACAGTGAGAAGCGTGATTGCATGGGCTTCTATGAACAATTGGAAATTGTATCAAATGGATATTAAGAATACATTCTTGAATGGAAAGCTGCATGAGGAAGTTCATATGCAGCAACCAGAAGGTTATGTGCATCCAAAGAATCCTGACTATGTATGCAAATTAAAGAAAGCGCTTTATGGATTGAAACAAGCACCACAAGCATGGTGCGAGCGATTCACTAAGAAGTTATTGGATCTAAAATGTATGCAATCAAAGGCTGATTATTCACTATTTGTATGAAATCAAGGAAGCCAAACGATTATATTAGTGATCTATGTCGCCAATTTGATCATTACTGGCAATGATGAGAAGAGGATTGATGATTTGAAAAGGCAACTAAAAATTGAATTTTCGATGTCAGATTTGGGAGAGCTAAAATACTTTTTTGGAATTGAAGTAATTCCAATGCAAGAGGGAATTTGGATGATACAATGTAATTATATGCTGGAAATTCTTGAGAGATTTGGTATGAGTGATTGCAAACCTGTTGATACACCACTTGATGCTAATGTTAAGCTTATGGATGATAGGAAGTACTTGCATGATGCCAATATGTATAGGAAAATGGTGGGAATTTTGATTTATGTAACAAAAACAAGACCGGATTTGAGTTTTGCAGTTGGTTTGGTAAGTTAGTTTATGCATAAACCATGTAGAGTGCACTTGGATGTAGTGTGATGCATATTGTGATATGTAAAAGGAACATGTAACTTTGGATTATTTTAGGAGAGAAAAGTTCACCATGTATATATGCATACATAGATGCTGATTGGGTAGGAAATATCATGGAGCTAAGGTGAATGAGTGAATTTTCATTTTTGCTTGGAAGTGCAATCATTTCATGGAGTAGCAAGAAGCAACCAAATGTCGCTTTGTGAAGTAGTGAAGCTGAATATAGAGGCATTACACAAGCCGTTTTTGAGGCAACATGGATTAAGTACCTACTTGAAGATATGGGAGTCTACATCGATGGAAAGATAGTCATCTATTGTGACAATATGAGCACTATAATGCTATCAAAGAATCCTGTTTATCATGCGAGATCGAAGCACATCGAATTTCATTATCACTCTATTCGTGAGAACGTCATCGAAGGAGAAGTGGAGCTGATCCACATTAGCACTTGAGAACAAATGGCTGATATCCTCTCCAAAGCTCTTCCAAACGAAAATCTCATCTATTTCAGAGAAGCTTTAGGAGTTAGAAAGCTTTAGTTTGTATTTAGATTTCATTTCATGTTATTTCATCTTGTATGGACATATGAATTTCTTTCATTTTGTATTCAAGCTCATTCTGAGCTTGAGGGGGATATTTGATGATGTGTCATCAAATTAGATTGTAAAATAAAAACCACGAATAATGAAAAGATTCTCTACCCCTTTATTGTGAGCAACATCTCTGTCTATCTCTCTCATCATCTTCACATGTGTACCAGCGGGGACGCCATATCCTGCGTACTCCACATGTATGGTTTGTTGGAGAATACAACTTTTGTTAAGATTCTCCTTCTATCTTCTCTAATTCTGTAGATGTGCTTTTGAGTTATCAGCAGAAGTTTCTAGGTATGAATGACAACATTGATACAATTCAAAGTTGGAGAGGAGTGGGTATGGAAAGTTTTGCAACAAGTGTGATTTATTATCAGGTCCATGGGAGTTAGAAAACCAAAGGATTAGTGCATAACAAAGAAGCCTCCCTGTCATTGGCATAGGGTTGAAGAAAAATAAAAATTGGGAAGTGATAAGCCCCAAGTGATCAGTAATGTTATTAAAAAATGTAGCTGCCATAAATTATAGGTTTATCCATGAAAAAGACAGAAGACTCCTTTAATTTGACCATGTCATGCTGAGTCTTAAGGCGATCAAATATTTCTTTATGCAATGCGTCAATCATAGAGATGTTTTGCTCATATCTCTCCAAGAGGACGTTGTCGATTTTAAATTGTGCCGGAAAAACAATATTAGAAGGTAGAGACTCAAGAGATTGAAGGTAGATTGAAGCAATTAAAAGGAGTGCCATCTATTGAAGGAAGACATAATGCATCTCTCATGAAGATTTGTAGAATATCCAAATAAGGAAGACGACCATTCAATTTCGAATCCCACATGCTCCCCTCTACACGCTTGATTGCGGGTAATAGACACCCAACCTTTTGATTGCATCACAAGGACAAATGAAAACTTGGTTAATGCCATTTTCTTGGAGCGAGTGGCCAATAATAGCTGGTCTAGGTATGTCTTCAGCCCTCAAATACTAAGGAAAAGGATGATCTTTTTTGAATGAATGATCATTGTCTAGTCACGATTTTCTCTTTTCGTTTCTCAGCCCTCAAATATTAAGGAAAAGGATGATCTTTTTTGAATGAATGATCATTGTCTAGTCACGATTTTCTCTTTTCGTTTCTCGGTTTTATTTTCATATTTTGTACTTTGGGCGGGGCCATTGTCCGAGGGGTAATCACTTTCTGGGCGTTTCTCTTTTTAGCTCAATGTTTTCCTTCTTATCGGTGTCTCGCATAATGAAACCAATTTTCTGGGTTGTCCTGCTTGTTGTTACCGTAACCATCTCTAAACTTCTGTACCCTCCAAACTTTCATACGTCTCATCCTAACTGTAAATGCGTTTCCAAGGTACAATAGGATGATTCTGCCTCCCTTCGGAAAAGGTAGTTTTAGAGATTGTGAAGGTGATGATGAATGGTTAAGGTGCATACAAAGTAAGAAGAATGATAGGATGCGTTGGTTATCGAAGACACACAATATCTCTCTCACTTGGTGGATCCCCCTTTTTGAGAAATCATGATGATATCATTACTAATTTATTCCATATTAATCTCCTCGTGAAGGGTTTGGATAAGTTACAATAACCTAATGATTCATTTGGGCGCAATGCGAAGTAGAAATGGCAAGTAGAAATGGTCCTATCTAGGGTATTGGATATTAGAAAGAAGTTGGATATCATTTTTAGGCTAGATAAAATTACGAGGGTTGGTGATTGATCAAAACAAGGACTGACGATAAGGGTAGAAAATCCATTGGGCTTGATTACCACATAATTCAACCTCACGTGAAAGCCTTGAGAGAAACAATGATATCCATATCTATGATTTCCTATGTTTATTACAATGGGCGAATCTATCTTGCCTTGGCGTTTATGGATAAGTGGAAGATCCCACATGGTGCTTGGGTTCTTTATTTTTTTCAAAAGATGTCAATGAAAAATAATGACAACGAGCACGGTGCAAAAAATATTTGGTGTCGAAAACTTAAAGTACTTGTCATTCAATGCAAAGAACTTGCATGATCTTCCGAAGAACTGAAGCAAAGAACTGAAGCAATTGGATCTTCCGAAGCCATTTGATGCAATAAGAATTGATGTTCCGCGAAAGATTTGAAAAGAGCGATGAATGATGAATGTAAGGCAAAAGAATGAAGAACAAGTAGAGTTTCATCGTCCACGAGAAGAACAAAAGTTTCATTAACTTGCTCTGTATTTCATCTTAGTTCTCTCTCTCTCTACCTCTCTCTCTCTCTCTTATTAACAATACCTTTGAGATAAAACAGAAATTCCTCTTTTAAGATTCCATCTCAAGTTTTCATAATAACAGGACGGCACAGAAATTCCTCTTTTAATATTCAAATCACCTAAAACAATGAAATTTCGGGTGTTCAATGCAACGGTTTGGTTCTTCATTGAAGCAGCTATGCAAGGCCCTTCAAACGATGAGCTTTTCCTAGTGGAGACAAAAGGGATCTTTAAATTGATCATTTTTTCCTAGTAGACCCATCAAACTCAAAGTCTCAGCTTCTAGTTTCGAGGAAGGATTTTTTTCTTTTTTTTTTTATGTTCAATGCATTTGAACATTATTGAAAACCTTTCCGCGACAAAGAATAATGATGCTTTGAAGAGTCTCATGAAAGATCTGTTTGTGGGCATGTCAAAGTTTTCTTAACTTCGTTCCTAATATGTAGTGCCACTAAAAAAACTGCATGGATAAACAGCTATTCTAGTTCTCGAAGGCAGGCGAGTGATTGAAAAGACATGCTAGGCATATTTACACGATAAAAGATATCTCGTTTCGTAAAGGAGCATATGCTAAGAAAGGGGAGGAAGTAAGAACGATACTGGTTTTGAATTTGTTGTAGAAAAAAATAATTCACGGATCCCACAATACATCTTAACCCTCCAATGGTCGAATGCTATATTTATGCAAGCTTTGTAAGCAAGGGAAAGCGAGAAAACGCAGACACTTAAATGGGTGACATAGACAGACTCCATCAAAGATAAACTTCTCGATAAAAAGAAACGTGCATGTTTATATATTTGAAGATAGATGGCATCGATGTGAAGAAGCCATGATTGCCCCATTTATCTCGGATTATAAAAGACATTGAAGAGATTATAGTGTGTACCAATGCATTTAATGGCGTTTTTGTTATGGCTTCTGTATTCCTAAACATATAAAAATCATGATCCCTTGCGCTTGTGCGATCATCTGGATTCTGGATCCTTGGAGAGGAGTTGCCCGGCCCCCAGGGGGCTTCCGATTGCGGAGTCAGCGACCAGGGTGATAAGAAGGAGAAGATCAGTACTATTCCGGAGGCAACTCGCGAGTCGCGACCACTTCACACAAAAATATGACAAAACGGTGAAGCTCGCTAGGGTTTCTTGTGCATGATTCTCCTGAGCCTTCCATCGGGCTCTCCTTTCGCGCTTGGTTGCCCCCCTGAGTGGGGGGTATCGTTCTGCCTCCCTCTTAGAGCTTATGGCATTGCATGAGGCACTAAGGGATGGACTTGCCGAGGCTAATGGCTCGTTTGGTTTGCTCAACTCCATGCTGAACCCGGTCTTTGACTCCAACTCCTCCAATGCTGGAGTTCCTGCTCGTTCCGAACATATGACTACTCCTGGGGACACTCAGGTAATTCGAAACCCTACCCTATCTCCGCAGAGACAAGGTGGTCTCTCGTACGCGAATGCTGTGCAGACTACATTCCATGCTCCCTTCTCAATGTTCAACTTGCAAAACTTATCAGGTATGCACGTTCCGTATAATAATGTAAATGATAGGAAGGGTAAGGAGAAACTGGACGAGGTCTACTCTGAGGGCAGGAACTCTCCTCATTTCATCAATATTGAAACTGATGACATTGATAGGGATGATTGTACCCTGACTATAGAAAGTAACTCTTTGGAGGCTTGGAATAATCATCTATCAGAGAAAGTTGTGATAGGCCTTTGTCATGGACCTAGGCCTGCTCAGGAAAACCTAAAAAATTGGATGAAGGTAAATTGGGAAAGCAGGGGGCTTTTTGCCAAGCATATCCAATATCTCCCTAATAACTACTTTCTTTTCTTCTTTGAAGATGCTCATAATGCTATGCAAGTTATAGCTGAAGGCCACTGGGTTATAAGAAATACTCCTATCTCCTTCTTTAAATGGTTTCCTGGTTTTAATCCTAGGGGTGCTAAACCTACTAAGGTCCCAGTTTGGGTAGAACTGCCTGACCTCCCTGTTGAGTACTATCCTTGGATAGAACAGTTGGGCAAACTTATTGGTAAAGTTTTGGGGCAGCGGCCAAAAAATGGATTCAATCCGAAATGGGATCCACAAATGCTAATCGAAGTGGACACCTCCAAATGTATTAAATCGGTGTTAATTTTAAAGAATACTGAAGGGCTTAAACTTCATGAACAAAAGGTTTTGTATAAAAACCTCCCTAATGCCTACTTTAATTTCTATAAACAGGGACATTTGATTAGAGATTGCCCAATTTTGGTGAGTGCTAAACAACAAGAAAAGAAAGAGGAGGAGATCAAGAAGCCGGGTCCTAGTAATGTTAAAGATGTGTCTCCTCATGTTGATCAATGGAACAAGAAGGCTCCTCTCAGGAATAGAAGAAAAACCTTTAACTCTGTGTTGAAACCTGAAGTGTTGGTCAAAGAAATTAGCAACCCCTTTCAAATTCTTGAGAATCATGATAAAGAGGAAGACTTAGGAACAGGTATTTCGAGTCCTCTTCAAAAGAGTAATGATCTTCAGCCTTCTTTGCAGGTATCAATCCCAGGTGAACGATCAGGATGGTCCACTGTTGGTAAGAAAGGTAGCTTCAAGCCCTATGGTAATCTTCCTGTTACCACTGCTGTTGATGTTGGTAAATTCAATGATCAAAAAAGTAGGGATGAAATTTTTATTGAACAACTTAATAAAAGTGATGAGGAGAGTATGCAAGTAGAATTAGAAAATGATAACATGAATGATGTGGCTATGACTACTGATAGTCCCCTTGCCAAGGAGAAAACAAAATCCAAAAGGAAGGATACAGTGAGAGTCTCCACCTCGGCAATCAAGCCCCTGAAGAACCCTAAAAATTAATCTCGTCTCTTTTTCCTGTTTTATTATGGACTGCCTCAACATTATCTCTTGAAATGCTAAAGGTCTGTCTGACCCTGTTAGAGGTAAGATTATTAACAGATGGATAAAAGATTCCTCCTTGAGTCCTGACTTTATTTGTCTGCAAGAAATTAAAGTTGGAGGTTTCCAACTTAAGTCCAATCTCAAGATTGTGTGCAGTAGGTCCTCTTGGTTTCATACCAATCATTGTGGTGAGGGTGCTGCTGCTATTGGCATCAATGCTAACCTGCAGCATTTGATTGAAGAGGTGATGGTAAGTGACACCAATCAGTGGGTGGCCCTTAAGTGCAAGGACCCCCTGAATCTCACTATTGTGTGTGTTTATGCTGCTAACTGCTCTTTGACTAGGTCCAAGTGTTGGGAGGAACTTGGTAAGCTGAGTGGAGATCTCATCCTCACTGGGGACTTCAATATGGTAACCAATGCTGTTGATAGGAATGGTAATAGTAACAACATTCTGTCTGGCCATGAAAAAAATTGTTGGTTTAATATGGTTCTTACTCACAATCTCATTGATGTTTCTATTAATACTGGTCATACTTGCAACAATAGAAATGCTAGAAACAATTTCTCTGCAAGGCTGGATAGGCTTTATATGAACACCAATAGATTTCATGCCCTCTGGAGCAGTTGTTGTGAAGTTGACCCTTCTCTTCAGCTCTCTGACCATACTCCCCTAATTACCAAGCTGATGGGCAATAACCCTAGTTATAGGGCTGGTTGGCCCCACCTTGATATGTCGCTTATAAAGATTCCCATTGTGAAATAGCAAATCAATTGTATCTTTAAATTGCATTTCATCAAAGGTTGTTCCCCTTTCAAAGCTTGGGAGGTGGCTATCAGGGAAGTGCAAGGAGTTCTTACTGATTACAAAAGAAAGGCTAGACTCATTAGATATAATAGAAGGATGATGATTCTCAAAGAGATAGAAAACATAAGGAAGTCCAAACTTGCTGACCATGTTAAGACTCAGAAAATCATTGAGACCCAAGAAAAAGTGAAGTATGAAGATTATCTTCTTGCTCGGGGTGCCCTTGTCATGTCCAGAGAATTTTGGGCAGGGAAAATTGATAAACCTAACAAGCATATGTTTGAGTTCATGAAGAAGAAAAAAACTAGGGACTTCATCCCCCTCGTTAAAAAACGTAATGGTGATTTTGCTTCTTGTATGGAAGAAAACCTCCAGGAGGCTGTTTGTTTCTTTACCAATGTTTTCTCTATGCCTCCCAAGAGAGGGTACCACATCTGGAGTGCAAGAGCTACCATTGCCCAGGAAAGGAAGAAAATGATTTCTCCTGGCTTGGTCTCCCTCCTTGATCTCCCCCTTTCTGCTGGTGAGGTTAGAGAAACCATTAGTAAATTGAGACCTGGTAAGTCTCCTGGACATGATGGTATCCCTAATGAGTTTTTTCAAGAATTTAAAGAGGTTTTTGTGCCCATTATTCTTTGGATCTAGCAAGAAGCCTTGAGAAGAGGGTCCCTTTCTACCTTCATTAATACTGGTGTTATCAAACTGATTCACAAAAGAGGTTCTAAAGATGATTTTAATAACTGGAGACCTATCTCTTGTCTGACTTCTATTTATAAAATTTTTGCCTCCTCCCTGGCTAGAAGGTTGAGCCCCTTGATGGATAGTATCATCCTCCCTGAACAAAAGGGGTTCATTAAAGGTAAATTCATTCTTGATGCTATTATCTCCATTTGGGAAGGTTAAGAGTATACCAAAGAGTTGAACATTGATACTTTCTTTTTCAAAATTGATTTTGACAAGGCCTATGATAGGATAGAATGGGATTTTATCCTCCAGTCTCTGCATGATATAGGCTTGGGCAAAAGCTTTATTAAGTTTACTAGCATTTTTTTTGGTAATGCTCAGTCTAAAGTTTCTATGAATGGCTATTTGTCCCCCCCTTCAAGCTGTGCAGATCTATTCGTCAGGGTTGTCCCTTGGCTCCCCTCCTTTTTGCCATCACTTCTGATGCTCTTGGCTAGCTGATTAAGGACTCTATTAATCAAAGCACTATCAAGGGCATTGAGATCCCTCAAGCTCAGTCTCAACTTTGCCTTCAAATGTTTGTTGATGATACTACCCTGCTTATGAAAGCTGATGACTCTTCTGCTGCTGCCTTCCTCAACTGTCTTAATATTTTTTGTGTTGCCAGCGGATCGGTAGTTAATCACTCTAAGACTGGCTTTTATTCCACTAATAACTTGATTCCTCAATGTGTTAAAGATGCTGGTTGTGAGGTGATAAAGTCTCGTTCTGTTTTCAGATTACTTGGCATACCCATGGGCTTTGAAGTCTCCAATGAACAAAGATGGAATTGGGTTTTGGACAAGTTTAGAAATAAAATTTTTAAATGGATTGACTTTCAGTCTAATATTTCCCAAAGGGCCTTTGTCCTTAAGCACTATATTTTGCCTTGCCTGACCTATTTTTTGTCTTGCTGGCTTCCTACTAAGAAACAGCTTTCTCAAGCCATTTCTCTGGCCAGGAGATTTCTTTGGGGAGGTAGTAATGTCCCCAAGGTTGCTTGGAAGATCTGCTGCATGAAGAAGACTGAAGGTGGTCTGGGTTTGATTTGCCCTACCCGGATGGCTACTCAGATGGCTGCTAAATGGATCCTTAGGGCAGTTTCTTCTGAGGATTTTAGGGCCTACTTGATCAAAAGGGATATTTCCAAATTTTGGATCAAAGATAAAAAGTCCTGGTCTAACTTTTATGTTTGGGATGTTATTGTTTCTCCATCTACTTTTGTTCCCAAAGGAAGTGTCTTGGTTTGCAACTTCTGGAAAGCTTGGATGTCCATTAAAAGGGAGTACAAAATACCTATGTGGTTTCAGTTTAATTATTCTTTTCTTTTGCAGGATTCCATGTGGTTTGGGTGGCATACTCAAGATCTCATCTCCTCCTTCCCCATTAGATGGAACAAGTGTAGAAGGAGTGGCTTTAACAATTGGGGTGATCTTCTTAATAATGGTAATGTGCTAGAAGACTGGCATTTAATGAACATTGATTCTCTTTCTGCTGCCTGTAAACAGATACTCAAAGAGAAGAAGAATAAATTGTTGGAAATCTTGGATCACACCATGTGGCAGAAGAAGATCATGCTTGGTGAAGTTGCTCAAGACATTTTTAACAACTTCAAAAGGTCCAACAGCAGCATCAGATTGCTTGTTGGAAGACTTAACAGAAATTGGAATCTTTCATGGACAGCTCAACAATGGAGATATAGATTTCAATGCATATGGTCCTTCCCTGCTGCCATAAAGCACTCCTACCTACAGTGGCTTATTCTCCATAGAGGTGTCTGGACTGGCAGCAAGGCCAGAAAATTTAAAATTGATGCAGGACAATGTCACTTCAGTGGTTTGGATGAAGACTTGGAACATTTGTTTTTCAAATGTAAGAACTCCTTTAGATATTGGAAGGTCTTTTTTTTGTACTGCCAAACTTATGGAGTTAGGTCACCAGATTTTAGAGTTCTTCTTATAGGAGAAGCCAACAAAACGGACATTGTTCTCTGGCAAATTCTGAGGGCTCATATTATGTGGGCTATCTAGAAAGATAGGAAAAGCAAAATTTTTGACAAGTATTGTAAAGACGATTTTCTCCCCTGTATGATGGGCATTGTAAGACTTATTGATCACTGCTTACATTCTTCTAATTGTACCCCCTCAAGTGATGACAATCCAGCTTTGATTGTAAAAAAATACCCTTGTAATAAGTGGAAGACCAAAATGCTTCAAGCTCATTCTACATCTAGGGCCCTTATGTCCAGCTTTATCAAGCTGCATATTGAAGGGTATTTGATGTAGAAGTCCCTTCCTCCTGGAAGGCCCTTTGTATCTTCTTTTTGTATTGCATCAATTTTAAATTTTCTGTTCTCTCAAAAAAAAAAAAATCATGATCCCAAACATATAATAATATTTCTTAAAAGAGTTCTATAATTATCGATTGTTCAGAATACATGTCAGATATTAAATATAGTATATAAATATTCCCAGCCACGCAAAGATATCAAATACATTTGGTTCTTTTAAAGAATCAATCATTTTTTAGCATTTTGAGAACTGTATACTATAGTATCTCGATAGTGTCATATTATACTCGTATATGAGTATTTTTAAGGATACCCCATACGTTCTAAATATTTTCTTTTATTAAAAACCACACGACCCGAATTTCAGGTCAGCCATCCCGAGAACGTCGTGAACCTATCAATAATTGCACTACTAGAATGCGCACGCAACTTCTACGTCATAGTTGACATTTCATTCAAAGAAACGCACTTGATCAAGCATGGGAAGTGAAAGATCTACTGGCAAGTAGCTTTAGAGAATTTTTGTATATCGTGAGGATGCAAGATCACCGATACGAAAATGGCCTACTGATCGCCCTCTCATCCACAAACGCGGGGAGATCATATCAAAAGATATCCTCGAGCATCTTAGGATCCCAATGGGATTCCATATCCGTATTTGTCAATGTTGGAACTATATCTTCAACAGACCAGACTCTAAACCTTATTTTTTTTCAAAAACTACTCTAGATTAAAAAAAAGGGGGAGGAACATTGGAGAGAGGTACAAGGAAGGCTGATGCCTTTTCATCCTAATGGGCAATACACTTGCTGTTAAACTTATTGTTTTCTACGATGAATAACTTTTTGTGTTTGAGGTGGGAGAGATTTTATAATTCCCAATACTTCTACCAGCAACATTGGAAAGAGGTACAAAGAAGACTGATTACCTTTTTCATCCCCTTCATGGGTACTGCACTTGCTCTTAAACTTATTGTTTCCTAGAATGAATACTTTTTTGTGCTTGAGGTAGGAGAGGCTTTCTAATTCAAATTATTGCTACCTATGTACTCAAGGGATAAGTCGAAAGACCAATCTTTAGAGGTTTCTGAATGATATCTACACACCTTTATTCCCCAATTCTCTAAAGAGGTTTGCATCTAATGGCACTCGTAAGAGTCATGGAGTTGCCAATTGCTTCAATCAAGAGAGCTCGCTTCTAGCTGATTTGATGTTCTAGCAATAGGTACTTACACCCTACCAAATCATGATGCTATTTCAACATTCATAGAAAAGGATTAAGAAAAATATCATGTGTAAAATAATAGCTAAGGAGAAAATTATAAGATAATAAGAGAGTGAGTTCGGGACAATAGTCCAAACGCGGATTTCATATGTATACAAGAGACCAAACTTGATGGAGAGGACGTGCAAAAAAACTCAGCACATCTCTTCGACCCATGTCTGGGTTACCACTTCACACCCTAGAGGGGCTGGTGGCACAACTATTGATATTTGGGAACACAGTTTCAAGTGTTCCCAAATATCAATGATCAACACTTGAAGTGATTACTGATATTTGGGAAGGCCTTGAATTTGCTGAAGAGTTAGGTCAAGATGTGGTAATCCTCAAAATCAACTTCGACAAAGCCTACGACAAGATTGAATGGGACTCTATCCTTCAATCTCTAGAAGACCTTGGATGTAGTCAAAAATTCACTAAGGTGATCGTTACTTCATTGGGGAATGTGACGATGCAAATAAATATCAATGGTTAGCTACCAAAGCCAATCAGATTAAAATGCTCTATTACGCAAGGATGCCCGTTGGCCCCTCTACTCTTTGCTATTTCCATGGAGGGCTTAGTTGCCTTGTGCAACGTCACATGGATTTGGGTCTTATTAAAGGTCTCTCTCTCTCTACTTTTCAACCAGGGCACGATGATCGTAAGGCTTTTTGTTGATGACATGAATGCATTTGTGCATAATGACTTGCTCAACATCGAAACCTTTTGGGGGTGCCTTTACACATTCTCTATGGCATATGGTTTCGAGATAAACCACCCAAAAACTGCATTAATGGCCATCATCGAACCACCACCCGAAATGCTGGTTGACCATGGTTGCGAGATTATCCCCACGGATCTGCTCTTTAATCTGCTTGGTATTTCGCTAGGCATTAGTGTCTCTATGAAGCAGCCTTGGAGTTGGGTTCATTCTAAACTAGATAACAAGTTTGTGTACTAGAAGGGCATGCAAATCAAGCTCATGGGGTGGGCCATGGTAATCAATACCTTCCTCATCTCCTTGATCATTCACTTTCTCTCATGGTGGAGACCGAAGGATCAATAGCTCTACAAATTGGAAAGAATCTATAGAAAATTTCTTTGGATGGGGGTCAACAAGAGAAGGGGGGTTTGGAAAATTAAATGGTGTAACTGCATCAGCCAAAAGCATTGTGGTGGGTTGGGCGTAATGGACATCAAAGCCATGGCTGACAAGTGGATGGTTATGTGGAACACCAAGGCATGGTGTAATGGTGAGACCTCTTAGGCGAAGCTGATTTTTAGAAATAGGAATGTGATGACACTCATGGGCCTCGTGCATTGGAAGGACTTGGGCCTCCTTACCCTTTTAGTATCCTTGATTCTCATTTCCACTACAGGCTCGATTCTTGTGTGTGCCCCGTGTGGAAGAGTTGGAACAAGTTCAAACAATTTATCAAGATCAAGGAGGATTTGAAATGGGTGGTCTAGAACAAGGATTTTAGATAGTGGAAACGCATCTAGAAACAAGAAGTGGGCCTATGGATTAGCTTTGCAGACATTGACCTAGAGAAAAGAGTGAACAATGAAAAGTGGGCTTCTAGGAACAATTTGAAACCCAACTCCTCATTGGGTGGCACATACCTTGCCAAGAGGGCCCTTATTTGGCACAACCGAAATTGCTTGTTTAAAATCCCTAGAATCAAGGTGAACATGGACTTTCATATCTTGCTTAACAAGAAGTGGTGCCTGAAATAGGAAAGGTTGTATTGGGATTTGAAGTTCATGTCCATCTGACTTCATCTCATCGAGATCAAAAAGTCAGTTGTCATGTGGAAAATTCTCCATCGTGGTATCTAGACCAATCTCAACGCTAGTAAAATCTATGGAGCCCAATCATGGGGCAAGCAATGCTAGTACAGCATCGAGGACTTGGGTCACATCTTCTAGGTATGCCCCAAGTCTCTCTTGTTCTAGCGGACCCTTAGGAATATTTTGAGACTAAAGGAACAAATCTCCTCGAAGCAATCTCTTCTAGGGGAAGCTATTATTGCTCGACTTCACTTTGGAATGCTATAAGATGGGAAACCTCTAGAAGATTTGGAGAGAGCAGTGTGCTTACAACTTTGGACACACGCCTAAAGAGTGGATGATCAAGAAGTTGCTCTTCCTCCTTGCCAACAAAATCTCCAATAGCAAGAAGTCCCCACCATTTAGACACCATAAACTGTTCTTCAAGGAGAAGAAGAGACCCAAGTGGGTCCCCCATGAGAGGGTTGAGAGAGTTATTAACATCCTTTGTAATTCTCTCTAGATCCATTCGTTCTATCCCTACATTGTGGGATATTGTGTAATTCTCTCTAGATCCATTCGTTCTATCCCTACATTGTGGGATATAGGGGGGTCCCTAGGGAACTAGTCCCTTTCACTTGTAGCCTTTTCTTATTTAATTAATGTCTAGGAGCGTAGGCCAAGGTGGAACTTCCTTTTATATTAAAAAAAAAAAGATAGCAAGAGAGTAAAATAAGGTTTATAAGTTTTCATCCCCATTGACTTATAAGAGAGTAAGACAATACACAAAAGGTTTATAACATTTTCATTCCCTTGGAGGGGATCCAATGTTTTTCCAACTTAGTGTTTTGGAAAATCAACACCTTATGGTGTCTAAACGGTGAGGGGCTTGGGGAGAGGGGTGGGAGATTTGTTCATATCAAATATCCTTGTGCCCACGCACACCAGATATCTGAATCAACCACTCTTAGGATTCTAATCAAAGCTCATTGTGCATTTTTTTTTTCCAAATAATTAGAAGCCCTTTACTTCTCTTGGCATTCCATGGAGGTGATGAGCACTTGATTGCTTCACCAAGAAAATCTTGCATTTAATTAACTAAATGATGCAAAACAAAGAGCTCAACGAATCATTGCCAAGTCTAGATGATTTTCCGATAGTAAAAGAAAAGGTAAACTATGTCTTTCCTACCGCTAGAGCGCCACTTACACCACAATGAAGGGGGAAACCATTCCCTACCTCTTAAATATATGTTTAACCATGCAAGGGAACGACATGTTTACTTTCTCCAACATTGTTCGAGATCCCTCTATGAAGAATATACCACACGAGGACCACTCTCTTATGCTCTATAAGCAGGGTTCTCTTTAGAGATAGATAAATACCCGGTTGTTCTTTAGTTCTCATGATAGCCTCTAACATTATTGATCCATTTAGATTTTTCAAATTTGGGGGAGGATGGTGACCATGAAACGAATGATTCTCTCAAACATCTCTATTTTTAAGCATTAAAAGGCCCCAATAAATATGATCTATGTACTGTCCACGTTCTTAAATATGATATGTATAATTATTTTCGTTCTTGTTTCCACTGTGCTTTCACTTATGAAGATATTTCTACAAAATCATCTTACGTCTTCGGATACCTTATTTCTCAACATCCCTAACTCCATGGGCTATTTTTGCTCGCTACTAATGAAGCTAAAGTGTCTCAACGTGCTCTACTCCTTCCACAAAAGCAGACCAAATCTAATCCCTTGGGAACCATAGGGAACATTGGAAAGAAAAGTGTAAAGAGATCGGTCGCTTTCCATCTAAGGACTCTAGAGAGTGAACATCCCAACATTCCTTATTCCATAAATCTCTAACATATTGATAGCACAGAAATTCTAACTTCTATTTTAGGTGTCTGTCTTGGGAATGAGTTTTACAAAACCTTTGTTCAAGTGTCTCGGTAGACCATCAAAGTTGACAGCATGCCTCCATACCAGGCATAGAGGTCCCAGTAGATTACCTTTAATGTTTTAAAAGAATGCAATAGTAAAACCATCAAGACCATCTTTTTCTTTTAGGAAGAACATCGATTGGATCCTTGATTTTGTTGTAGGGAGGTGGACTATCGAGACTGACAACAGCGTCTTACAGAATAGTTTTCTCACTTTTGAGATGAGGACCATGCCTTCACATCTTCGAGGATCGAGCTGAGAGGACACCCCCAACTGCTGAAAGAAGTCCTTGGAAATAGCTTCAGATAAATTTTTCAGAAGGTTCTGTTTGGATTGTAGACATTTCTTTTTTTTTTTTTGATAAAAACAGAAAGAATAAAATTGATGCTAGACAAAAACAAACTTACATCAGGCCCTCAGGGGAGCCCAAGGCAGATATAGGAAATCCTAGTTCCAAAAAGGTAGGGGGGCCTCATAAGAGGATACAGTTAACAAAATCACCAAGGAAAGTGATCATGTCACACCTGGGCTTTGAGTACATACGAAGGAGCTTGGCCTTCCACACATTACAGTGGTAGTTTTTTAAAATTACAAAGGGGCTCTTAAAGTCCTATTGGGATTCATGACAATAGGATGAACAGAGATTCAGGATTTTCCTCAGACCCAGCAGACAGGAGAAGAAGTGATCTTTTCCCCTTTTATTAAAGATGGCACTGTTTCTATTCTTCCAAATAAACCACAAAGAATGATTTCTGATAATCTGCCACAGAAGGATGTCCATGCCTCCTGATTCACCAATCAAAATATCTTTGCAACTTGGAGTTTTGAGCCCCTGTATTTGACAGTAAGAACAAATGCCTACCCAGAATCTGGAAGCAAATTTACATTTAATGAACAAGTGCTCCAAATCCTCTTCTTTGCCACAGAGTTTACAAAGTCCAGCATCAATTTTATTTTATACTTCCTAGCATGGCTTCCCGTCTAGATGCCTTTGTGGAGAATGAGTCAGTTCAGACAGGATTGCTTGTTAGAGAGGGGGAAGGCCCAGGAGCACTGAAATCTGTACTTCCACTGCAGGTGGGACCACTGAAGGCCCCACTTCTTATTCAGCTTTCCAGTAATCTCCTTAATACGTCTGACATTCCTTTTGTAGGAGCTTAGCATATCCCCGGCGACATCTTGGAGAGAAATCTCCTTCCTCGACATGTTGACCTCCATCTTCTCCATCAACATCTCCTTCTTGCTTATGAGAATCTGTTTACATTGAACTGAAAGACCGTCAGTTTCGAGAATAGCATTATCATCAACAACTTCACCTGCACTTATCAAGTCCTGCCAATGTCCAAAGCCTTTCTTTCTGCATTTATTCCATCTAATTGGGAGGGTAGGGAGGGTTCGAGTATTAGACCAGCCAAACCAAATGGAATCCTGCACTAAAAAGGAAAAATTGTGAGCAAACCAGACTGGGAGATTATTTATTGGATTCTAGACATTTCTTTGGAAGGTTCTGTTTGGAAGATTTGTACGATTTGTCAGTTCACAAGCCTTTAAAAAACTTGTCAGTCCACAAGCCTTTTAAAAACTTGTCAGTCCACAAGCCTTTAAAAAACTTGTCAGTCCACAAGCCTTTAAAAAACAATTGAGGTGTTTTTTCTCTTAGCTTTCTCTTCATATCCAAGAATTATTTTGACCTTGAGAAGGCCCTTTTGCAGGTGTGTTTTAGCATGGTTAGGTTTACTCTGGACGAGAATAAGTCATTCATAAATCTTCTCCCTTCTTTCTCTTATAATTTTCTAGATCTCCTTTTGAGTTCTGCGTATAATAGTCTGGGTATGATTGACAACATCGATAGAAGTCTTAGTTAGGGAGGAGTGAGTGCGGAAATCTTTGCAACAGGAAGCCTGATTTCCTATCAAATCGAGGGGAAAAAACCACCAAAGGATTATCACAGAACAAAGGATCATTAGCAAAGGCATCAAAAGAGATAACAATTGGGAAGTGATCAGACAATACAATAACCAGTGACGTTCATCCTCATTCCTTTGATTAAACGACGTACGTCTCATTATTGTTCAGAATACAAGTCGGATATTAAATCTAATAAATAAAGATTTCGAGCCACGCAAAGAAGATATATGTTGACTTTTTGGTTCATTAGAAGAATCAATCACTTTCTAGCATTTTTAGAATTCTATACTATAATATCTCGAGAATGCCATATTATACTCGTATATCAGTAGTTTTAAGGATACCCCATGCGTTCTTAATGATTATTTAGTGAATCCAATAATTAAGGATACCCAATTTGAGGTCAGCCCTTCCGAGAACGTCGTGAACTATCAGTAATTGCAGTAATCGAATGAGCACCCAACTTCCACGTCACCGTTGACATTTCATTCAAAGAAACGCATTGGAAGTGACAGATATCACGGAGTTAACAAATGACCGTTATGTCCCACGAACGCGGAGAGATCATATCAAAAGATATCAAAAGATGGCATATCTCCATGTCTCAATGTCGGAACTATATGCTGAACAAATTCGAGAAAAACACTCTAAATTACAGAAACAATGACGGAAAAGAGAGTTACAGGAGCATTGGACTGAGGTACCAAGAAGTCTGATGACCTTTTAATCCCCTTCATGGGGAATCCACTTACTCCTAAACTTATTGATTTCTACAATGAATACCTTTTTGTGTTTGACGTGGTAGAGATTTTATAATTCTGAATCCTTCTACCTAGGTAGTCAAGGGATATCTCGAGAGACGATTGTGTAGGGGTTTGTGGATGTTCTCTATAAAACTATTTTCCCAAATTCGCTAGAGAGGTTTTCATCTAATGGCATTCTAAACAGTCGAGGAGTAGCCAATTGATTCAATGAGCATAGCTTGCTTCTAGCGGATTTGATGTTCCCGCAATGAGGACTTACACCTTGCCCCATCATGATGCTATTTCAGCGCTGAAAGCAAAGAATTCACAAAAAAGAGCCTGCTTTAAAAGCTAAGGAGAAACTTATAAGCTAGTAAGAGATTTCAAAGAAGGTTATAAACCTTTTATCCCCACCAAAGTATGAGAGAGTAAGAGAGTTCAAGGAAGAGATTAAGAGAGTACAAAGAAGGTTTATAAATTTTCCATCCCCTTCGTGGGGTTCCATTTCTTTTGTAGCTTATTCTTTACGAACATGAACACCTTGTGGAGTCTAAAGGCGAGGGGGTTTTGGGGGGGGGGGGGGGGGGGGGGGGGGGGGGGGGATTTCTTCATATCACGGACTCTTGTAACTACACACACACACTAGGGATTTCTAAATTGTTCACTCTTTGGGCTCTATTAGCAGGTGCGAGAGTTCCTTGAACTTGGACTCTCCTATAGTCCAAGTTCAATATATGCAGCAATTGTCTTTTAGAGGTATCTTTTAATTCTCATTACATCCTCTAGCATGTGTCCATTGTTGCATTTTAGAATCTTCGAATTGGGGGGAGCCATGGTGAGCAAGAAAGTAATGACTCTCTTAACCATCTCAATGTTTTTAAGACTCAAAAGGAACACCTCAATGATTTTACGCCTGAAAAGGAGCCAATAATAATATTATATTTTGTGGCAACAACCAAATTTGTAAATATGCATATTACTTTCTGTTTGGATCATGGAGAAGCGAAACCCGAATCTGAGAAGTAAAACCCGAATCAACATGCAGTCTATGTTTAATTAGTAGCTCAATACAATAGAATTCGAGTAGAAACATCTTTGAAACAAAGGTTTTAGCAAGTGGAAACATCTCTAGAACCATTATAGAGCTCATTGGATAAGGTCTGAGGACATAGACTATGAAAGGAGAAATGACT
This sequence comes from Ceratopteris richardii, assembly GCA_020310875.1. NCBI lineage: Eukaryota > Viridiplantae > Streptophyta > Polypodiopsida > Polypodiales > Pteridaceae > Ceratopteris > Ceratopteris richardii. The sequence continues at coordinate 165,356,304 of CM035419.1, forward strand.
TTGATGATTTGTGCCTTCTCAAGTTGAGAATCAGCTCTTGGGACAACTCAAAGACATCTTCTTCTTGGAAATGACTCCCCCCTAGGACTGAAAAATTAAAATGGCCAACGACAGAAAATTAGATAAAATTCAGAGGTGTCATGACCATATTGAATTGCATATCTTCGTTCACTGGGGATAATGTGAGAACTGTTCTAGCATCAGATGGAAAGTCATGTGTGGGGACCTGTGGCACCCTCTCATTGAGAAAAAAAAATGTTTCTTATGTGGCGAATCCTCCATTGTGGAAATTAGACCAATTCCAAAGCTACTAAAATTTGTGGGGCCCGTCATTGGTGTAAGTGTTGTGTCTCAGGCAGAGAGAACCTTGGTCATGTCTTCTTCGCATGCCCTAGAACCTTCTTGATCTAGTAGCCTCTTGCCAAGAGTTTGGGCGGAACAAGGCAAATTAGCTAGAAACAAACATTATTGGGGGAAACGATTGGCTTCTCTTCTACTTTGTGGAATCTCATCAGAGAAAAAGGACTGTGGAAGACTTGTTAAGAAAGATATGTGATCAAGTTTCATGGGCATCACAAAGAATCGCCGATTGAAAAATCTCTATGCATGTTAGGTAGAAGAATATGTGATTGTAGTATAAAAATCGACCTTTCAGACACCTAGGATGTTTTCTTTGAAAATAACAAGAGTAAAACTAAGTGTTTCTCTCACGAAGATGACAAAAAATGTATTAAATTTTTCAGCAACTCTCTTTAAAAAACATTTATTTCACTTTGAATCTTAGATATCGTATCGGTTGCGGTCGGTCATAGCTTAGGGACCATTAACTCCTTGCTTTGTGGGATGTAGAGAATCCCAAGGGCACTAAGCCCGTACATTGTATAATTGTTCCTTTATTAATGCATGCATCGGAAAGTAATCTACTGCTAAACTTCCTTTTAGAAAAACAAAATAGAACACGGTACGATACGTGCATCATTACATGGGATAAGAGGAATTCATAGATCCAGCAATCTTGTTTCTCTTTTCACCTCTAACAATCTTTAACAAGAACCATTCTTTAATCATATGGACAGCCAATCTTTAATTAAACCTTTAGAGGTATTCCAGAACAAGCGATTGATGGGTAAATGCATCGCATTCTTGATGACTTGTATCGTATTGGATATCTGTAATTCGAACACTATTGATAACCTTCATTTGGGATAAATATAAGAACACTTTTCTATTAGAAAATTAGACAACCAACATGTTTTGATTTTGCTAATTAATCGTTGATGATTTATAGAGGTTCCAAACTATGTATGTCGCTTGAGTCAGTCGTCTAATTATCAGGGCGAGCGACCAAGCGCACCCAAAATTCTATATATTCGAAAATCACTTGTTAGAGATGGAAGATCATCTATTTAAATGCCAATTCTATTTAATTTAGTGGGGATCTCCTAAAAGTTAGCATTTTATGGTACATATCCCCTAAATGATTAGCATTTGAATAGCACTTCCAACCACGTAATAACAAATTATACTCAAATTACTTCTTCAAATCATACATACACCTTATTTGGACAGGATAGACATGTAGAGTTCAGATCCAAAATTTATTAACACATAACGAATATTCAAGAAAATATACTACTCTAGTTTTTTGATAGCATTATTTGATTGATGAAGGAAGAACTGTACTGCTTACTAAGAGTTCGGTTCATCATTCAAATTAAATATGATACATTGCATCCTTGTAAATCCTCATGGATAAGAGATCTCTAAAGACTTAGGAAAGAAATCATTTATTCTAATAATGAGTATGTTGTTTAGATTTGTGTTTTTTATGTTTTCAATTCTTTTAACATTGTTGGAGGCGGACTATGACTTTCAGAAGTCTTGTCATACGTCTGTCGAATTGTTTAAATCGTTTCTTTTTCTAAAACGGAAGTTTGGTCGAGGCCTTATCTCCATTTCTTGAGCTATTAAGAGAACAACTATAAATTCAATGGTCATAGTGCTTTTGGGATCCCCTATATCCCACAAAACAAAACAAGGATAAGATTACTCAGAGGCATAATAGCAATGATGGACCAAAACAATACGAGACCTAAGATTTGGTGGGTGACTAATGGCTTAAACCATGTTACTGAGAAGGTTTATGATTTTTTGTCGCCCTCCTCAACACCCACTTGCTTTTAATCTTTTTTGCTCCTAAGTCAAACATCATCTGGTTTCTGAAAGGCCTCAATTCTATACAATTACAAATTCTTCTATCTAATGAGCCTAGGTACTTTTCAATGAAACATTCTTTTAGATGAGCATCAACGTTTATCACATATCTTTCTTTCCATATCTTCTAGAGCGTTTCCACTCTAATGCCATTCCACAAGTCTAAAGAGGAGCCAATTCTTCTTCTAAGTCATGCTCTTTTCCAGTTGATTTCGCAATGTAAACTCAAAATCATCATAGGAGATTCCTAACTATGTAGCTTCTTGTGCACGAGAAGAAGAGATGTCCAAAGCCTATTTGGTCTTCACGCAAGACTTGGACTAGTGAGGGGGACCCATACATTTTATTAGTATTTGCCACATAAGAATGGATTTTTGTTCTCAATGAGAGGATGTCATAAGTCACCACACTTAAGTTTCCATCTTTTGCTAGAACCATTCATGCACCATCTCCTTTTAAGCGAGATATTCCACTCAAGGTTCTTATGGATCCTCTACATTTTTAGCTCTTTATTTCCCTTGGTCCATATTAAACCCTCTATTTAGAGGGTGTAATTTCAAAGAAGTAGAAGAGTTCTTGAGTTATCCCAAGCCTTGATTTTGATTCTAAGAGGGCATCAATGTTCATAATCAACTCTCCTACCAAATTCTATGCTTTAAAGCATTATCGAATGACCTCTTTCATGGTTCCAAAGATGTTTGCATTCACTAAATTCTTTGTTCCATATCTTCTTTGTTGTTTGGATGTTCTTTGAGTCAACTTCATTGATTCCCTTAATAGCAAACGAAATTGAATGATTTTGCCTAGTCCTAACCATCCATTTCCAATCTTCATTAACCTTCATATATGGTTTCATCTTGGTCCAAATCTTCCATAAGGAACATGTTTCTTGTAGGCCTTCATAACTAGAAGAAGAGAGAAAATCTCCATGACAATGCAATTCTTATTGTCAGCCTTCTCCAAGAGCTCTCTTCAGCCACACTAGCTCTAAAATTATGTCAAGAGAAAGCGGATAATGAAGAGAAGTCTGATAGAGCTCACATACAAAGAGAGAAGCACACATAGATTGAGGAAAGGAAGAATAATCTTCTTCTTCCATTCTATCTATTACATAAAGAGAACATACCAGAATAACCTAATACAATAATACAATTAGTATAATATATAAAAGTACCGAAAGTCTTAATGTCCTTGAATGATTGAGTTGGGAGGAAACAAATACATGATCATTCACAAAAGATCAATCTAGTAAAGCTTAATAAAATATTCCTGACATATATCACCATGATCACTATACATCTCAAAGAACTAGAAAGTGATGCATGTCATCCTTAATCATCACATGTTGAGCTCGATATCACAACAATAAGTAGAGGCACAAGTAAAGAAATGTGGTCCATTCAAGGAAGCCAAAACCTAATTGCAAAGAGGATCAGTGTAAGGACCCTAACACTTGTATCCCATAACAATCTTCTTGCCAAACGCATTAGGGGGTTTGTTAAGATCCAATATTTTGAAGAATACATACTCTTCTACAGATTTACGGTCATCAAAATCAAATTTAACTTCAATTCGACAGTTGAAATTTGGGTTGAAGCTCTTATATTCAAGCCATTAGTTTATAATAGATAGTCTAAATGGGTAAGAAGCTCCAGTCATTGAACAAGATAATGATTATTCTCAAGATGGTTGGTCTTTTTGGGTTTGAGTTTTATATCTATTTTTCTTATTTTTCCATTCCTCTTTTATCATAGAGATATAAGCATTGTGTAAAGGGATTAACTTCCCTTTCATACGTTAGTTTCAGGAAAAATCCCATGGAAGATTTCTCTTCGGTTATTAAAAATTCGTCGTGTAGCGATCCAGGATAGCGGACCCAATAATTGAGCTTTCACTATCCAAACTATCCTCTTCGCTTGTTCTACAACCTTCTTGTTATCTTCTTTACTTGTCACAAATTCTTGTAGATTTTTAGTATCATACGAACCTTCAACAAGATTCACTTCTTTTCTAATTGAATGGCATCCTCATCAGTCTTGCGATGTCAACTTTCACTTTGTGAGATGGATTTTCTCCACGAGATCCCTTGGCTTATCTTCGCTTTTTCCTTCTAAGTTCTACGAAGCCATGGAAGTTTGGCTGCATGCGTTGTGTTTTCCCTGCATGCTTCATAAGTTTTGACATTTATTCAAAGCCAAGCTGTTGTACCTTAAAAGTTTATGGTCAGGAACTATTATAAAATAAGGTCATAGATGTTAGGGCTCAAGAAGAGGCTAGGCTGCCTTACACTATCACACACTTTTATGTCGGAAAGGTATACAAACAAAGGATGGCTAAGGGAAATGCAACACTTCCTATATATATGGTTGTGTGGAGGGGGAAAGAGCTCATTGTCATTTGATGTATGTCATCTCCCTCTCGAGCTAGTTCATGCAAGCGTCTTTCCTTTGTTCATTATAAAAACGTTGATAGTGAAGCCCTTCTATGAGCTTGACATTTATCTCATAATTCCACGTAGAGCAACTCCTCCATGGGGAGGCATTCAGATACAAGAAAGCATGGTGGGTTTTTGTACAGAGCGACGAGAGACAAACTTCTCTCTCTTCTCCCAATGCAAGTACATAAAGGAGGGAGGGACAGGCTCCACGAATTTCATGCGTGTGGAGGAAGAGAGAAGTTCCATGAGTACAATCCCCCTTCTTGATGTAGTTTTGCTAACTTTCTCTGACCGCTTTGCTTTGCGCGTGCGACAATACGCCCAGTTTTCATCCCTCTTTTGCCCGACCTACACATACTCCCATCAATTCAAGAGCTTCACCCATATTAGTCGCTCATTTAGAATTTCTCATTGGCTATTCCTAGTAGAAATTCAAGAGTTAACAAGGCTCTATGATCCAAGGACATGGTCATGCTTTGTCCCTTATCCTCAAACACGCAACGCTAAATCTAGAAGAATAGAATGGAGGATGAACAGCAAATAAGAATGGAGTAAGTGAAGGAAGATAAATGAAGTTCTTTCTTCTCGATTTTGCTTACTCTGTGATGCATGCATATCTACCCTCATTAATGAGTTCCACCTCTCCTTCATACCTCAACTTCCATGTGACCTCTCACATCTCTCTCGAAGATCTCTCATAGACATGATCATTCTCAGTAGCGTGTGCTGGAAGATTGTTCCAAAAGTGGCATCCGAAGATGAGGGATGACACGCAAGAAAAGTGGAAGCGCATGGATTTCCTCTTTAGGGAGGAAGACGATAGTCCATGATGAATGGGAACTCTGAGAAATTTCCTTATGGTGGTGCTTTGCATGACGTTTGGGACTGCATTGATATCCTTAGGTAAGAAAATAGTTCCAAAAATTGCGTGGCGTGTGTTTCAACTTTTAGCTTTTGCAATGGACTCTACGAAAGCATGAGTTCGTAGTTATATTCGCTTTTGTCACCGAACATTATTGTAATTTTATGGTTTATAAGCACAAATACATTTGTATAGGGGATCATATGTGAATAAGGCCTACCTCATTGTTATTTCTTATGACGATGTTAATAAGGCCTACCTCGAACTACATTTGATTTTTCGGACGAGGGATTGAGAGCATCTTAGAGGGATTGAGTGCATCCATAGACAAACGTTTTGTAACGTTAGTCCATCAGACCACACTAGAATGTTTATATGCATGATAGTGTGGGCAAATATGTTCTTCCTCAAATCCTCCATGATGCACTGCTGTATTTTCATGGGCATATGGCTCGTATTTAACGTAACACACCATAGAATAAAGTTGACATTTTTTTTAATGGAGGTTTGGCCGAGGTCTACTCCCCCAGACATTAACTTTTGAAATTGCAACTATACTAGGAAGGGCATAGTACCCATGGGACTCCCCTTATCCCACAAGAACAGGGGTTTACAAGACTGGGTTAAATAGCAGTCACAACTACTGCGGGGATGGACAAACAGTGGCCAACAGCCACATACAATAGCTTTTTCCAAGGTTCATATGTCCCTTACATATTGTTGCCAGGGATTGAACCCTCGCCCCTGCCACAAGAGGCGAGAGGCCCAACCACTAGGCCCGCGAACCCGGACAAAGTTAACATTTTTTGAAGGCCTTCATAATTTACATTAAAAATGTACATACATGTAATAGGTGGAGATAACCTTCAAATTTGAAGGCCATAGCCACCCTGCAGCTCCATTGAGTAAAGCGTGACATTTTTTTGTACAGTGTATTTCGCGTTCTACGAAGAACGTTACGACAAACATGCTAATGCACTGTTTTACACAAAGTATATATGAAAGGAGATCAGAGATCAGAGTTGTAGTTGACTGCGAACGGCTTAGAACCGTCTTTGGAAATGCATAAGTATCGAATCTACAGAGCCTATCAGATAGAGGGAGGCGTAATACATCGCCACAAACGTGACGCCATTCAAAGCAAAAAAACAGAGAAAAAGTATGATTTTTACTCCGATTTTTGATAACCGGAGGAGATTGGAAGCCTTGATTCTATGTGGAGTTTCTTTGATCATGAAATCACTGTCCTCTAGTTCACTCAAGTTGACGGCAATGCGAAGCTTCTGAAGCAACATCTTTTCAGATTCCAGCCATGGATCTCCTTGTTTGGGTTCGATGCTGTTGGCGTCGTGTTGAGGGACTGTGTATCCCAGACGCTGCATGAGGTAGCCAGCACACGTGCGGACGCGATGGCAGCGGCCTTGAGCAAAGATCCGCATCAACTCGGAACTCAAAATCTGCAGTGGATCGTAGAATTTGGGAGGAGTCTGCATTTCGTTTTCTGGAAGTGAATCGTATAAAATTGCAAAAGTTCTTAATACTGGAAGGATGTAGAAGTGATCAAGCTCCAAGAGATGGATTAGGCGTCCTGCAAGAACTTTCCCTTGGCAAGTTCGAACGCGGAGAATTCGCCGAGCTATTTCTGGCCTGTTTGATAATGCTATGACAGTATGAGCTGCCGATCTGCCAACTTCCTCTGTATCTATCTTTTTTATCAAACTCCTCAGCACCGCTTCCGGTAGTTCGAATTTAGCCCGTTCAGTCCCCATTTGCCTCTGTTGCTTTGCCCACAACCCAGCAATGCCAAATGCTGCCATCTGTACATAGGGATCCCTGTCATTTATGAAGAAAATCAACGAATTCACCCCTATCGTTGTGCAGAAAAGGTAGCAGATGAGCTTTTTGTGCCTCTTTACCACGTCCTTTACCTTCCGACCGTTTCTCAGCTCCTCCGCTAGGGCGCTGTAGGCAAAGCTGAGGATGTTGATGTCGGTGGCGCCTGAGACTCCGTTTCTCATTGTATCCTCCAAAACCATATGAAAGTACATTAGCACGCTTTGATTAATAAGGCCCATGTGCCAAACGCCATAAACCAGAGTGTATAGGGAATGCTGAATTAGAGCGAGCACAGAATTTATAGCTAGAAGAGCTCGGAAGACACCGATTGCCAATCCAAGATTTAGAGCATCATTCGCTTCAGTTTTATAAGTGTTGAATACGGGCAAGAAGAAATAAAATTGTAAAAATGAGGGGAAAACAACCGCCATTTGTACGAGGGTATACAGAGACACGAGCAGCACTCGCCGCATTATGGTGAACAAAGTTCTAAGAATCATTCGACTTTTGTGATTGATCGTATCAGTGGCAGCATCATCATGTGCGGAATCCTGAGATAGAGAGCCTCTAACAATACTCATTAGGAAATGCATAGACCGCAGCCGAAAAGCCTCTATGAAAAGAAAGAAGACAATAACTGAAAACTCGAATTTCTGGAGCTCGCCGGCGAAGGCTCCCAGGAGGACTGCCGTGGTCCATGTGAGACATAAAAGAGCCACAAAGCATGAGAGCGAATGTAGGGCACCGATGGTCCGTGCGCAGATTCTTACGCTCTTCAGTCTGATTCCGAATTTTGTGAGCGGCTTCTTTCCATTTCTGTCCTTGCGGGCAGGGCATTGGACGTCACCGGGCGAATTTGCTTGTTCGTCTATAAAGCCCGACATTATGAAGTTCTGCCACAGATCCCTGATTCAGCTCACACCGAGAAACCGAATTTTCTTTTGTAAAGATGAAGTTCGGCCGAAGCGTAATCTCTCATTGATTGAAAGAACAACCTTCTCTTTCTAAAGATGACGTTCGGCAGGGGGCCTCATAAGAGGATTTCCTATATCTGCCTTGGTGTGACAAAACGAGAACAAGCACCTCGGGCTCGCTCGGCGACTCGCACCGGCCCGTCGGTAGGGTGACTTGTTCAAGTGTTTTGTCCGTTTACTTGAAAGCGGAATATCACTGTTTGAATGAAAAACCAACTTGCATTGAAAAAGAACGATTACAAAAGAGACGGCCGAAGCCGGCCCGCGTTGAACGTCGCGGGTAAACGTTTACAGTGAGCCGGCCCGCGTTAAGCGTCGCGGGCAAACGCGTTACAACGGCCCCTCGATGGCACAACGGCGCTTTCGAGAGGTGCGTACGGAGGGGACTAGCACGAAGGCTACCGCACGTTGATCGCAGAGATCGCTTGGTTCGCTTTGGTCACTTGGGTTGGAGGCTCACCATGTCCCCCTATAGTTGCGCACAATTTGGCGCCGGTCGGCAAACCATACAAGCACCAAAAAGGCCTAGATAGAAATACAGGGGGGGGGGGGAGGGGCTCTTGCCCACGGGTTGTCACATATTCTCCCCCGCTTCGAAGAGCTTTGCGTCCTCGTAAAGCTACGGAACTCGTGCCTGGGATGTCGAAGGATGAGTCGATTGGAACGACTCAATGAGGCTTTGGGCTGTCGGTGGCATACTCTGTTTACTTACCCATGTGGCTTCCTTGAGGGGGCGGCCACGCCATTTGACGAGGAATTGCGAGCTATTCTCCTTGAGGATCAACTCTGCCTGTCGTTGTTCGATTGGATCTTCCACCAATGTGACTTGACGTCCAAAACGAGTATCAGGGCGGAAGCGTTTTAACAAACTCACATGGAACGAGTTGTGGATATGAATTTCTGGTGGAAGAGCCAGCTGATATGTCACTTGGTTGAAACGGTGGTTAATTCTGTATGGCCCATAATACCGATGATTGAATTTTGGAGTGAAATTCCTGGGTAAAGTGATGTTCTTGGCATTTACTAGCACTAAATCACCCACTTGGTAATCTGGCGCCTCTGTTCGGTTCTGATTCGCAATTCTTACCATCCTTTCTTTGCTCTTGATAAGGGCCTCTTTTGCCTGTCGTAGTTTGGATTGCCAGTCTCGTAAAAAATTACCACATTCCCGGTCTGCTGCCACTAGCACTTCATCTGACATGAGTGCCATAGGTGTGATTACACTTTTACCTGTGGCCACCTCGAACGGTGACATAGATGTACTGGAATGAATTGAGCTGTTATAATGGAATTCCAAAATGTCAAGGTGTTTGGCCCAATCCTTCTGGTCCGCTTGAATGTAACTCCTCAAGTAATTTTCTATGGTTTGATTGACTCTTTCTGTTTGCCCATCGGTTTCGGGGTGATAGGCCGACGAGAATCGAAGCTGAGTGCCTAAGATGGAAAAAAGTTCCCACCATAAGTCGCTCATGAATCTAGTGTCCCGATCTGACACAATAGCCAGGGGAAGGCCATGATACTTAAACACTTTTTGGAAGAAAGTCTGTGCTACCACCTTTGCCGGCATAGGTGGCTTCATCGGTATGAAGTGTGCTTGTTTAGAAAAATAATCCACTACTGCCATAATTGCATTATGCCCATCGGATGTGGGTAGATCTGTTATGAAGTCCATGCTGACCATGTCCCAAGGACGGTTCGGAACAGGCATGGGTTGGAGTAGGCCTGCCGGTTTTATCTTTTGTTGTCTTACTAATTGGCAGGTTGGGCATGTTTGAACATATTCAATGACGTCTTCTTTCATCTTTGGCCAGAACACATGCTCTTTTAGATGTTCATAACTTCTTTGTTGTCCTCCATGTCCTGCGAGCTGACAGTCATGTGCTTCCCATAAAAGTATCCGTTGTATTTCTGCATTGTCCGGTATATAAATCCTTCCCTTTCTATATAGCATGTTGTTCATTATTGCGTATTTTCCTTTGTGATCTAAGCCCGAGTGTACCTCTTTGATGATTCTCTGTATTTCCGGATCCATTTGTTGTAACTTACGAATTTGGTCTTTCGTCTTACTCTCGGCCATGGAAATCGCGGCCAGCCTTGGTCTTCTACTCAGGGCGTCTGGCATGACATTTTGCTTGCCTGGTTTGTGAATTATGTCGATGTCAAATTCAGCCAAGAAATCCTACCACCTTGCTTGCTTGGGGGATAACTTCGGCTAAGTACAGAAATACTTGAGTGAAATGTTGTCGGTGTAGATCTTTGTGTGTTTATCTTGCACATAGTGACGCCACTTTCGCAAACAGTGGATCACCGCGAGCATCTCCTTCTCGTGAGTGCTCCATCTTAACTCTGTACCTGAGAATTAGTGTGACTCATAAGCCACAGGGCGACCTTCCTGCATAAGGACCCCTCCAATTGCTAATCCTGATGCATCTGTGTGGATCTCGAACTCTTTATCAAACTCCGGCAACTTCAACACAGGGGCTTCGCACATTGCCTGTTTGAGTTGCTCGAAGGCATCTTGTTCCTTAGGCCCCCACACAAAGCAACCCTTTCCTTTAGTTAACTCTGTGAGCGGAGCAGCCACTTTACTAAAATCTTTTATGAATTTTCTTGGAAACTGGCAGAACCCTATGAACTCTCTCACTTCTCTGACTGTTCTAGGCGGTGCCCATTGATGAACTGCTGAGATCTTATGAGGGTCTATCATCACTCCTTTGTCTGAAACCATGAAACCTAAAAATTCAACTGAGTTCATGGCAAACTCGCACTTTTCTGGCTTGGCATATAGCTGTCTTTCTCTTAGGCGTTGCAGGACGGCCCTTACGTGTTCTAGGTGTTCCTCTAGTGTGCGGCTGTATATCAAGAGGTCGTCTATGTAGATGATCAGGAACTCATCTAACATATCTCTGAATCCATCATTCATCTCTCGGCAAAACGTGCCTGGAGCGCCTGTGAGTCCAAAAGCCATGACCAACCACTCGTAGCTGCCATAGCGCGTCCTGAACGCCGTCTTTTCAATGTCCTGCTCTGCTATGCGAATCTGATGATATCCGGATCTGAGATCTATTCTAGTAAAGAATTTTGCCTGACCCAATCGGTCCATCAACTCATCCATAACTGGTACTGGATACTTTGTCTTGACAGTGATTTTGTTCAAAGCCCGATAATCCACACACAACCGCATGCTGCCATCTTTCTTCTTGATGAATAAAACGGGAGCACCGTAGGGTGAACTACTGGGTCTAATGAAACCTTGTTGTTCCAGTTCCACCAATTGCCTTTTTAACTCCTTTAGGTCTGTTTCATTCATTCTGTAAGGTGCTTTGGCCGGAGGAGCATGGCCTGGCATGACTTCAATTCTGTGTTGGACTTGCCTGAGTGGTGGCAGCCCGCTTGGTAACTAACTTGGCAAAACATCTTCAAAATCTCTAAGTACTTCATGAACTCTTTTATCGCCGACCTTCATCCTTTCACTTTCCTTTTCGTCTATGTCAATGGGGCTACACTTTATGACGCACAAATGTGCCTGAGCTCCTTGCTTCATCGCTTTTTCCACTTGCTTGGCCGTCAAAGGCCCTTGTGTCCGTTGTCTTTGCTCTGCCCTTGCTGTTGCGGCTACAGATTTCAACTTTCCTGCCTCTAAATTCAATTTCTTGTTCCCTTTTTCCTGACTGCTCGAGGGCATACCCTCTTGATACATTGGTGCCTTTCCTTTTCTTTGTCTGTCCGCCTCCTCTTTTGTTGTGGGAGGAGTGATTGTTTCGTGATTTGATTCCTGTGAACTCGATCCTGGGTTCTCTACCTTTCCTGACTTGCCTTGGACATCTAAATTTCCCTCTGGGGCTCTTCTCGGACTTCTATAACAGTCTACAACCACTATGTTCCCTTGCATGTCCAGCAAAAGTTTATCAATTCCCTTACCCAACATGCTGACCATGTATCGGTCCATGAATGAAAGTCCAACTATTACATCAAACGATTCCAGTGGCACGACTAGAAAATCTAACTTTGCCGACCACTCCCCGATTGTCATACGGACGTTGAGGGCGATCTTTACATTATCATCCCGACCTTGAGCGAAGGTAACTGACATTTCAGGAAGTTTACTCAAGGCCAACTGCAACCTAGCTGCACACTGAGGCGACATGAAGTTATGCGTCGCGCCTGAATCTACCAACACTGCTTTTCTCTTATTTCCAAACGTTCCCCAGAAGTACATATTCTGAATCACTCGTAATGTCATTGGAAAGCACCCTGGCATCGCGGCCACGGTACCTACATGCGGCGCATTATTCCCTGCTTGTACTTCTTCGTCATTGTCATCTAGTTCAGTCAGGACCACATTGGTGTTTCGTCTTTGAGGCTCCTCTTCTACTTGAGCCGTTTGTACCCGCGTCTGATTATTATTGCGAGTACACTGGTGTGTCCAGTGATTCCCACGGCATGTTCTACAGAATGGCCGGGGATCATTCCTTTGCCATTGGGGCGCTGGCAATGCCCTCTGCTGGTTATTCCCATAATTGTTTTGGTTCCTTTGAACTGGCACATTACCCGTGTTCTGAGTGGCATTGGCAGGACGGGTGTTTGTGTTGGTGTTCCCCGCACCCTGCTGATTCCTTCGTGGTGATATGTTCTCGGTCTTGCGCATGCTTTGAGCACGTCGGTTGCTCTCAGCATCCTGGTATCTTTCAGCCATGACAATGGCTTCCTCCCAAGTGGGGGGCGACTGTTTTTCTATCTCGCACCGCGTCCAAACACTACATCCGTATAGGAACCCATGCAGCCGATCGAGATCATGCATCTCCGTTATCTGCAACATGAGTCTTCTATACTTGCGAATGTATTCGGACAACGGGCCTTCTTGTTTCAAGCCCCTCCACTCGTCCCTGAGTTTGAAGGATTCGTTTTGAGGGATAAAATACTCCTCAAATGCTGCCTTGAACTCCTTCCATGACTTGAATTCCTCCCGAGCGGACTCTGCCAAGAACCAAGCATCGGCGTCGTCGGCAAGGAAGGAAGCGGCTATCTTGACCCAATGTCGCCTGCCCACTCTTTGAAGATCGAGGTATTGCTCCATGTCTCGAAGCCATTTGGAGACTGCGAGAGAGTTGCGTTTACCCCGAAATTTCTCGGGTGGACACGGTTTGAATCTCCCATAGGAGTCTGAGTCGCTTCCATCGTCAGAGGAGGAGACGGGTCGGCGTCTTCGGGTCTGTGGCCGACGGCCCTGCCTAGACGTTCTTCCCGAGGTTTCGCCCTCCTGTAACTCAGGTTGCTTCCCCTTATCTTGGTCCTCCTTTGGTTCGACTGGCACTTTTAGAAGCTGCGCTAAACTAGCAATGGTGGACTCAAGACGGTCCATGCGAGTGTCCTGAGCCATCATCCATTCCATCGCTAGCGGTTCCTCTTTATCTCTTTCCAACGTCCCAGAATCATAATTCCGGGTGGGAGGCGGGGTTTGTTGACGCCTCCCCTTATTCCTCCGTTTTTCCCTTCCTGTTTCTTTGTGGCCGCCACCGCGTGGCTCCACGTCGCTAAGAAAAATGTCGTTGCCTTCACCCTCCATCACGGTGTACTAAGTAGAACGTTAAGACTCGGTCCCCAGCACTGGTGTGACAACCGGTCCGTTCTCTCTTCCAAGGCCGTTTGGATCGAGCGAGGCTCTGATACCAACTGTGACAAAACGAGAACAAGCACCCCGGGCTCGCTCGGCGACTCGCACCGGCCCGTCGGTAGGGTGACTTGTTCAAGTGTTTTGTCCGTTTACTTGAAAGCGGAATATCACTGTTTGAATGAAAAACCAACTTGCATTGAAAAAGAACGATTACAAAAGAGACGGCCGAAGCCGGCCCGTGTTGAACGTCGCGGGTAAACGTTTACAGTGAGCCGGCCCGCGTTAAGCGTCGCGGGCAAACGCGTTACAACGGCCCCTCGATGGCACAACGGCGCTTTCGAGAGGTGCGTACGGAGGGGACTAGCACGAAGGCTACCGCACGTTGATCGCAGAGATCGCTTGGTTCGCTTTGGTCACTTGGGTCGGAGGCTCACCATGTCCCCCTATAGTTGCGCACAATTTGGCGCCGGTCGGCAAACCATACAAGCACCAAAAAGGCCTAGATAGAAATACAGGGGGGGGGGGGGCTCTTGCCCACGGGTTGTCACACTTGGGCTCCCCTGAGGGCCTGATGTAAGTTTGTTTTTGTCTACCATCAATTTTATTCTTTCTGTTTTTATGAAAAAAAAAAGATGACATTCGGCCGAAGCCTAATCTTCCTCTGCTTCTTTCTAAAGATGACGTAAGGCCGAAGCCTAATCTCCCTTTGCTTGATTGAATTAACTGAAAAGCCTAATCTCCCTCTGCTTGATTGAATTAATTGAAAGAACAACCTCCGCTCTAAAGATTAATTCAGAATACTTCTATTTAATGAAAGAAAGTAAATCTCTAGCTCAGCAAACTTTGTAGCTTCCTAAAGGCCTTCTGATTGCTCGTTACAAGGATTTCATTATCGATTCGGGAAAATCTTATGTTAACATAAATGAAGCGTAATCTCTCTTTGCTTGAATTGATTGAAATAACAACCTCCTCTTTATAAAGATGACGTTCGGTCGAAGCCTAATCTCCCTCTGCTTGATTGAATTAATTGAAAAGCCTAATCTCCCTCTGCTTGATTGCCAATTGCGAGGCGATTGGCATTCCAACTAACTGGTGAGATTGTAGGATGCTAAAAAGAATTCTGACATTTTCTCGGATGGAAATGACTTACGAAAAAGTCATATCCACGGCCTCACAAGTGAGGACAGGGGCATCCATCTGTATAACAATTACATGACTTTATGTTTGAAGAGCTCACGACAGGACAAATGTTCCATGTGCTCTGAATTCGGATGGATTTCGTTATTTCCATGGTTAGTAGTGGAATTGGGTTCTCACCACGCGTGCCAACAAATTTGCTTATTAGAAGGGGCTAAGTTGTCTTGGAATTGGGTTCTCACCAAGCTTGATAATAAACATGCAATATTTTTGAAGGGCATGCAACTCAGTCCCGCCAGGTGTGTTATGGTGATTTACACCATTTTTTTATCAATCCTTTCTTTTTTGCCATGTTGGAGATCAAAAAGACAAAGATTTAACAAAGTTGGAAATAACTTCTGGAATTTTCTTGTCGACAAGAGATCTGTGTTATGGTGATTTACACCATTTTTTTATCAATCCTTTCTTTTTTGCCATGTTGGAGATCAAAAGACAAAGATTTAACAAAGTTGGAAATAACTTCTGGAATTTTCTTGTCGACAAGAGATCTCAATAAGAGAGGTGTGCCCAAAGTCAAATGGGCCATTTATGCTAACTAAAACGATTCTCGTGGGTTAATCATTCTTGCCATTGTAAGGATGGTAGGTAAAATGGTTCTTGAGTGGATGATCAAAGCATGGTGCAACTTGAAAGCTTTCTATAACAAATAGATTCTTAAAAACAAATGTTCGATTATGCTCGTGGGACTTGCTAGCTGAAAGGGGCATGATCTGATCAATCTAATTTTTTCTGCCTTTTCAAGTGATTCTCGGAGGTTCATACCTAGTTTGTTCATTGTGGAATAGTTGGAACAAGATGAAACCATACATCAAGCTCAATGAAGATTGAAAGTGAGGAGTCGAGATAAGACGAACAGATTTGCTTGATTTCCAATAGGGGGATTTAAATAAACTTAGTTAGAGAAACTCCAAAGGGGAAAGAAAGCCATAGACCAAAGGCTTTCATATGTCTAAATAGTTTGGAATCAAGAGAGAGGACATTGGATGAGATTTGAGGACATAGACCCGGATAGAAGAGTTGATTATAAAGATTGGTGCCTATTAAGACACAAAATCATATCTTGGTAGAACTCAAACACTCGCTTCCTTCTTGATCATGATCCCTTCGAAATTGAAGGGTTAAGATGAATCAACAATAACAAACAAGATAAGATATTGATTTTCAAAAAGCACCTAGATTTTCTTATCTCCCTTACAAGGAGATGGTGTTTGAATTAACCTTGTATCAGATGATAATTTAAGTTTATCGACCTATGCCATCCTTGCAGTGAGAAGATAAAAAACAGTTTTTGTGTGGCCAAGTCTCCACCAAGGATCTCGGACCAACGTAATATTATACATTGTTTTGTACCGGTTTTCAGTACGAAAACTTCTAAATATTATACATTGTTTTGTAATATTGGTCTTTGTTTGAAAGACATTTTGTACCGCTTTTCAGTAAGAAGACATCTAAATACTATACATTGTTTTGTAATATTCTGTCTGCCGCGAACAAGGAAACCAGAAATCAAATCATTTGAAGGCATAAAACGAAACTTGAGGGCATAAAACAGCCACTAGAAAGAAAATAAAGCTTAAGGAAATCTACGCATTTTTTTTTAAGAAGCTCCAAAAACAATCAAATAATTAGAAGCCCTAAAACAAGATTTGTTGTAGTACATTTTATAGGCACTAGCAAGAAAAATAATTTGATGACGATGCAATATTTTTTTATTTTTTGCCCTGTCATGTATGAACGTGGTTAACGAATTCACCCCTATCGTTGTGTAGAAAAGGTACCAGATGAGGCGGAGGACGCTATAGGCAAAACTGAGGATGTTGATATCGGTGGCTCTTGAGACTCCGTTTCTCATTGTATCCTCCAAAACCATGTGAAAGTACATTAGCACGCTTTGATTAATGAGGCCCATGTGCCAAATGCCGTAAGCCAGAGTGTATAGGGAATGTTGAATTGGAGCGAGCAAAGAATTTACGGCTAGAAGGGCTTGGAAGATACTCGTTGCCAGCCCTAGATTTAGAGCATCATGAGACAATTCACTCTGTTTAGTTTTATAGAACTTGAATATGCGCTAGAGAAAATAAAATTGTAAAAATGAGGGAAAAACAACCACCATTTGTCACGGGGAGCTTTGTAGAATAAAGGAAGTTCAAGAAGTAGCATAAATGGAAGCATGAAGGGAAGCAGAGAATAGCATAGACTGCAAAGATGATAGAGCAGAGTAGACGCACAACTAGATAAAAGAAGAGAAGTTCTCTGTACAAAAAATGTCTCTATATTCACAATGATGGAGTATCAACAACTCTATTCAAAAATGAATTCCTAAGCTCTTTATATAGAGTTTTGGGAATGAATATGTGCCAATGATTTTCTTGTACAAAAGTAGTGAAAAATATTTAAAGTACTAAAAGAATGGATAATAACTAAAAAGTTGCTCAACAACTTTTTCACAAAAATAATGGATGCTATTTTAAAGCACTAAAAGAGTGATCAAATGACCCTTTTTATAAAGATAATGGCTGAAGTTAAAAGCCATAAAGCAATGATCACTATTGAATATGCTTTTTACAAAAATTCTGCATAATAATTAGAGTGCTAAAAGAATGATTGTAAACAAATAATTTTTTTCTGAAACGGATGCGTAACATTCTCCCCCTCATGCTTTGCTTGAATATTCTAGCAATCCAACCAATTGTTTGAATCTTTGTATCTTTGTTCCATCAAGAGCTTTTGTCATCATATCTGCAAACTAATCTTTTGAAGATATAAAAGAAATGTTGATCTCTTTTGAAACTACCTTCTCACGAACATAATGGTAATGAACTTCGATATGCTTCGTACGTGCACGGAAAACTAGATTAGCTGCCAAATGCATACTACTCATATTGTAACCATAAATTTGTGAAGTTATATAAAGAAGATGTAAATCTTCAAATAACTTTTTGAACCACATTACTTCACATGTCAATCATTAGGAACAAAAGTGAACCCTGCATGGCCTTGTAAGGATTCCTAATTTTTAGGGATTAAGCTTAATCTTGTACTTTGTTAAAGGGACAAAGTGCATTTAATGGAGCACTTTTTGGTAGGCTGAAGTAGGCTTTTTTTTAGGCTGAGCTAGGATCTTCTCTCTCTTCTGCACATAGAAAGAGAGAAAAACCACTTTCCACCTCATCAAATCCGTCCATCTTTGTGAATAAAAAAATGGCTTTTTTGAAAAAGTCTCATTTTCAGCTATTCTTTATTCAAAATGGCCCATACTTTTATGTATATGTCAGAACTTAATTTTTTTAGTCTTGTTTTTATAAAAAATACTTTAAAAAAAAACATACTTTTCCCAAAATCCCTCCAAAAGTTAAGTGCCACATCATCAAACTCGTAACTTTGGTTGCCCCAAAACATGAATTTATGAAAAAAAGCTCATTTTCCCTCTAACACACTGAAAAAAGTCATTTTGACCTATCCACATACCAAAACACACTTTTTTTCTTGCACACAGCTACTGTACTAGCCATTCCAGCCATCTCTGTGCTTCTTCCCATTTGGTGCTGGAGTTTTGGAACATCATGGTGCTCACATGTATTACGAACATGACACCAGCACCAGCGTGTGCTCCTCACACAAAGAGTGTACATGTTCGTGTTCCTACAGAATTTGCACCAACAACTAGAGGTAGCAATGACATAGATTCTCAAAATGAACGACGTGCAGCTGGAGAGAAGAATATTGATCTTTGGCTCAATCGTGCGTTGTATCCCTTAGATCCAATGGCTAATCTTCATCCTAGATTCCATAGTATCTCCACATTTCTACAATTCATTGGTAGTGGTGAAGATGGACTGCTAGGCTATTGCAAGCGATTGTCTAACCATTCTACATCTATAGCTAATTATTGGATGCAACAATGTCATCACAACCATTTCAAGATACACAGTTTAGAGAGTGCTATACACACT
The DNA here is from genome assembly GCA_020310875.1 of Ceratopteris richardii. Classification (NCBI taxonomy): domain Eukaryota; kingdom Viridiplantae; phylum Streptophyta; class Polypodiopsida; order Polypodiales; family Pteridaceae; genus Ceratopteris; species Ceratopteris richardii. Next base: position 165,375,391 of record CM035419.1, read on the forward strand.
TTAGAAAGTGCTATCCAATCTTTGGATGAGAACAATAATAGACTCCAACAAGATGTGGAAGAAAAGGAGAGAACAACTAAAAGTTAAAAGCCAATCCTACACAACTAAAAGAGACTCCACTTGGGATGAGATATAGGAAACGACCATTATCATCCTTTCAATCTCTTTCAACTGGTGGTGGAGCACGAAAGCGACGTGTTTACGCACTTAGGTATGTGTTTCCCTTGTTTATTTATGTTAAAAGACTTTTAGATTGAGTTTCTTATTCTGCAAGTCATTTGTTGAAGATGCAAGTGCTTCCTCAACAATGGAGGATCAACTGAAGTTTCTAAATTCTTGTCTTAGCAACAAACATGTGCTTATGATTTTGGATTCACCAATAGGAAATCACATCAAAACCCAAGTGATTAAAGATTTTTCAGGCAACTTAGAAGATATTATTAGTCCTAGTGAGGTATAGATGGTATGTGATGAAGCAAGTGTTAGTACTAGAGCATACCCTGCATTGTACAAACTTTTGAAGCAGGCTCTACAAAACAAAGGTATTTTCCAGAGCATTTTTCCATGCCCTTACAAGGTATTTCTAAAGAAGAAGATAACCAATGAGGATGTAGCCAATACTCTTGGCAATTACCTGCATATAGAAGATGTTATGCTTGCATCCATTTATCATTCATCTACATCAAAGAAAGAGTTGAAAAACACATCTAGAAAGGGATTCATCTACACAAAGTACAACAACATATTTGTCGATTTGGAGAGGCTTCAAAAGGAAATGGTTAAATTTTACAAATCCATAATTCAAGGTATATCCATTGTTTTGATAATGACATTCATAGTATTTTTAATAATATAATGTTTGTTATTTGATGTAGATTGTGGTTCCAAATTCAAGTTTGTATTGAAGCTAGACGAATGTCAAATCATAAAGGGACGCTGTATGGAGAGACTTAGTCTCACACTCATGAACGAAGCTATGGCCCAGGCTATTGTTGATGATAGTGAAGAATCTACCCATCACTTTACATATAGTGTTCAATCTGAGAAAGATATATGGTGGTTAGGTGCTATTGAAGTACCTAAAGAATCCAATGATGTTCTTACATGGATTTTTAGTAGGACCCCATGGACCACAGAGGTTATAACTTCTCAAATTCATGGTGCCAAAATCACTGTAGAAAGCCTTGGTGATTTTGAAGTAGAATGGCACTTAGGTGGGGACTTAAAGACTATCAATGCATGTTAGGGTGCAAACAAGGTGCATCTACTCTCTATCCTTGTCCATATTGCACACGAGGTTATAAACAAACAAAGAGAAAACAAAACAACATAGATGATTTAGCTGATGACACAGATGCAACTCCATCTGCTGAATGGGATATACCTTTAATGAGGTGTCCCATGTTAGGTACACCTAATTGTGACATATCAGATAAGGATTGGAATCCCATTATTCCATTCCCTTTAGTCAATGTCCACTTTTGCACCTTGCATGCCTTCATGAGAATTTTTGATAGACTATTAAAGCTCCATATAGAATATGCATTTGCCATGAAGCCAGTTGATAAATCTATTCAAGCTATAAAGAAATTGGCAGAACTTCTTAATTCAATTGGTTGTTATGGTGGAAATGTAACCCTAGATGTTAAGAAAGTTGGAGAATCTCAAGATAGCTTGCAACAAGTGTCAATGACAGGGAATAAAGCAAGATATTTTTTTAGAAGAGGTACTAGCACTCAAAATAATGAACATTATGAGCTATGGAAAGACCTATGCATGATCACAACAGACAATGACTCTCAAGTTAATCTTTGTAATAAGAGAAAGAAAGTTTGGTCGAGCTTTGATAAGTTGGTAGGCTTAATGGGTCTTAATAGGTCTAGTGCTATTCAATGTCAAATGTTTCAAGAAACATTAGTGGAGTTCACCAAGTATTTCATTCAATCTTGGGGAGAGAGCAATATAACACACTACATTGTAAGTGTAATCTTCTTCTACAAGTGTTCATTGCACTTACCTTTTTCCAATGTACTTAACAATTTTTAGCATATTTTGTTTGCACATGGAGCTTATTTCATGCATCGATATGGGTCATTAGAGATTTTTAGTACCCAAGGAATGGAAAAGTCACACTACAAAGTGAGGGGTGTCTACATCAAAAACAGCCGGCATGGTGGTGGTCCAATGCAATCAAACTACATGGAGGAGATGTTTAATTGGTGTTATCGCACTACATTCTCTAGAAAGTTTTTTGTGGAAAGACTTAGGGATTCAAAATTGGCAAAACTTGCAAGAACGATGCAACACAACATTGCCAGTGAGAAAGGGAAGTCATCATTAGGTCCTCTTCATCATGCACAGAGGCATGCTAGGAGACAACGAGAAGGCTCAGCTTGGAAGTAAAGTGAATTTGTTATTTCCCATTATGTGGTAAAGCCTATGATTATTGTAATCTTGGTTTCAATGTGTTATTATCTCATATATAATATTCTGTATGATTTTAAACAGGTTTTGTCCATTCTAGTATGAACAAACAGTTTTTAAAAAAACTCTATAAATAGAGAGAACTCACTTCATTTCACACTTTTTCCAATTCAAGAGAATGGCACACACGAAGCAAACTGCAAGGAAAGATCGCGTCTTCTTTCCTAGCCCTCATCTAGGGACACAACACCCACCATGGTTGCAGCCCCCCCAAAGACCCCGAAGTGGTTCCCAGAGCACATCTGTGCCTGTGTCACATGATGGCACACCACCTGGGAGCAGTCAAGCGTGAGAAAATGAAGTGTCCAATAGATAGGAGTATTTCACTCCAAGGCGATCAGAGTCCATTTCAGATGATGAGCCGCCAAGAAGGACACCCATCAAGGCAAGACCCAAACAAAAGTTGATCAGAAGGGATGTACCAGAGAGCGAAGAGGACTCATCCCCGAACGAAGAAAGCAGCAATCAACCACCATGGAATGATATGCAAATTCCAACCAGCCATAGGGTGACATATGCAGGTAAGATACTTCCACAAGGACAAGGCCAAATACCAACAAAGGAGGAGAGAGAGAGAGAGAGAGCAAAGTCAACAACCACATCAACAACAAAATGTGCAAGATGAAGCTGGGCCCTCACATCGTGTACATAGGAGAAAAAAAGCTATCAACCATGACGTCGACCTCAATGCCAGCCAAACATACCTCCCAACACAAGAGCTCCACAAAGACGAAGGAGGCACTGCAGGGCTTTTGCAGAGATACGACACTACCAAAAGTCCGTTGAACTACTCATACCACGAAGAGCTTTTGCATGGGTAGTGAAAGAGCAACTACAAAGATTTTGTGCAGGCCTACAAATACAAGGGATAGCACTTGAATCACTTCACGAGGCAGTTGAGGCCTACCTCATCTCCATGCTTGAGGGCTCTAACCTCTGTGCTATCCATGCCAAGAGAGTAACCATACAACCGGAGGACATTTAGCTAGCAAGAAGAATTAGAGGAAATAACCCATGATGTGTATATTGTACCCTTTGATAGGCCTACTTTGCGATGTAATACAATGGGTAATAGAAAATTTTGTTTTAACCTATATTCTTTGTCTTTTTTTTTTCCTCTCTCTCGCTCTCTCTCTCTCTCTCTCTCTCTCTCTCTCTCTCTCTCTCTCTCTCTCTCTCTCTTTGACTCCCAGCATAATTGTATGCAACTAAATTTTCTTTCAGTCAGTTATATATGGATTTAGTTGAACATGCATGCACTTGCCTATTATTTTGTGACTAGATATGTTCCTTTTGTACCAATTGATGTCCCACATGTCATTTTCATGCCAAAAAACCCCCAGCCACAGAAACGCGGGATTTAGCCCTGCAAATTTTTTGCAGGGCTAAATCTCGTGTTTCTGTGGCTGGGGGTTTTTTGGCATATTTTGGGCTTGTGTAAGCATGAAATGTATGGTAGAGATGTAATGGTCTATCAAATCAGAGTTTATGCAGTATAGGTAATCATTGGTATGCATAAAAGGTATGGATGAGATCCTTGGTATATTAAATGCAAAGGTTGTAATTTACAGGTCATATTTGGTATTGATTATAACTAAACCTAGTGAAAATGAAGTATTAAATACATTCCAATGGTTTGTAGCCCCTAAAAACACCAGAGAAGGCCAAAAAAGCCCCATCCACAAAAACGCAGGAAACAGCCCTGCAAAATTTTTGCAGGGCTGTTTCCCGCGTTTCTGTGGCTGGGGCTTTTTTGGACTTTTCTATGCATTTTAGTATACAAATAGACCATAGAAAATAAAAATACTTCAAATTAGATACAATTTGTGGAAGATATAAGCCCAATTTATTAGCACATTCATACACAGGACTAGACAAATAAGGAAATAAAGAGTTTGTATTATCAAAACATTTACATCATGTCTCAGCTACCTTCAATTTCTCTACAACTTTCTTTCTCCTTTGAGAGATTGAGGAAGCTGGTAAGTCAATACAGATCTTGATATTACATGGGGGTCTTGCATTCCTAGACCCATGGCGATACCTATTTGCCCTAATACTTTTCCTCTAAAATTAAGTCCTAATGTAGTAACAACTAAGGATTTCCTAACCAAAATGACACAATTAGTGCCTTGGGTTATTGTACATAAACACAAAATTTTGCTAAGGGCCTTCAATTACCAAGTCATGAAGTGCCCATCCGGACTGTAGTCTTTGTGTATGATAACAAAAGCATCCTTTGGCAACTTTCTGATGTAGTTTGCCAAGGATGAACCACTCCCGTGAGAAGCTCAATCCCCACCAGATCTTGCTGCGAACTTGTCGAGCTTAATTGCTTCCTGTTAAAAAAAAATGAGAATTCAACCTCCTACAATGTTTTCTTAAATTCTCCATTTATTTAATTTAATTACCACTTACATCATGAACCTTGTCTTCTTCCTCCCCTCTTCTAGGGGCATCAAGATCAATGCTAGAGTGGGCCATGCCACTCTGCTCTGCTACGGGGGATGTAGGAATTTTTTTCTTCATTATCCTCTCCCGTGCTGCACTAAACTCCTCCTCTGTAGTATAATTGTTGTCATCTTTTAAAATATCAGCACACACCATTGTTATGGTGTCTACCACAGAATCCCCAAGAGGGATTGCCTTCTTTTCAAGTATGTCAAATGTGTTGTCAAGCGGAACATCTGACATTGTGGAGAAAATACTCAAGCATTCATCTAGACGTAGACCGAATGCCTTCTCAATGTCATGAAGTAAAATAAATTCCTCTCCATCCACAACGATGCTGGAGAGATATTCAAGTTCCACCTCTAGTAATGTGGGCTCAGAGGAGTTGAGATTTGAAGGGGGGGCCTCCTCCATGCTTGATTGCTCACGTAGTTTGTCCTCAACACCACGAGGAAATTCTTGGTGGATTGTAATGCTTTCTTTGGCAAAATTTATGGCCTCTGGTTGAGGCTCATTCTTCTCCTTAACAAAATCCCTAGTGACAAGGTTGGGGAGCTCAACAGGTGTAGGTTCGGGCTCCTCATTAATGATAAAATATGTTGTTGCAATGTAGGAAAGGTACTTTGTACCCATCCTCTTCTTTTTGTTAAGTTTGTTTTACTAATGGCACAGAGTCATCTAATAAGTGCCCTGCAGTTTCAGCAATTGCCATGAAGCGCTTAAGCCGCTTCATGAAGGCCTCATCGCCTCTATGTATGTAGAGTAGAAGATCACATGGGACCCATTTACCCTCATAAGGCGGTATTTCTATAGAGTAACGCAAGATGTAGTACTCAAGGAACTCTATGATTTCCTTGAGCACATCAGAGTTTAGTTGAATTGTTTTGTCCACTCTAGACAATAGGTCATACAAGTGGTTTTGACCTTTGAACTCAGTTGATTCCAAGAACTCATTGAAGAGTTCACGTGGACATTTGGGTTTCAAGGTACTAGAGGATGCGGCAGCCATTGCGCGTGATGCTAGCTTGTGTGAGTGCTCTGCAAGTGATTCTAGCTCTTCTTGGTTGCAAAAGTGAGAAATGAGAGAATATGTATTGCTTTTATAGTAGTTTCAAAATTTTAAAGTGAGTGGGACCCATTTTAAAACTAAAACTAATACCTTCAAATAAAACAATCATGCACAAAACTTTCAAAAAAAAACTTTGGCTCATAAAAAAGATTGAACAGAATCATTAACCAGAATAAGATACACGACATCTACAGAATAGGAAAAATAAATTCTCAGAACTTTAAAATTATAATAAATTGCCATTGGAAAAATCAAAGATTTGGCAAATTGTACATCATATTGAGATCAAAAAATTTTACATTCTACATGCCTTGCATGTTTAATACATTGTTGTAGATGAAGGATTATAAGTGGAACATAGGTTGTGTGTACACTCTAGCACTCAAATAGTTCTTGAGCTACGATAATGAAAGTTGAGTTCCATACACACTCCATTCAGGAAGGACTTTAATTTTATCCTCCAACCTCTTACCAATCTGCAGACAAATAGAATACTTTAAATGAACATATTTGAGTATAAGAATTTGTATAAACAAAAGAAAAAATACCATATGCTACTTACCTTATGCCCTTGTATTCTGAACTTTGATTGATCCAGATCCTCAAATCCCATGATTACGAGATGTTCTCTCACGTTGGCAAGAGTCCAATGATGATTTACTGAAATAACTTCCATTTCGTTGTTGGGTAGATTTATCTTAATTTCAAATGAAATTAAAATACCCTTAGAACTTTTTAATGTAAATGTCTATTCGTAATCAATTCCATATGTTTGTGCAAAACCTTTTGCAACTAACCTTGCCTTGTACCTGGAAATAGAACTATCACTATTTCTTTTAATACGAAATACCCACTTATATCCAATTACATTCATCTTATTATCTCGTGGTACAAGCTGCCATGTGTTTTTCTCATACAATGCATCTATCTCTTCTTGCATCACATTTGACCAATTAACGTTTGAATTTGCTTCTTCGAAACATGTAGGTTCCTGTTCTTCAATAACTTTTGACATAAAAGCTGAACGTGAAACACAATAAGACTCAATATACCTTTGTGTTGGCCTTCTTTCTCTTGAACTTCTCCCAAGTTCATGTTCATGTTTTATCAAATCAGATTTAGAACTTTCATCAATTTCTATATCATCACTTATCTCAACAAGCTTTGCTTTACCTTTTCCTTTCTCTTTTGATGTAGGTGATAATTTTTCTTCATTATAACTATTCTCACCTTTTGAGCTCACTCCTGTAGTATCATGTAAACCATCTTCAATTTCTTCTTGCATTTCTTCTTCAACTTGCAAAATAGGATATGTATACTAAGACAATAACTCATCAAAGCGTACATCATGAATAATAATGATTTCCTTACTACTAGGATTATAACACTTATATCCTTTTTGATTATCTGCATAACCCACAAAAATGCATTTTTCTGACTTTGGCTCTAGTTTGGTTCTCAATGCATATGGAACCATAGCAAAACAAACACAACCAAATACACACAAGTGATCAATAACAGGTTTTCTATTAAACGAAACCTCAAAAGGAGTTACATTATACATTGTAGATGTTGGCATACGATTCATTAAATATACTACTGTATTTACCGCTTCAACCCAAAATTTCAATGGCATATGCTTTTCATTCAGAATTGCTCTTGCTATTTCTGCAATAATCCTATTCCGTCTTTCTGCTACTCCATTTTGTTGAGGAGTGTACCTGCAAGTGACTTCCCTCCTTATACCTTCATTCCAAAGAAAATCATTGAACATTCTTGGAAAATATTCACTACCTCCATCAGATCTTAACCTTTTAATCACATTTCTAGTTTGGTTTTTGGCCATTGCTTTAAATTTCAGAAAGCAATCAAAGACATCACTCTTGTGCTTCAGAAAATACGCAAAAGTCATTCGGCTAAAGTCATCTACAAAAGTGACATAATACTTACTATCTGCAAGTGATGATTCCTTTGTAGGACCCCAAACATCAGTATGCACCAATTCTAATAAATCCCTGCTTTGCAATTTGACACTAGAAAAAGGATGCCTTGCTTGCTTACCAAATTGACAAGCATCACACAAATGTATCATATTTTGTTTGGAGATATCAGGTAAACCAACAACAATCTTTCTTTTAACCATGTCTTTTAACTTATGTACATTTACATGTCCTATTCGCTTATGCCATAATTCAATCTGAGAAATCTTATTATTACCAACTGAATAATAAGAATCAAAATTAGGAGCTGCATCCAATGTAAAAAGTCTTCCTCGACGTTGACCTTTTGCCAAGACTTTATAATTTTGCTTCGGATTTTCAACAAAACACCCAAATTTGTTGAACCGCACTTGATAGCCACACTCCACCATCTGCCCAATTGAAATAAGGGTTTTACTTATTGACAATACATGAAGAACATCTTTTAAGATTTTATTGCCTTTTCGATCTTCAAAGCACACGTTTCCAACTTGTGCAATATGATGCATTGAACTGTCACCTGTTTCAACTTTGCCATCAAACAAAGGTGCATGTAAATTAGCAAACCAATCACCATTATTACTCATATGATTACTATATCCACTGTCAACATACCATACATCATTGCTATGAGTTGCATCTGTATTCACATTCATCATTAGTACATTTTCATGATTTTGTTGCTGAACAAAATTACCTTGTGTATGATTTTGCCTTGCATATCCATCTCGCCCTTGATTATGCCAACAATCATGAGATATATGACCAGCCTTACCTCAATTATAACATGTTATACCTGAATTACCTTGATACCCATTACGTCCTCTGCCACGCTAGGAATATCTCCCCATACCATGCATATTCATATCTGAGCTGCCAGCATCATAATTTTTGTTTATCTCATTTCGACCTCCACGACCTCTGAAACTTTCTCTTTTGCCACCTCTGCGACCACGCTGATTTCCTACATAAAGTGCATGACCTACACTAACTTTCTGCATAGACTGTCCGCCATTAATATTAATTTCTTCTGTTATCATAAGTGAAACCAACTCATCAAAATCAGGCAACTCTGCTCTCACACATATAGAAGTAGTAAAATATTTTCATTTTTCATTTTCTTTTAAACCATTTAAAACAAATGCAACTTAATCATCATCTTCAACAATGCAAGAAATTGAAGCAAGTGCATCGACGATCTGCTTAATTTTTAAAACATAATCATTTACTGACTGTCATACATCCTTTCGCAAATTATTTAATTCATTTTTCAATTGAATTCACCGTGCCTTTGTGGTTGTTGAGAAGAGTCGCTCTAATGCTTCCCAAATCTCCTTGCTTATTCTCAAGTCCTATATGTGTCCTATCATGCTCGACTCAATATTTTGTGAAAATACAAAGATTACCTTCTTGTCATGCTCATTCCACCTCTGATATTCCAGGACTTGCTATGGTGTCAGATTTTGATCAGGCAAGTCCGGTTGAGGTTCCGTACCACTAATAAGACCATGCAAATTTCTACCCATAAGATATGCAGACATGCAAAAACGCTAGGCTTGATAGTTCATTTTACTCAATTTTTGTACTTGGCTATTTCCGTCGGCCATCCTAAAAGAAGGTAATTCTAAACGAAGATACTTGAGGTACTTGCAAATTATCAGCTTATTGGTGTTGCATCTTATGCATATACCTCATGTATAGCACCTTTGATGCATCAACCTCGCTCTGATACCAATGTAGAATAAAGGAAGTTCAAGAAGTAGCATAAATGGAAGCATGAAGGGAAGCAGAGAATAGCATATACTGCGAAGATGATGGAGCAGAGTAGACGCAAAAGACTAGATAAAAGAAGAGAAGTTCTTTTTACAAAAAATGTCTCTATATTCACAATGATGGAGTATCAACAACTCTATTCAAAAATGAATTCCTAAGCTCTCTATATGAGTTTTGGGAATGAATATGTGCCAATGATTTGCTTGTACAAAATTAATGAAAAATATTTAAAGTACTAAAAGAATGGATACTAACTAAAAAGTTGCTCAACAACGTTTTCACAAAAATAATGGATGCTATTTTAAAGCACTAAAAGAGTGATCAACTTTTAATGACCCTTTTTATAAAGATAATGGCTGAAGTTAAAAGCCATAAAGCAATGATCACTGTTGAATATGCTTTTTACAAGAAATTTGGATAATAATTAAAGTGCTAAAAGAATGGTTGTAAACAAATAAAATTTTTCTGAAATGGATGCACAACAAGCTTTCGTCGCATTACGGTGAACAAAGTTCTAAGAATTATTCAAATTCTGTGATTGATCGTATCAGCAGTAGCATCATGTGCGGAATCCTGAGATAGAGAGCCTCTAACAATACTCATTAGGAAGTGCATAGACTGCAACCAAAAATCCTTTATGATAAGAAAGAAGACATTAACTAAAAACTCGAATTGCTGGAGATGGTCGGCGAAGGCTCCTAGGAGGACTGCTATGGTCCATGTGACACATAAGAGAGCCAGAAAACATAAGAGCGAATGGCGGGCACCAATGGTCCGTGCGCAGATTCGTACGCTCTTGAGTTTGATTACGAATTTTCTAAGCGGCTTCCTTCTAGGGACGTTACCGGTCGAATTTGTTTGTTCGTGACTAGCCCGACATTACGAAGCACTGCCACAGATCCCTGATTCAACTCACACCGAGAAACCAAAGTTCCTTCTTTTATAGAGGAAGTTCGGCCGAAGCCTAATCTCTCTTTGCAGCTTTGAATTAATTCAAAGAACAACCTTCCTTTCTACATTAATTCTGTAATGAAAGAAAATCTCTAGCTCAGGAAACGTGGAGCTTCCGAAAGGCCTTCTGATCAGTGCTCACAAAAACCGCTCTTATAGTGTAATTATACCGGTTAAGATTGATAAAAACTAGCTTTTCCAATTTGATGCCCTTATTGGACCACCTAAAATTTTGGATGGTTCTTTATTTTACCCGTTCTTTTATGTGAGCATCTTTTGTTTAAAGGTTTAGTGTAAAACAGACCCTTAAAGTAAAGGTTCATCTCTCAATGTGGAGGTAACTATATATGAAGAGTTTACAAGATGTATTTAATATTATGACATATGGTGGTAGGTGTCCGGCGTAGTCCAGATTCAAGAGCCATTTGTGAATAAGTTAAGTCAAGATTTTAGTCCCACCACCTTGCACCTACAATTACAATTAATGTATGGATTAAGTCGTTTTTCGTATACATAGTATTAAATTAATTCTTTCAGGTCTCGACTCTTGACTCTCTAGATTCAAATTTCGTAGTATGTACTATGTACAGAGCACTACTCTAGGGCATGAGCACTAGAAACTCGTGAGTCGTGGCTGAGTGCGAGCCCTCCAGGAAGCATAGAGTGCACACTGGCCCACAAACTTCGAAGTTCGAAGTTCCTTTTGAGTCTCCCTGACTTTCGGCTCACTCTATAAATAAGTCTACGGCCTACCGTCTCGAGCATCAATGCTTGGAGGTGAAGCTAAATCAAAATCGTGCACAAAAGCAGACTCTTTAGTCTATATTCACCAGAAATTGCACGTTTGCCACTTCTTCTTGCCATTCGGAGTGCAAGTCCAGCAAGATAAATTATTTTTGGAGTGTTCGTTTTGAAGCGTCAAAGACTTCAGAGGTTGCAGATTTCCGACTGTCGAAAAATTGGAATGCAAAACTTTGCGAGTGATCTTTCATTGCACTGGACACTCACTCCAGCGTCGAGCCACCAGGTATATTTCTCATTTCACTATATGTCATATGATTTATGCACGCATGTGTAGTGTGCACTATCTAGTAGCTAAATTTCTCACATAAAACTTTTCAAATGGAAGTCCATAAGAAACATGACTATCATGAAGCTCTCACATGGAACTATTGCATTTCAATCTTTTTAGTAGATCGTTGATGTACTAAGAAGCGATCATCATGAATGGATGAGAGAGTACGGCTATGCAATACATGCATATTTCTACATGAGTGGATGAGAGAGTACGGCTATGCAGTACATGGGTGTTGTTCTCCGTAAGCAATTTAGTGTATTTTCATTCTCACAGACAAACATTAGGATTAACTAATTATTAAATTTGTGAGCAATTTATTTGTGGGTTTCCCATCCTCTTTGATTGTGAGATCCGCGCCGACCATGGCGCACAATAACATTCTTCTTTCCAATATCTGACTGGATTGAGATAGCCAAACATTTCATGATTCATCTCTCTATTCTGGATGTTCCATTCATTTTTCTACACGGTATTTCTATGCCGAAGGAATGATGGAAAACTCCTTTGATTGAAATGTTAAAAGCCTCCTTTATATGCCATATCTTATATTAATAGATCAATTAATGACAAATCCTGCACAATGTGCAATCCTTAAAATATTTCAGCAATCCCCTAATATCCTCTAAAACAACGCATGATCGACTCTAGATGCCATGTATGGCGACACTTGTGATGATTGAAGTTTTGTGATTAGGAAAAAATCTTAATGTGCTTTGGTTAGAGTTTTAATTTAGACTTTTACACGCACCTGTATCTTTGGTACTTCCTCTTCAATCCTATGTCCCAGATTTCGTTGCTTTGATTCTTTTAAGTGTGGCGCATGGTTGTAGTATATACATACACACTACATGAGAATGAGAATGAGAACATAATTCATCTTTGTGTTTGAAATTTTATTCTAGCAATCGAAGGGTTATTATTTTGTGATGATGTAAATGAATGAAAGTTTTTTTTTTTAAATGAATATGATTTTAGTTATTTACTTAAGATAATGTTCATTGTGCCTTTAAAAAACTGACAGTCTAATTTCTTTGCCTTTTAAAAAACTGGAAGACACTACCCTTTTCCTTTTGAAACCGATTGATATGAGAAAAGACGGGCTAACATGTAGAACCGTAGTATTTTGATTCGTTGATAATAAGGTTTTTCGTGAGCCCTGCTTCTGATTGCTCGTTACAAGGATTTCATAATCGATTTGGGAAAATCTTAAGTAAACATAAACGTGTCACGCTTGCAGACTGCGAGACGCTTCGCTTCCCAACTAACTCGCAAGCTTGTAGGAATCAGGATACCATTCACGAGGCTGCGTGCAATTGTCTGAAAAATGCAAGAAACTCACGCACGAGAAAAGAAAACGTTTCGAAAACTTCTACTAGTCTTTTGAATTCTTCCTCATGCAAATTTTAGAGTTCCACATTTCACACGCTTGACTTAGTCTTTGGAATTATTTTGCATAAAAAATTTACATTGTGTTCACTCTAGGCATGAAACTCGGTAAATTTCTCTGTTCCATCTTTCATATGTATCGAAATTCTCTGAGTGTTCAGACACCATGGCCATTGTTTACAAATCTTATATATATATATATATATATATATATATATATATATATATATATATATATATATATATATATATATACACACACACACTCTTGGGATGCCTAGATCTTGAACATGGGCATCCCGTAGGATGCCCGAACTTAAAAAGTAGGCATCCATGATGCCCAAACCCTTGTTTGATGCACAATATGGGCATAAAATTTAAACATTGTGCAAGAAATTCTGACTTTTTTTTGGAGAACGTGATAGAAATGAGTTATGAAAAAGTTATCCAAGGCCATGGGCAAGGGCATCCATGTCTATAACAATAACATCGCTTTATGTGTGAAGAGCTCACCAAAGGACAAACCTTACATCTCCTCTGAATTTCGAGGGATTTCCATGGTGAGAATTGGAATTTGGTTCTCACCAAACTTGACAATAAACTTGCTTCTTAGAAAGGGTTAAGTTAACTCAACAAGGCAAGTTGTGCTATGGTGATCAGAAGGCTTTTTCATCAATCATTTTTTTTGGAATTTTCTTGTTGACAGGGGATCCAATAGGAGGGGTGTGCCCAAAATCGATTGGGCCATTTGTTTTAACTAAAAAGATTTTGATGGGTTGGACATTCTTTTCATTGTGAGGATGGTAGATAAAATGGTTGTTAAGTGGACGATCAAAGCATGGTGCAACTTGAAAGCTTCCTGTATCAAATCAATTCCTAGAAACAAATGTTTGATTACACTCACGCGAATTGCTAGGTGTAAGGGGCATGATCTGATCAATTTGACTTTCCCACTTTTTGAGTGATTCCCAGAGGTTCGAACTTAGCTTGCTCATTGTGCAAGAGTTGGAACAAGATGAAACCATACATCAAGGTCAATGAAGATTGAAAGTGAGCAGCAGAGATTTGACAAATTGATTTTTCTACTTGATTTCGAATTGGCAAATATAAGAGATCGACTTAGAGAACCTCCAAAGGGCAAAGAAAGCTATGGAACAAAGGGTTTTTTTATGTGGAAACATTGTTGGAATCAACATAGAAGACATTGGATTAGATTTGAGGACATAAACCTCGTTAAGAGAGTTGACTTTAAAGATCGGTGCCTATTAAGACATAAAATCATATTTTGCTAGAAGTCAAAGACTCACCTCCTTCTTTATCATGATCCCCTCCAAATTGAAGGATTCAGATGGACCAATAATAACGAATTGGATAAGATATTGATTTTCAAAAAGCACCTTGACTTGCATATCTCCCTGAACAAGAGATGGTCTCTCAACTAACCTTGTATCGGATGCTAGTTTAGGTTCATGGACCTATGCCATCCTCTCATGGAGAACAAAAACTCAGTTCTTATGTGGTGAAGATTCCACCAAGGAATTGAGACCAATGTCAAAGCCAATAAATTGTGCAGAGCCCCTCAATGGTGTAAGCACTACCTCTATAGTTGAAAATACCTTGTGCATATCTTCTTTTCATGCCCTAGGATCACTCTATGTAGTGGGCTATCTCCAAGATTTTAATTTACACATTTAAATCAATTGGAAGAAATTGTCACTTACAGAAGTGATATGCTAAAAGACTATGTGGTTGTAAGAATCCCCCTCCGTTTAGACACCATAAGACTTTCTTCTTGGAAAATAACAAGAGCAAAAGTAAGTGGAATGGCCATGAGAGTGATGAAAGTTCATTAACTTTCTCTCCAACTCTCTCTAAAACGTACGTTTCCCTAGAAAACTCTAGCCATCACCATTGTTGTGCCTTTTAGCCATCCTATCCGTTATATATGGGATACCAGGGATCCCAAGAGCACTATGCCCTTTCATCGTACAATTATTTTTTATTATTTCAAGCAGAAGAGAAGGCGTTGGTTGGAATTTTTGTTTAAGAAAAACATTTCAAGTTCTTTAACTGTCTTTTACACAAAGCGAACTCAAAGATGAAAGAAAGGGAACTCTTTGAGACATTTTTCAGGGTCTATAGAGCAAGTATAGCACAATTCTTGAGAAAGTAGCTAAAGCGGAGGAGACCACAATCCATGGAAAAAGTATCAAAGATGAATGGCTCTACACAAATTGCACAAGGGAATGCCCATTTTGATGTGCTCTCGAAGTAGTAGCTCCTGTGAAGAAGGATTGGCATGCACCTTCCCATCGGTCTATGTACCACCTCTTGTGATTAACCTATTTCTTAATTCGATTCAAGTTCGCAGAGATATTATTATGCTTTCTATCTATGAGATCAATATCCTTATAAAGAGAAATCTTGTTCCTTTTACAACAGTCGTCTCATAATTGCTTAAAATGTTCCTATTTGCAACTCAACCAAGCCTATGGTGTTTAGATTGAAAGTGAGCAGCCGAGATTAGATAAATTGATTCTAGTTGATTTTCGATTGGGGGATATAAGAAATCGACTTAGAGAACCTCCAAAGGGGACGAGCTTACTTACCTTTGTACACTTCACTTGGTAATACACTCAGGTATAGTTCACTTCTATTCATAGAATCATCATTCTTTTTCTTAACTTTTATTTTTCACTTCATCTCAGCTCATCATTTATTTCCTTTATTTTTATTTTTCACAAATCCGCCTATGTCAAAATCGGGTGTAACTCATGGACTTGTCCGCCCGGCCAAGTTTATCCCGCCATTCTACCGATCCAATATAGGGCACGACATATACAACGGGCTCTAACCACCCAGCCAGAGTGACTCCACTCGCCTACTGACCCATGCATGCACATGACAATAGATAGGTTAGACGTACAATGAAACGAGCGTCAACTCCTCGCCTTGATCACCCGACCAAGGTGGTTCCACTTGCCTACTAACCCATCAGAGGGCACAAAACAACATGTACACACATATAAAGTTGGCTTGAGTATGAAGGTTTTTCATGAATCATGATCCATATGGAGGTAAGATCATGCAACAAATAAATAGTAGGAACCAAAGAATCCCACTCATTAAGTGTTCAAGTCAATCAGCATATATATGCACTCAGTTTAAGCATGCCATCACATTCCCAAGCTTTTGCTCCCAAAAGTCTTTAGTCTGCTAACTGATTCCCTTCATATAAATTCTCATCATTCATGCTTCATGCAAACCCATTATAAATATTTGCTATTTTCCTTCTACATGATTTTCTTGAATTTGTACGTATCTTTATCACACACAAAAATGCAATGCAAATACTCTTTCGGAAAGAAAACAAATTTCAAATAAAAAAATTTCACCTAATCATTTGGTTCATCTTTATCATTGATCGATCCAGCTTTTCTTCAATTTTCTTGATTTATTGTTCTTCATCAGCATCAGGCTCAGTGACATCAGCATCCTCCAAAATTTCCTCTTCAATCTTATAATCCACATCATTTCTTTTCTTAAATAATTTTATCCTTTTTTCTACAATCAAAGACTTCAAAGGAGTAGTGTCTAATTCGTGAAGCGCATATGTTCCATTTTCAAACACAGACGTCACCACATACGGCCCAAACCATCGTTTGGTCAATTTCTTCCTAGCATCCTATGGGGTATCGAATGTATTATCATACACCAAGACCCAGTCACCTACCTCAATCCTATGTGGTCTAAGCCGATGAGTTTTGTCAAAATAAATCTTGTTTTTCAACCTAGAATCCTTTAATTTTTGGACTCCTTCTTTTAGATTTTCATTTCCTTGCTCAAACTGCTTTATTCTCAATGATAAAAGTTCTTCCCTCGTCATACCATCATTCCGTGGGAGCTTCAACCATGTCAGTATCTGAGTCAGGATGAGGAAGACTGGCGTTTGACAATACATCAATTCAGTGCATGAAACTTGTGGACCAAGTATAAGTCATCCTATCAGTCCATAACGCGAATGGAAGAAATCTAGGACACTGCTTTATGTCATCGCTACAAGCCTTAGAGATCGCCTTCACAATGGAAGGGTGACCTCTCTCAATCTTCCCATTTTCCTCTCGGTTATAGGCAGTAGTGAGCGACAGTCAAATTCCATGATGGTCAAAGAACTCTTTTAATGCCTCTCTTGCATCCAACTCTCCCCTGTCTGCAACACTATCTCAACATAATCAAATCTTAAGATGACTTTTTCTAAAAGGAATTTGAATACATTATAAGTCGTCTTCATATGGAGTGCTCGACCTTCCACATGGTTGTTCAAGTCCTCTTTGGCAAGTACAATATATCTCATCTTACCTATCCCTTTGGGCATGGTTACAAGGTCGACTACCCACTTGTAATGAATACAATTAGGGTACGTCGGATATAATGGGTCTCTGTGCCTAAGTGATAAATGCACTTGGCATGTAGCATAAGTGTCTACAAAATCTCTCACACTCACATAAATCCCTGGCCACAAGTAGGCTTCCCTAATCTTTTCATATGTAGCGTAAAACCCTTTGTGAACTGCCCATAAGGTCTCGTGCATCTCTCTCATCACCTTGCTCTGAAGACTCCTCGAACTCAATACTCTCTGTGGACTCTTTACCTTGCCCTTAGTATGTTTCCAAATAAGTCCATGCTTCAAGAAAAAGTTATAGGACTTTTTCCTGAATGATCTTTACTTATTTGTTGAATACCTTGGGGAAGGTTTCAGCATACTCAGATATCTTCGTATATCTCTCCACTCACCATCATACTCATTCTCATGGAATTGCTCATACACGTAAAGTAATGGATCATACCTCATCATGTGTCTCTCTCTCTCTCTCTCTACCTCATCATCGTCATCAGACTCATCATCGAATTTCGGTCTTGAAAGCATATCGGCCACTCTATTCAACTTCCGAGCTATGTGTACAAAGGCAAGATTTATGAACTTTACATAAGAGATCCATCTAAGCATAGCAATTTCTAGAGATGAACAGTTCACTCTCGTGCCAATCAGTGGAAGACAATTGATCTTAACTACCACATTCACCAAAATATTTTTTATCAGTCTTTAAAGCAATCACTAGTCCCCATATCTCTCTCTTTATTTGCAGGTATTTTCTTTGAGTGTCTTGCGGAAATTCACACCAAAGCGCACTGCATATCTCTACCCCTCATCATCATCTTGTCCTACGACCTAGCCTATACCAATAGGACTGGTATCAACAGTCAAAATGATAGGCCTTTAGCCTGAATAGTCAACAGGCTTTAGAATGGGGGCTTCAATTAGCAGTTGCTTCAGTTTACACATAGCTCTTGATTGTTTCTCTGTCCAAACAAATTTCTTTTTCTTTCTCAGAAGATCATATAAGGGGTTTGCAATGTGAGCAAAGTTAGGAATCCATACCACATAGAACACACAGGCTCCTAGAAACCTCCTCACCTCACTGATATTACGACAACTTTCTGCGGGTATGGCTTTCAGCCATAATGTCCACACAGATGTCCTACAATGAGGACCTCATCAATGCCAAAAATTGACTTCTTTAAAGAAAGTTTTACTCCCACATATTCAAATCTCTGAAATATTTTCTCACAGTCACAAATATGATCACTAACAGACTTTCGGCACCCAAAAGCATCTAAACTGTCATCTTTCACTTTCCTCACATCCCTTTATCAAAATATCATCAATAAACTGCATAGTCACCGATGGTATAAACTCTTGTAAGAACATGTTCATGGCATTCATCATGTGAGCCATAGAATCTGTCACTTCGTGCGGCAAAGTACACATGCATGCAAGGCCTAGTGGAGTCTTCATGGTTGTGATATCTTTTCTCTCAATAACCAATCGAAACTGGTCATACCCTGAATATAGATCGCTCATAGAGTAGATGGAATGCCCAACAAACGCTCCAAGAAATGCATCAACTATGGCTCTTGTCCCTACATTTCTAATTATGACTTTGTCACTTGTGTACCTTTAGGCGCCTCTTCCATCTCCACATCTTCAGGTAATGGGAACCTTTTCCTTTTTATCAACTTAATAAAGATGTCCTTGAATTCAGGCTTCGTTATAGAGAAAACCTGCTCCAAGGTCATGGTCACTTGACTCTTCAATAGAATATCATTCAATATCTCTCTTGCATCATTTTTCTTCTCTAACTCAAAAATCAGTACTGCCTTTGGGATCTTCTTCTTTTTCTTCTTCTCTTTGTCTTTTTCCTTAATTTTTTCTTGAGTTCCATCACTCTTTTGAATCGGCTCTAGTTCTTTCTCCTTCTCTTTAGTTGGCTTTTGAATCCTAATTGGCCCAGCTCGCCTTTTTCCCTCTCTTATCTCCTTCTTATTTGCCTCTTCTTTAGAAACAACAGGCTCTTTAAATTGCACTCTCTTTTCAGGTTCTTTAGCCTTCTCTTCCTCAGCCTCTTTACTCTACTTCCTTGTAACTCTCCTCTTTGGCTCAGCCCCTTCTTGTCTTTCATCCCTCTCTCTTTTCCTCTACATTGGCTATATGTGAGTAGAATTAGAATTGATCTATAGGAGACTTCCAAGAAGTCTTCTACATAATGGCATCCCTGGCTTTCACTAATGCCTCTATAGAGTAGTTTCTTTGAGATTGAGGCATAGGCTCCTCTTCATCTCCCTCCTCTACCGGATCTAGCTACACTGTTGATGTACTTCCATTGTTTCTTGATAGATTCTCATAAAGTTTCTTCATCCCCCCCTTTCCCTAATTCAAAGGTAGAGGAAGGCAGGTCCGAAAGTGACAAAGCTTCTTATCTATATCTATAAGTAGTTGATGCTCCTTGGCTTGCATAAGCTCTTCGCACGCATATGAGAAATGTTCTTGTGCATCACACCATACGCATCTCTTTTCCTCTCCAAACCCACTAGTCCCTCGTCTCTCAAAAGGTCCAGTGTTTCTCTGAAATGTGGGCTTCATTGGTGGTGCAGGTGTCTGCTGGGAAACAAGCTGCAGTGGAGCTGCAAGTTGAGGCATTACATGACCTTGCATGTTACTTCTTTGTATCGTGTGTGTGGGTAAGTAGTAGTTGCCTGAGGAGGAGTGGGTTCTTGATATCCCATAGAATACACTTTATTATGTATGGTGGCCATTTCTTTTGACATAGATGCTTGCATCATCATAAGATCTTCTATTGGTCGGCTAAGTATCTCAAGGTGCATTTCCACCGCTGATCATGAAGTGGATGCAACATTAGCAGAAGCTAATGCTACAGTCACATTTGGAATTGCTAGAAGAATTGCCTCTCTAGGTGGTTGTGGAGCCATTGCTACTGGTCAATTATATAATACGGCCTAGCATTGCCTCATATGGGCAACCGCTTCCACTTCTCTCCTCACCACAACCCACTCTTCTATCAAACCAAACCTCTTACCAAGCTCTTCTATCCTTCTCTGCACCGGAGTCGTGTCTTCAGGACTTAAGATCTTAAGAAAAGAAATGATTAGGTCAAGCTTTAATGAGTCTAAATCAGCCTGTGGGAGCTGTGCGTATCTTCTCAAGAATTCATTCAAGAGATGAGCCAGGGAAGTAGTGGATTTTGAGGAGTTTAACCACCATAGGAATCCCTCTCTACTAAGTTGGGAAAAATCTTCTAGGTAAAATAACTTATGTAACTCCTTCCTGAATTCGGCCTAGGGCTTTGCTATGTGTGCTAGAATAGATGCTAGGATAGATCCTAAAACTACTCCTGTGAAGTAATGTGCAAACATTTCTTCAGGCAGTCCATAGATGTGTGCCTGATCCTCAAACACATCTAGGTGTTACATTTAGAACCATAAACTTTCCTTTCTCTCTCCAAATTGCTTGGACTACACAAGCCCCCTGTTTCTCTATCACTAGTTCCTTAAAGACTTCCTCCGTCTCTCTTCTCTGGTCTGTCCTAGAGCTAAGAATGATGTCCAGTGTGAGTGGCTCTACTATCTCTCTTAGCTTAGAGTAGAGATCAAAGAAGAAACTTGAAGGGTCACGATCCAGGAGGTGGAAGTCAGTCCAAAGGTCTTCGCCCAATCCAAATCTAGTCTAACTCCTCTCTCTATAATTCCCGAAATTTCAATGTGTTTTCCCCTCTTTCTTTTGATATTTTCCTTGATGTTTCTAATGTTCTCTCTAAGCTATGAAAGTAGCAAATCCCTAGTCTAAGCAAGAAAAAAAAAGAGTGTACACACATATGGACTAAACTAGTGCAGAATGTGGATGCTCAAGCTCAAGCAACAAAACACTCTTTCTGTTTATAGTGTTTCTGTGAAGCAATGCAAAAAAATCAAGGAACCTAAAATGCTGGTACCTGGAGTATTTGATCTGGCACTGAGGTTCCTATTTTCACTTCTCAAGGAGTGGGTGGAATGTCGAGAATCACCGGGCAACTGCCTCACTTCACGTCGGGTTTAGGTGTTGGGAAGGAGGTTAGGAGGGAAGAGTGGCACAGGGTTGGATCAGTCCCCGCTGTGGGTCGTTCTCCCTATTCGAAAAAGCTTTGTGTTCACGTTGGTACCTTGCTCTAGTAAATGACTCGTACTGTACGTCATAAGCCCACACCTTGGGAGAGAAAGGCTCGGTCGTGTGCGTATACTCGTAAGTGTCGTGGATGAAAATAGTGAAGAATGAGACAACTATACTCAATGATACAATGTGAATCCAAATGATGTCATCCAATAAATCTTGATTATAAAATGGATTCCATTAAATTGCGGATCCATGATACAATATGCTGCTACATTGCGGATCAGGTAATACAATATAGAATTCCCGCAACAATGCAAGAAAACACCATGAGCTTTGCCTTCAGTTTTTGCAGATCAATCTTCACTTTAAATCTTATGTCTTTACTTCGAGTCTTCAAGCTCTCTTCAAACAGCTCTGTTTACTTCATAAATCCGCAGTAACCTCACATAATATGTCGAGAAATCAACCGCGACCTGGAGAGAAGATCCAAAAAGTAGATCCACAAGGAGTATAATTCTTGGCTTCGATCTTTAGAAACTTTTCTTCACTTCTTGTAATCTTCTTCAAATCATGAGAAAGCTGGAAAAAAGATTCACAAGCAAGATCCACGGGGGATAAAATCATTATTAGTACCATTAGAACTCATTATAAGAACACACTAAGCTTCTTATTAATTTCTTTTTCTTATTGAAATTGTATGGCATACACGCACATAGACATATGAAGGAAAGTATTCATGGGCATTAAGAAAAAAAAGATATGCATGGTCTCTACATACAAACACTCCTTCTCTTCCCTCCTTTCTGCCTCTTTTCTCTCTTTTCCCTTGTTTCTTTCCCTCTTCTCCTCTTCTTTCTTCTTTCTTTCCTCGTTTCTCCCTCTCTTTTCTCTTTTCACTTCTTTCTTTCCCTCTTCTCTTCTTCTTTCTTCTTTCTTCCCTACTTTCTTTCTTCTCTTTTTCTTCTCTTTTTCTTCTCTTTTTCTTCTCTTTTACTTTCTTTCTTCTCTTCTTTCCTCCTTTTTTCTCTTCTTTCTTTCCTCCCTCCTTTCTTTCTCCTCTTTTTCTTCTCTTTTACCTTCTTTCTTCTCTACTTTCCTCCTTTTTCCTTTTCTTTCTTTTTCCTTCTTCCTTTTCCCTTCTTTATTTCTTTATTCTTTTCTGTTCTTACTTTTTCTTTGTTTGTTTGTTTTCTTTATCTTTTCCCTTTATTTTTGAATGTCATCAATCTCTCTCTCTCTCTCTCTCTCTCTCTCTCTCTCTCTCTCTCTCTCTCTCTCTCTCTCTCTCTCTCTCTCTCTCTCTCTCTCTCTCTCTCTCTCTCTCTCTCTCTCTCTCTCTCTCTCTCTCTCTCTCTCTCTCTCTCTCTCTCTCTCCAAGTGGAATCATCTGTGCTGCCTCTATAGCCACATCTCTCTCTCTCTCTCTCTCTCTCTCTCTCTCTCTCTCTCTCTCTCTCTCTCTCTCTCTCTCTCTCTCTCTCTCTCTCTCTCTCTCTCTCTCTCTCTCTCTCTCTCTCTCTCTCTCTCTCTCTCTCTCTCTCTCTCTCTCTCTCTCTCTCTCTCTCTCTCTCTCTCTCTCTCTCTCTCTCTCTCTCTCTCTCTCTCTCTCCTCTCCTCT
Source organism: Ceratopteris richardii (assembly GCA_020310875.1). NCBI lineage: Eukaryota > Viridiplantae > Streptophyta > Polypodiopsida > Polypodiales > Pteridaceae > Ceratopteris > Ceratopteris richardii. Next base: position 165,398,686 of record CM035419.1, read on the forward strand.
CTCTCTCTCTCTCTCTCTCTCTCTCTCTCTCTCTCTCTCTCTCTCTCTCTCTCTCTCTCTCTCTCTCTCTCTCTCTCTCTCTCTCTCTCTCTCTCTCTCTCTCTCTCCCCCCCTAGCATCTCTGCCATTGACCACTGCCATAGCTGTCTGTAGTGTACAACCCTTCACGGTTTCTCTCTCTCTCTCTCTCTCTCTCTCTCTCTCTCTCTCTCTCTCTCTCTCTCTCTCTCTCTCTCTCTCTCTCTCTCTCTCTCTCTCTCTCTCTCTCTCTCTCTCTCTCTCTCTCTCTCTCTCTCTCTCTCTCTCTCTCTCTCTCTCTCTCTCTCTCTCTCTCTCTCTCTCTCTCTCTCTCTCTCTCTCTCTTTCTCTCCCCACGTGTTTCTGCATGCCAACCTCCAACTGGCCCTTCTCTCTCTCTCTCTCTCTCTCTCTCTCTCTCCTCTCTCTCTCTCTCTCTCTCTCTCTCTCTCTCTCTCTCTCTCTCTCTCTCTCTCTCTCTCTCTCTCTCTCTCTCTCTCTCTCTCTCTCTCTCTCTCTCTCTCTCTCTCTCTCTCTCTCTCTCTCTCTCTCTCTCTCTCTCTCTCTCTCTCTCTCTCTCTCTCTCTCTCTCTCTCTCTCTCTCTCTCTCTCTCTCTCTCTCTCTCTCTCTCTCTCTCTCTCTCTCTCTCTCTCTCTCTCTCTTCCCTCTTTGATGTGTAGTAGGCGGTAGACCCAACTCTCTCACTCTTGCTAGCGACAACGATCCACTGACCCTCTCTTTCTCTCTTTGTGTTTCATCTGCAATATGCATGTTGTTAGAGCCCTCCCATGATTCTCCCTCTCTGTCTCTCTCGTGCCTCGCACTTTGAGAGGCTTCTCTCTTTGCAGCTTGAGAGGCCTCTCTCTCGTGCAAATTGATACACTAACTACAGAAGACACATTGCAAATGACATTTACACTAATTGCAATCAAAATCATCCAAGGTTTCCTATTCAAATGCATTCGGTGAACATTCAATCTAGAGTTCTTAATGAATTCATAAGCTTAATCAAAAGGGGTAACACCTAGAGAATGTGTAGGGGATGAAATATTCTCTCTCTCTCTCGGCATAGTATGACAAACAATCATGATAAAGTCCCTATCTCTCTTGGCATGTAATGGAGAGAATGAACAACAAACTAAAAACATGACCAAGAATGACTGAACACGAATAGACAAGGAGCATACCTAGAGGAAAGATCCACAAGGAAGATCCACGGGGAGGAACAAATGAGATTTGGGCACCTATTTATAGGCCCCCCTAAGACTTCCTTCTAGAATCTTCTAACCTCCTCACTCAACTTTCTATTTTTGGACTTTCTTTTTATTTTTCCTAGACTAAGGTTTTTGGTTTCACACTTAATGTTCGAAAATTAAATTAATTAAAGGGTTAGGCTTAGGATAAATGCCAATTCTAAGGGTGCAAGTTTGGGTTTCTCATGGGGAAATTTAGGTTTAGCCTACAATTAATTTCAAGCATGTAAGGTTAAGGGTTCTTTTTTTATAGTTGGGCCCTAAACTCCAAGGGTTTCTAAGGATCTAGGTTAGGTTTTTATGGGTAAAACTCAGTTTTCCCAAGGGTTTCAAGGGTCAAACCTTAGGGTTTCTAGGGGTTTTAAGTTTTACACGTTAGTTTCAATGAGCTATTTACAAATATACAATCCTAACCTACAAAAATCACATGGTCTCGCATCTCAGAGTCAATTAAATCAACCAAAACATGCACAATTTATAACTCCTTCAAGATCAAAACATCACACTATAACAAAAAATTAGTGAACTTGAAAAAATTTGATGTACACTTCCCTCAGGGATTTCATCCCGACACGGCGGCACATTTTTCCCTCTTTAGGAGGTTTTTTGCCTTGGCTTCCATATACTCCTATAGCCCTAACGTGTGACTTATCTTTGTACATTCAAGTGGTAATACAATATGTGTGATGTGCTTCAAGATTCTTCTTCTTCCTTTTGTTGTTGGCATGCTTCCAGAGACGTCTTACTCCAACAATTGGCATCAAAGCAGGTCTCTGCTTCATCTAGGGCATCATCCCCACCTCTCTAGTTGCAATCTCAGAATCACATAAATTTTGGTGAGCATACTCATGGTGTTTGAGAAATCCAAACATCTTCGCTTTGTGGTGCCAAAATGATGATCTTAGCTCATTTCCGCCTCCAAACGCACTCTCCTAGTTCTTGTACGGGCTATTTCATCTTTTTGTGCCAAAGGTATATACCTATTTGGATTCCCCAATATAAGCAGCTTGAAGTCTACTACATGTTTAGAAGAATTTATCTGGACAGTTCTGTTCAACATTTTGAGATACAATAAATTTTCTGCTTCAAGGTATTTTAGTCATCAGCCATGGCTGAAAGTAGTGATGTTTTTCGTATGTTGGTTGTTTAGGATAAGTTCAATGGTACCAACTACCCATTATGGCCTTATATGATGCAACATGTATTGGTTGCAAAAGAACTATGGAACATTGTGCAGAGTGTTGAAAAACGTCCTATCACACCTGCAACTATTACAAATGCAGGTACTGACTCTGATGCAGAAGGTGTTGAAGATGGTGATATTTTGTAGATTCATGTTCATGTTGCAGTTTTGACTACACCTACTGCAGAGCAAATTTGTTGCTGCCATTATACCTCACATTTGCTCTTGTAGAATAGCTAAGGATGCTTGAGATACACTTACAACATTATACCAGGCTAGGAATGAGGCTCATGTTGCATACCTCCGAAAAGATTTGGAGAGTGAGCACATGAATGAAGGTGATTCTATGGACAATTTTCTAACAAAGATCAAGGATTTGAAGGAACAATTGATTTTTTGTTGATGAAGTTCTCTTGACAGTTCAATTGTGCATATTGCTTTGAATGGTCTTCCTGATTTATATCAGAATTTTGCTTCTACTCTTCATTTGATGATGAAAGGCAATCCAAATGCCTTGTCATTTGAGGAGTTAGTTTCTGTTCTATTGCAAGAAGATCATTCTAGGCAGAACAAGTCTATTATGTGTGTTATAGATCAAGCTTTCCTGGCTAGTTAGAAGGGCAAAAATAAATGGAGCTCATCTACTAGTACACAGAAATGTGCAAATGCTATACATTTGAAGAAGGAAGACAAAGATGAGAAGAAATAAAAAAAGCAAGAATTGTTTTGTGAATACTGTAAAGAAAATGATCATGTCATTTAGAGCTATCCAAAACTGGCTACTAAAGAGGCAAAGAAGAAAGAGGTGGGAATGGTTTTTGGAGAGGCCTCTATACGGAAAATAGACTCTTCTAAACTTGTGCAGGAAGAAGAATGGGTATTTACTACTATTTGTAGATTTGACCCATCTTCATGACCAATGCATGTTTGCAGTAGACTCAGATGTTCGGTACTTTGATAGTGGGGTGACCAAACATATTACCTCGCATCACACTTTCTTCTCTTTACTCGAGCCTACCCTTATAGGGAATACTGTCACATGTGCCAACAACTCCTCTTATCTTGTGATGGGAGTTGGTGAGATCATTCTGACTACTGCTGATCATAGTTCTTTCAGTTTGTCAAATGCTTTATTTGTGCCAGGGATCAAGAAGAATATGTTATCAGTTTCAGATTTAGCCAAGATTAGATTGGTTGTGAAATTTATTAATGACAGGTGTACAGTTCATGATCTATCAAATGGCAATGTGATTATTGCTTTTGGCATTTTATGTCATGGGCTATATAAGCTCATAGACGATGAAAGATCTATCAATAATTCAGCATGTGCAGTACATGATTCTCAAGCTATGTCAAATGCAAAGCTTTGGCATGCATGCTTTCTTCATCTTCATTTTGCTAGTTTGCTGTGCCTATAGAAATCTGGTCATGTTTGCCCAAACTTGAGGCACCAAAGTAAATATGTATGTGACGGTTGTATTTTGGGCAAAATGCATCATTCCTCATTTCCAGAAAGATGGTTTTGTTCGAGCTACACATAAATTGCATCTTGTTCAGAGTGATTTATGTGGTCCTATGCAGACACCCTCTTTGGGAAACTATCTTTACTTCCTAACTTTCATTGATGATTTTTTGAGGCATGCAAGGGTATATCCATTGCAAGGAAAGTCCAAAGTGTTTACATGCTTCAAATAGTTTTTGGTTAGCCAAAATTTATCAGCATGTAAAATTGGCACCCTCCGTTTTGATCGAGGAGGGAAATATATGTCTTCTAACTTTAATGCATTTCTAGTTGAACATGGGATAAAAGACCTATGTATATTGTCATATACATCTCAACAGAATTGAGTTGTTGAATGCAAGAACAGGTCACTAATGGAGATGGCGAGGTGTATGGTCAAGAGTCAGGCTTCACCACATAGTTTCTAGCTTGATGTTATTATGTGTGCAACATATATACTTAATAAGTGTCCCACTAAAGTGCTACAATCTATCACTCTATATGATGATTGGCATGGTTGCAAGACATCTGTTGCTCATCTACATGTTTTTGGTTGTGAGGCATATGCATTAGTGGTTGAAAAACATCATAGAAAATTGGATGATAAAGTAGTGAAATGTATTTTTGTTGGGTAGAAATCTAAAAGTAAAACCCATTGTATGTATCATCCACAGACTAAACGCATTTTGGTTAGCTGTGATGTTGTTTTTGTGGAAGATGCTATTGAGCCATTGCACTCATCTACTAAGGAGATATCTGTTAGCTCCAAATACATGTATAATACTTTGCTACCTCTTTTTACAGGTGGAGAGTCTAGTTCTAGTCCTAATGAGGAAACGTCTTAACCTTTGTAGGTTTCATGTGATGATGCAAATCATCCCATTTCTGATGTAGATTTACATGTTGTGCTTGTTGATGAGAGAGTTGATATTGAGGAGGCAAAAACAATGCCAAAATGGTTGGTAGATACTTTGCGTGACAGCAAATTAGATGCACCTCTTTCATATCATACTCGATCAAGCTCTCATACTGCCTCTTTTGTGTTAGATTCCTATGCTATGGCTGAATCTAGTCTCTGTGATGAGAATGAGCCTCTTTTGTTTGATGAAGCACAAAATTCAGAAAATTGGATGGCTCCTATGCAATCTAAATATGATGCTATAATGAAGAATGGTACTTGCTCTTTATGTGACTTGCCTCCTGGCAAGAAAACCATCGTCACTAAGTGGGTATACAAGCTGAAGCGTAAGCTTGATGCAACAATTGATAGGTATAAGGCTAGGCTTGTTACAAAGGGTTATGCACAGGAAAGAGGCATTGATTTTGATGAGAGCTTTGCACCTACTTACTGAATGACTATTGTTCGTAGCATCTATGCACTTGTAGCTCGTAGTGGTTGGAATGTACATCACTTGGACATCAAGACAACATTTCTAAATGGTGACTTGCATGAAGAAGTGTATGTTTTTCAGCCCTCTGGCTTTGTGCAAAAAGGGCATGAAAACCAAGTGTGCAGGTTAAAGAAGGCATTATATGGTTGAAAGCAAGCACCACATGTTTCGTATGAAAAGATACATGCCTATCTCATTGTACATGGTTTTGAGAACAGTCCAACTGAACGCACCTTATATGTTAAGCATGCTAATGTGCTTCTGATCATTGTTGTGTATGGTGATGGCATGCTTCTCATTGGTCCTCATGACATGCATATTACTGATTTTAAGGCTGATTTGCATGCCTCATTTGAGATGTCTGATTTAGGGCATTTGCATCACTATTTGGGCATTCAACTTATTCAAGATGATGTTGGAATGGTTTTGTGTCAAATGAAATATATTGACATATTATTGCAGCATTTTGGCCTTGAAGACTATAAGCCTATTGCCACTCCTATGGAGACAGGTTTACGATTGAGTCTTCATGATGCTGGAGATGAATTTGATGCTATTCTCTATCAATAGGCTATTGGATGCTTGATTTACTTATGCATTACTCGGCTAGATATTTAGTTTACTGTCTCATAGATGAGTAGGTTTATCCATTTCCTAGGTGTCAAGCATTAGCAGGTGGTTAAGCGCATCTTTTGCTACTTGAGTGGTACCCGGCTACTTGGGTTGTTTTATCACAAAGGGGGATCACTATCACCAAATTTGCAAGATTTTTCTCACAATGATTGGGCTGGGTGCTATGACACTTATGTGCCCACTAGTGGTTTTTGTTTCATGCTTCATAGCTCATGCATATCTTGGCTTAGCAAGTAGCAGACTACTATGCACACTTTTAGTCGTGAGGCTGAGTATAGGGCAGCTTTCATAACATCTATTGAGTGTGTGTGGCTTAGATGCCTTATGGCTGATTTGGGTGTTGGTCACTCTTCTGCCACCACCATCTTCACTGATAGGTAGAGCGCATTGGCAATTGCAAGGAACCATGTGTTCCTCACACTAAGAACATCTAGGTGCATTATCATTATGTCAGGGAGAGGTTCTTTGCTGAAGAGTTCAGCTTGGCATATGTTCCCACACAAGAGAACATTGCAGACCTTTTCACAAAAGCTCTACCTAGGGAGAAGTTTGAAGTTTTCCGCAAAGTTTTGGGCTTACTTCCTTTTTTGGGTTGATTCCACATAGCTTGGAACCTCCTTATACATGAGTGCCAGCTCCTTGTTCACCGCCTCACTCCTAGGGCTGATTTGTTGATATATTTAGGTAGTGATGTGTGTGAGCACACTAAGACCACCGGGGCAATTTTTTCCCTCTTTGGGAGGTGTTTTCCCCTAGGCTTGTATATACGCATATAGCCCTAATGGGTGAATTATCTTTGTACATTCGAGTGGTGATACATTAAGTATTGTGTTTTGTGCTCCAAGCTTCTTCTTCTACCTTGTGTTGTTCGTGTGCTTTGACATACATCTAACTCCAACACATAGACATGTTTTCTACGTGCCTCAAGTTTGGGCAAAGAGGACACCATTTCATATTTCTGCAAGCGTAGCAAACTAGCAAAATTTAGATAACTAAAGCATGCATGCCAAAGCTTTGCATTTGACATAGCTTGAGAATCATGTACTGCACCCCTTGAATCATTGACAGATTTTTCATAGTCTATGAGCTTATGAAACCCAAAACATAAAATGCTAGAAGCAATAATCATGTCATCATTTGATATATCATGATCTGTACACCTATCATCAACGAATTTCACAACCAAGCCAATCTTGGATAAAGCTCAAACTGATAACAAATTCTTCTTGATCCTTGCACAAATAAAGCATCTCACAAAGTGAAAGAACTACCATCAATAGTATACAAAATGATCTTACCAACTCCCATGATAGGATAAGAGTAGTTGTTGGTGCATGTGATAGTATTCGTGGTAGGGGCAGTGTTGTGAAAACTTCTTCCTAGAGTATAGCATCCACCAGAGAGTGAGTGAGTATATATCCAACCATCCAACTCCACCCATATATATACCAAAGGTCCAAGAGTTGCATGTCTTAATTTTTATCCATGTGTCCTTCCAAGTGTCCTTCATGTGGATACTTTCCAAATAGAATCACATGGCTTCTATTTCAATTGAATTCTTTCATTCACGTACGAGTCAAGGTGTCACTTGAGAGAAGCTTCTCCCAAGAAGGGTTTTTCTCCCTTAGGTTAATTATTCCTAAGGTAACATACCCTTCAATTGAGACTTCCATTGAAATAAAACCTCAAGGATTAAAACCAAGAAACATAGGTTCCTTTTTGGAGGGTCTAACCTATTTAAACCAAGGATTCCCTATTGTTTGATGGTCTAAACCATGATTTATACAACATTCTTTCCCCCTTTAACATTTTCGTCCTCGAAAATGTGTTTTGGTATATTATGTGGAGTATTCCCCCATGCACCATGATTCATTTTGTTTGATCATGGAATCACTCTCAAAAGATATTTTCCTCATTTTTAACCAAGAGTTGAAAAAGAGGGAAATCTTTTGTTTATGGAACTTACTCGTTCCGAAGTAGCACTTTCTTCAGTTCCATCCCTCCATTTAACTAGGCACTCTTTATATAGATGATTTCTTGTTTTTTTATCTCGAGTGCATAGTATTCTTTCTAGTTCATGAGGGATGTTAAGTAGGGAGATTGGTTGAATGATTGTATCCGAGGATACAAGATTGTCTTGTTTAGCTAGTTTTCCTTTTAATCTACTTATATGGAATATTGGATGAAGTAAACAATCTTCTGGAAGTTCTAACTCGTAAGACAAAGTCCCTATTCTTTTGAGAACCTTAAAAGCTCCACAGAACCTCGGAGAGAGTTAAGGATAGGGTCCTATTTTCAATGTTTCAGAGTTCTGAGGAACTTTAAGATATACTAATTCATCAACGTGAAAGGAAATATCTTGCCTTTTAGGGTCGCTAAAAGATTTAGCTCTATCCTGGGCTTTCCTCAAGTTTTCCTTGGCTAGTTTTAGCTTAAACTTCATATCTTCTAAGAAATCTTTAGCTCCTTGGACTTTTTCATTTTGAAGTCCAAGTCCATAAGGTGCAATTGGTTGAAACCCATACATTAACATAAAAGGACTATATTCCATTGCAGAATGCTTTACACTATTATAAGAAAATTCTACTATCGGTAGATAGCCTTCCGAGTTAGTTTGGGTAGAAGATACGTATGCTCGTAACATATCTTCAAGTATTCGATTGACTCTTTCAGTTTGACCATCTGTTTGTGGATGTTCAGTAGTACTCAAGTTTAGCTTAGTTTCTAATCTACTGAATACAGCTCTCCATAAATGACTAGTGAATTTTCTATCCCTATCAGACACTATGTCTTGAGGTAATCCATAGAGTCTATACAGTTGTTCTACAAATAATTTTGCTAATTTTGGAGTTTTTACTGTAGTTCGAGTAGGTATATTGAAACGAGCCATTTTGGTCAATCAATCAACTATGACCCAAACGGCATCATGGCCTTTAGGGGTACGTGGCAAGCCTATAATGAAATCCATGGAAATTCTCTCTTATTTTCCTTTTGGAATTTCTAAGGGATGCAACAAACCCCCTATCTTAAGCTTTTGAGCTTTGTTAGCTTGGCACTTGGTGCATCTAAGTACGTAATTATGTACATCTTTATGTATACCAGGCCACTAAAATTGCCTTTTTATTAATTCATAAGTTTTGTTGATTCAAGGATGTCCCGCACTTGGGGCATCATGACATTCAAACAGAACTTGTTTTCTAAGTTCGGAATCACAAGGGACACAAATCTTTTCTTTGTATAATAGATATTCATCTTGAATACTATAATGTTTAAACTTATCGTCATTTGATAAGTTTGTGTTTGGAATTGAAACCTTCTTCTAGGCTTCGTTAAAACTAGTATCCTCTTGATACTTGCCCTTCATGAGTGTTACTAACTCATTAGAAATTTGTATGAAACTCAAAGAATTTAACATGGGCATCCTGCTTAATGCATCTACCACAATATTAAATTTTACCTTTCTATATCTGATTTCATAGTCAAATTCTTAGAGTAATTTGGCCCATCTAGCTTTTCTACCTGATAATTCGGATTGGTTTGCAAACCATTTAATACTTGCTTGATCAAAAACTATAGTTACATTGGCGTGAAACAAGTAATGTCTCCATTTTTTTAGAGCATGCACAATTGAATAAACCTCTTTTTCATAGGTAGAATAGTTTTTTTGAGCTGGATTTAACTTTTGGCTTTCAAAAGCAATTGGTCAACCATTTTGATTCAAAACAGCTCCTATTGTTGGTTCACTAGCATCTGTTTCAACTAGGAAGGGTTCATTTGGATGTACTATCTGTAGAACTGGGGCTGAAGCTAAGGCTCTTTTAAGTCTTTCCATACTTTGAGCCTGTTCCTTCTCTCAACTGAGGCTTTTGGGTTTACCCTCTAATTTTTCAAATAAAGGGGTTGAGATTTTTGCAAAGTTAGGTACAAATTTTCTGTAGTATCCCGCTAACCCTAAAAAACTTTGAAGTTCTATAACAGTTTTAGGGTGAGGCCAGTTAAGAATAACTTGAACCTTATCAGGATCTACTTGAATCCCTTTTTCAGATATAATGTGTCCAAGATATCTGATTTCTGTTGAAAAGAATTCACATTTATCTTCTTTTCTAAATAATTTATTTTCTCTAAGAACTTGAAAATGGTCTAGATGAGTGGATGCATCTTGACTATAGACAAGAATATCATCAAGAAAATCAACTAAAAACTTTCCCAAGTAAGGGCTTCATATAGTGTTCATTAGTGTCATGAATGTGGCTGGGGCATTTGTTAGTCCAAAAGGCATGTCTAAAAACTCAAAATGCCCATATTAGTTCTGAAAGCTATTTTAGGAACATCTTCAGATTTAATTCTAATTTGATGATATCCTTGACAAAGATCAAGTTTTGAAAATATCTTAGCTCCTTTTAATTGATCAAATAATTCATCAATTCGGGGCATTCGATATTTATTCTTGATCATAACTTTATTCAAGGCACAATAGTCAATGCATAATCTCATTGATCCATCTTTTTTCTTGACTAAGAGAATGTTCAATTCAAATAAAATCAATTATTTTGACTTTATGCATCGAAAACAGCAACTAGTTCTAAACACAGTTCAAAAAAACTTATGGGAATCCATAGAAGTGTACAAATATGCCAACAATCAAAGAAGGTATGAAGACAACAACCAAGGTATACACATATAAAATCAACTGCTATGAATCTAGTCACCAAAAACAAAAAGTTAAAGCCTACATATATGACTCAAAAGAATTTACAAACATCATCTGAGGTGTACACAATCAAGTTACCAAGTAGAAAATGTGAGACAAAAAACCAAAGCTTAAATATATGCCGCTAAATAATTTATTGAGATCCATCAAAATTTTCACATCGTTGGACACAACCAAGAATCTTTTTTTGTGTGGGCATCAATCAAATTCTATAGATACAATCATGAATAGTTTTTGGACACATAACAAAGCATGTATAGTTATGGAAGAGATCCAGTTTCTTCACATGAACCAAGACAATGAGATATCAAAAAAGGTGTACACACTAGGGAACTAGAAATCTATGAAAATCAATAAAGTTTTTCAGATCTATGTAGAACAAACAAAGTATATATATGCGTGGACACCAGCCAATATATCCACATACAAATATTCACATCCAATTGAAATAATGCGAAATTATAAACATTTAGCTTGATATTCTAAGAAAATAAACTAGTTCCTACCAAGAAACAAGAGTCATGTACATATAGGATCAAAAGAATATATAGTTTTAACATATTTAGTAAAAATATTTTTTTGATAGTTGTTATATGCATAAACACACAATCCCTTGCACACATCAACACATACTAAAAATAATACTCAAAAGCCTTTGATATAATCTTCGATATCATAAAATGATAAGGATCATCTGAAAACATTTCATTATTTCCATCATGGATGCCATCTTCTTTTTGTCAAATGAAATATGTATGCCACCTTTTTTCATTCGTATCACAATCACCATTGCGGATCACATATTATTTGATGAGATTAGGGATGAAACATGGCATGAAAGCATATTTTGGAAGGTTTAATACTTATAGTAGCATTTAAATAATTATTATTTCCATCATAATTTTTTATTCCACCTTTCAAGCTATGTTCTTTTCATGAACATATAAACATATGCTTTGTCTATTCAACATAAAAGTCGACACCAAATGCCATGGCTACTAGTTCAAAGTGGAGGCCTTCTAACTTTGAATAAAAATATGCATTCAATTAGTATGAAGGTTATCCATTGATAACTTGCCAATTCTCTGCAATCTCACTTACACATAAATTATAGTAAGCCATTCTTTAAAAGGTGTGATAAATGGTAGTGCTCTAGAGAAGACAAGTTTTGAGTCCATGTTTATGACTTATGGAAGTGATCAACCTTTTCCAAATATCCCTAGACACTTGCTTTACACTACCAAAGTCCATGAACAACTTTCCATTTCCTAAAACATATCCAATTTGTCAAAATTTTTGAATTGTGTTATTTTTTCAGTTATGATAAAAGTTGAGTTTTTCAAAATTCCTGTTATCTCCTTCATTTAATAACCCATGTGGAGTTGTAAAATGTTAAAGCTTATATTTTTCTCTAAAATTACATGATGTGGGCTATCAAGTCCAAGTGATTATGCCATCAAAGCCTCAAGGGTGACATAAAAGAAAATCTATCAATTTGATGCAAAAGCAGGACACTTAAGTGTCCCAGGACACTCAAGTGTCCTTGTACAAAACTAGTCTTAAGAAGAACTTCATCAGTGGAAATCAACTCCTCCTTCGAATCCTTGATCTTTCTCAGAAAAACGTCCATAGAATCACCTTCATTCATATGCTCACTCTCCAAGTGTTTTCGCAGGTAAGCAACACGAGCAACATTCCTAGCCTGGTACAATGTGGTAAGTGTATCCCAAGTATCCTTAACTATTATGGAAGAGAGAATGTGAGGAATAATAGCACGTTTGATAGAACATGCTATCAATGCATGGGTCTCAACATCTCTACCATCCCCAAGAAATTTTCTTTGTAGCAAGTCCAAGAGGAACTATTGCACAAAAAGGAATATGTAGAATATCACCATCTTCGATGCCATCTGCATCAGCTTCAGTACTTGTATTTGCAAGTGTAATAGGATGTTTTTCAACACCCTGCATAATATTCCACAGTCCTTTTGTGACCAACACATGATGCATCATATAAGGCCACAATGGGTAATTTGTACTATCCATCTTATCCTCAACAGCCAACATATGAAATACATAATTGCTTTCATCCATGGCCACTGACGAAAATACCCTTATGCAATAAAATGATTGTATTAAAAATGTTGAATAGAACTAACCTATATATATTTTTGGCATAAGAAGACAAAATAGCATGCACAAGCACTGCGATAATGCGTTTGGAGTATGCACACCAAATTTCATGCGATTCTAAGACTATGAACGGAGGAGTGTAAAAAATGTTCTAGATGAAGCCGCGAACTGCCCTGATGCCAATTGATCTGTGGACGCACACAAACAACACAAGCAAGAAGGAGAATCTTGGAGCATAACACACAATATTGAATGTATTACCACTAGAATGTAGAAAGATAAGTAACCCATTAGGGCTATAGGTGTACATACAAGCCAGGGGAAAAAACCTCCTCAAGAGGGAAAAATGTGCCTGGTGGTCCTAGTGTGTCCACACATATCACTACCGAAATATATCAATAGATACATAGACACATGTGAACATATGAAAACACATATACATACACTAGACATAAATATGCATACACACACATGAGACACACATACACACATACATACACACACATGCATACATATGCATACATAATGCACATGCATATGCATACACATACATAGACACCCACATACACATATACACACATACACACCTTTGCATATAAACCTACATACAGATACACAGACATATACATACTTACATATAAATACACACATATACATACACACATATACATACACACATATACACACATACACATACATACACATATGCTTGTGGACATACGCATGCATACACACATGCAAATGCATACACATATACATATACATTACATACATATACACACACACATACATATGCATATATATACATATATGCACATAACGTCACATGCATCCCTACCCACAAAAATATGCATATGCTGACACACACATAGTTACATACATGTATATACCTGGACATGCACAGACAAACAGACACATAACTTTATGAATAAGTTTACCTGCACACACATATATATACATACATACACACACACAAATATATACACACATACTTTTACATATTTATATACACACAGATAGAGACACATACTCACACATACACACTTACACACTTACACACATATGAAAACACACATACACACACTAAACAAAAATATGCATACACACACATAGAGACACACATACACATACACGCACATGTACACACACATGCATACATATGCATACATAATGCACATGTATATGCATACATACATACATAAATACATACATACATACATACATACATACATGCATGCATAGGCACACATACACACCCACATAGAGATATACACACATACACATACTCACATATACACCTACATACACATACACACACATATACATACTTACATATACATAGACACATATACATACACACATATACACACATACACACATACATACACACATGCATATACACATACACATGCATACGCACGGACACATGCATACACATACATATACATATAGATACATATACACATACATACATATACATGTAGAGAGTATGCACGTGGAAGCAAAATAAAAAGTAAAGTACTCTCACAAAACAAAGAATGTTTGAGACACAAAATGAGTAGACCATGAAATGGGTAAACTCATGTGGATTAGAAATGAGCTTGCCAAGAGCATGGAGTAGGCTCCTCAAGCTTGTAACCAAGTACAAATGAGGGGAGAGACCCTACTTATATAGATTTGGGAGGGGCTCTCAAAATTACATCATATGTTGGATAAGTCTCCTGAAAGGAGAATGAATACAACTGGTAGAAGCACATGGCAAGGTACCCAAATACAAAGGAAATACAATATGAAATGGAAATAGACTAGAAAGGGAGTGCCTCCTCGATACAAAATGAAGATGCACTCATGCGGATACAAACGTAGATGAAGTAGGAGCAATCATGTTGTCAACACCCCCTCTGCAGCTCCATTTTGGAGCGGCTGAATGCTGCAAAGGTCCACCAAGCGCTGAAGTGGAACCAGAGGTAGAGCCTTCGTGAACATGTTTGACAGGTTCTCTTGAGAGGTACACTGCTCTAGAGTAATCTCCTGAGATATGAGCTTCTCATGGATGAAGTGGTACTGGATCTCGATGTGCTTCCTCCGAGCGTGGAACATTGGATTCTTGGCGATGGCCAAGGCTAATTGGCTGTCCGTGCGAAGACATGTCGGAGTATCTTGGAAAACACCAATGTTAGATAATAACTATCAAAGTCAGATGGCCTCACATCCTGCAAAGTTGTATGCTCGGTACTCGGCCTCGATGGATGATAGAGCAACTGTAGGCTTCTTCTTACTTGCCCAAGAGATAGGTCCTGAGCCAAGCAAGATATATACCCAGAAGTAGACCGTCGAGAATCAGGATCACCAGCCCAATCAGAATCTGAATATCCGGCGAGTTGGATTGCCCCTTTATACCAAAGACCATGATGTCGGGTGAGGGCAAGGTATCGAAGTAGTCTCTGAGTAGCATCCCAATGAGTCTGATGAGGCTGATATGCAAACTGACTAAGTATACCAACTGCATAAGAAATATATGGTCTAGTGTTGGGAAGATAGAGTAATGAGCCAAGAAGTTATTGATAGGTATGCACATCCACAAGTGATGATGAGTCCTCCAGTGTAAGCTTGATGTTTGGATCAAGTGGTGTAGAAATGGAGCAGCACTGGTCCATGTTATATCGGGAAAGTAGATCATAGCAGTACTTCTTCTGTGATAGGAATATACCTTCTTTTGTTTGCAAGACTTCCATACCCAAGAAGTAGTGTAGTAATCCAAGATTTGTCATAGAGTACTCAAGATGAAGCTGTCTGATGATGAACTAGATCCATTCTTCGTCTGAGCCTGTCAAGATCAAGTCGTCTACATAGAGAATGATGATGGCTAATAAAGACTCCTTTTGATAGATATAGAGATTAGCATCAGCAATGCTTTTGTGAAATCCCTTGTCTTCAAAGAAATTGTGAATCTTTTCATACTAGGCCCTAGGAGCTTGCTTAAGTCCGTAAAGTGCCTTGTGAAGCTTGTAGACTTGATCTTCTTTGCCTTTGATCTTGAAGCCTTGAGGTTGTTCAACATATACTTCTTCTTGAAGATCTCCATTGCAGAATGCACTTTTGACGTCCAACTGGTAAATGGGCCACTTAAAGTGAGCACTTAGTGCTAAGATGATTGTTATGGTTGTGAATCTTGCAGTAGGAGCAAAGGTTTCTTCATAGTTAATGCCATGTTATTGCTTGTATCCCTTAGCTACCAATCTTGCTTTGTACTTGTCTAATGTGCCATTTGACTTGTACTTAACTTTATAAAGCCACTTAACTCCTATGACTTGATGATTTGTGGGTTTAGGTACAAGAGTCCAAGTTTTTCTCTTCTCAATTGCATCCATTTCTACTTGCATAGTTTCTTCCCACTCACGTTGTCCTTGAGCTTCTTTGTAATTAGATGGTTCTGGGATTTGTTGAATCTAATGCATTAAGGCATAATTGACATAATGACTTTGTTCTCGTTGTCTCTTGTCAATAAGTCTTTGAGATCTTCTCGGATGACTTGAAGTACTTGCTTCTGAGTTGGATTTTGGAAATACTGAGTCCCCCTCTGAAGTGTAGAGGACTAAGACTAGTACTTGAATCTTTTCTTGAGTATGTGGAAGCTTCATTGAAGATCACATCCTTCGAAATGGTGATGGAGTGGTTTTCCATATGATATAGATGGTATGCCTTTGATTTGTCATTGTACCCTATGAATATGTGTTTCTTGGCCTTTGATTGTAACTTGTTTCTATCTTCTTTTGGTACATGGACAAAAGCTTCACTACCCAAGACTCGAAAGTAATTCACATTTGGTTTTCTTCCATAGAAGGCTTCGAAGGGTATTTTGTTGTGTAATGCACTTGTAAATCCTCGATTAAGAATGTGAATGGCACTATGCAGGACTTCTGCCCAGAACTTGTAGGGTAGATCCTTGTGATGAAGCATTGTTCGTGCCATTTCCATCACATTGCAGATCTTCCTTTCAGCTACTCCATTCTGGGATGGAGTATGAGGTTGAGTGACTTGTCTTTTGATCCCTTTCTGGTTGAGAAAGTTATCAAAGTCATGATTGATAAACTTACCACCTCCATCTATTCTGATGGTTTTAACTTTAGTTGAAGCTTCATTCTCAACTTCCTTGATCCAAGTTTGAAACTTAGAGAATGTGTTTGCCTTTGACTTCAAAAATTACACCCAAATATAGCGAGAGTGGTCATCTACTAGATGATAAAAGCAGAGGGATCCACTCAGGGATGGGGTGTTCATTGGTCCACATAAGTCCATGTGGATAAAGGCTAGAGGGTTCCTCACTCGTGTTGAAGCTTCCTTGGGAACTGGGGCCCTATGTTGCTTGTCTTGGGTGCAAGCTTGGCAGACATCAATAAGTTGCCCTATCTTTGGCAATCCCTTCACAAGTTGGGATGAAGAGATTTTGGATAAGTAAGAAGTGTGGCCAAATCTTTGGTGCCACAAACTTGAGGTTGATTCTTTGGATACAAAGCAAGATAGTTTGTAGAGGCCCTTTTCTTCAATACCTTGAGCAATGACATCCTTTGTATGGGGATCAACTACCTTAACTAAGGTGTTATCAAACCATACTTGTTTGTCCTGATCTATAATGGCCTTGACAGAAAGTAGATTCATACATAATTTGGAACAAAAAGAACATTGGGTAAAGACTTGCATTCACCCTCATTGTTGGTAATTTGAACTTTCCCTTTTCCTTCGATGGGTAAGCTTTTGTTGGTTCCAAGATATACTTCTCTTGTGTGTTCTTTGAGCTCTTGAAAGGAGTCCTTGTCTTTGCACATATGGGAGGTAGCTGCGCTATCAAAGATCCACTCATGCGGGGAGCTAGAAGTAACTAGGGCATTGGCTTCTATGGAGATGAAGAGTTCCTCACTCAAGCAGTGGGATCTCTGTTGGGATCCTTTGGATGCTTGCCTAGACGTAGAAGCCTTCAATGATTGTCTCTTTTTATAGCAAAACTTTTCTAAGTGTCCTGATTTTCCACAGAAATTAGAGGTGAACTTCTTCGATGAATTATGTGATCCTTGCTTAGATCCATTTCTAGTGTGATGACTTGTGGTTTTTCCCTTATTGAATGAGCCTTTGGCCTTCATGGCAGATTCTTGGGAGGAAGTCAATTTGGCACCCGAGTCATGAAGGAGCAATAGTGGATGAACCTCTTCCCAAGATAAGACTTGGTCGCGATTATACAAAGTTGTGACAAATATCTCATATGACTTAAGTAACTTGTTAAGAAGCCTAATGGCCATGTCTTCACTAGACATCTGCCTACCACATAGTGCTAATTTACACTGGTAGTCCTCAAATTGGGCTATGACCTTGGTAATTGTGTCATGTGACTGAATGATCAAATTATGAAACTCGGTAGCTAATGCATATATTTTCGAAGGGGTTTTGTCTTCATACAAAGCGGCTAAGGTATCCCAAGCGTCCTTGGCCATTTTACAGGCCGTGATATGTCCTTCTGTTGTCGGGAAGAAGGAGGTCGGGCAGGAAGCCAGCGCTGGGGTTGGATCCGGCCCCTCTTACTCGTGTGCGCCTGTTTCTACTGTCTTGCAAGTGACGTTTGCACGCTGGCTGCCTCGCCTAAACTCTCTGGAGTGTGTGTGATCCTTGTAGGGCCCTTACCTCTCGGAAGGGATGAGACAAATTTGTGTGCATATGCGTGGGACCGTAGGCATCAAGAAAGAGAAAATCGGATACCGTAGTGATACACGCGATGCAGACGAAGCTCAATGATACAATGAAAATGAAACTAAAGTCCACCAATAAAAATGGATGATACAAATATGCCACTATAGTGCGGGCGGCTGGTACAATGAAACCCCTACAGTGCAGTGTGATGATACAATATAAATGACGCCGCTACAGTGCAGATCGGCCAATATAAACTAGACCCCTCGCTACAGTGCAAGAAATCGCCCACGAGATTTCGCTTCGGTCTTTGCGGTCCAAGCTTTTCTTCCAATCTTCGGTCCTTTCTTTTCTTCAAGTATCGTGAGCAATGGCCTCCCTTCTCTTTACTTCAGAATCCACGCATAAACCTGGAAAAGACGTTCTGGAAAATACGTTCTAGAAAAGACGTTCTAGAGGAGACGATCCATAAGCAAGATCCATGGGGTGGGGCTGATGTACTTGCATTATTGCCAGATAAATTTTCATACAGTTTCTTCATTCCCCCCTTTCCCCACATTCAAATGCAAAGATGATTGTTCTTGAAACTTGCAAATTTTTCCTTCATGTTCACTCACTAGTCTATGTCTGTATGCACTTTCATACGCTATACAATCCCATAATATATGTTCATATTGGTCACACCAAAAGCAACGTATAGGTCTCTTCTCAGCCCAACTTGATTTCCTAGGTATCACTCTAGGCATGGTTCTTCAAAGACCTAATGACTCTTTTTGTGCAGATATTCCTTGGACCTTTACCACATGTTCATGGTCATATTTCAATGTTTGAAGGTCTTTAACTTGGTTAGACAGTAGGTCAATCTTATTTTTCAATTCTGAAATCTCAGAATCCATTTCATTTTTAATGTCTTTAATACTTATGCCCATTAGTTGAATAGTATTAGATATTGCATTAATCGTTTGCATTAAGGTCATAACAATGCAAAACTTTGATTTTATAGATTCATTCGTGTTAAATTCTAGTTCTTTAATTCGCTCTTCATATCTCCTAAACTCTTCCTCAATCATTTTGTTCATTTTCGTTTTCCTCTTCTTATGATCTAAACTGAGAAGTAGATTCTTAATCTATGCGTCAATAGAAAAGTGCACACTCGTATGATCAAAACTGATGCAAAAAGCGAATAATCAAAGTCAGGAAGTAAAACAGTCTTTCTCTTTAAAGAGCGTGGAATCAATGCAAATAATTCAAATAACTTTTAATGCTGGTACCTGGAAATCTCTGTCCGATGTCGAGGTTCTTGTCTCTCTTCTAAACGAGTTGGTAAAGCGTCAAAGATCACCGGGCAACTTCCACGCTTCACGTCGGATTCAAGTGTCGGGAAGAAGGAGGTCGGGCAGGAAGCAGGCGCTAGGGTTGGATCAGGCCCCTCTTACTGGTGTGCGCCCGTTCCCGCTATCCTACGAGCGGCGTCTGCATGCTGGCCGCCTCGCCTAAACTCTCTGGAGTGTGTGTGATCCTCGTAGGGCCCTTACCTCTCAGAAGTGACGAGATGAACGTGCATGCGTATGCGTGGGACCGTAGGCATCGGGAAAGAGACAACCGGATACCGCAATGATACATGCGATGCAGATGAAGC
Organism: Ceratopteris richardii; assembly: GCA_020310875.1. Lineage (NCBI taxonomy): Eukaryota > Viridiplantae > Streptophyta > Polypodiopsida > Polypodiales > Pteridaceae > Ceratopteris > Ceratopteris richardii. Next base: position 165,418,827 of record CM035419.1, read on the forward strand.
TCAATGATACAATGAAAATGAAACTGAAGTCCACCAATAAAAATGAATGATACAAATATGCCGCTATAGTGCGGGCCGCTGGTACAATGAAACCGCTACAGTGCGGTGTGATGATACAATATAAATGCAACCGCTACAGTGCAGATCAGCCAATATAAACTAGACCCCTTGCTACAGTGCGAGAAATCGCCCACGAGACTCCGCTTTGGTCTTGGCGGTCGAAGCTTTTCTTCCAATCTTCGGTCCTTTCTTTTCTTCAAGTATCCTCAGCAATGGCCTCCCTTCTCTTTACTTCAGAATCCACGCATAAACCTGGAAAAGACATTCTGGAAAAGACGTTCTGGAAAAGACATTCTGGAAAAGATGTTCTGGAGGAGATGATCCACAAACAAGATGCATGGGGTGGGTCTTGATGTGGGTCTTCCTACGAGGTTGGAGCGGTTGATGATATTAGAGGATTATATGAAGTAAAGAATAGAAGATTGAAGACTAAAGAAAAGAGTACACCTCGTGGATCTTCTTGGTGCATCTACTCTCTGATTTTGCATGGACTATCAAAGTAAAGTGAAGTAAAACTATTGCCCACAAAGACTTGAAGAGAAGATTTGATTGAAGACCGAAGACCCAAAGTGAAGAAAAGATCCATCCACGAAGACTGAAGCCAAAGATCTTGGGCGCCTTTTCGCACCGTAGCGAGAGGCATATCATATCCAGCCAATCCGCACTGTAGCGACGGAATTTATTTGTATTTACTTGTTCCGCATTGTAGTGGATTTTTGTATCGCGGACCCGCATTGTAGCGGGCATCACTGTATCATTCAGATTTTATTGTATCATCGAGTTTGTATACACACCGACCCAGTGACTCCTGTGTATCAGCGTTATATCTGATTTGTCTCGTCTCCGATGCCTACGGTCTCACACGTACACACGTTCGCTCGACTCTTCTGAGGGGCAAGGGCCCTACGAGAATCGCACACACTCTAGAGAGTTTAGGCGAGGCGCCCAGCGCGTAGACGCCGCTCGTAGGACAGCGAGATCGGCGCACACCAGAGGGGGCCTGATCCAACCGCCGTGTCGACTTCCTTTCTGTTCACTCGACCTCCTTCTTCCCGACACCGTCAGTTTCTCGCAGGCAAGTAACAGCTGACCTAAAGCCGCTTTGTCCTTCAAATTCCACACATGCCAATTGTAGCCTCCAATCCCATAATCATACACACACAATACTTTTCTTTTATTGCTTGAGTTTACAAGAGAGGGCACTTAGTACCAGATAGGGGTAAATAATGTTGGGTTAAACCGTGGAAGTGACTTTTTGAGTAGTTCCGAAGTGTGGCCTTGAGGAAGAGGGTAACATCCCTTTGAAAATACAACAAAAAAAAACCCCTTTATGAAAGTGCCAAAATTAAGGGTGGGTACCCTTAGAAAATGCAATGTGATAAATAATAATGAGGCTTTGACAACGTCAATGATCTTCTTCTATTATGTACGTGTGTCAATTATTTAAGTCAAGACTTGTTCTTCCTTCTGAAGATATTGGATTCGAATGGAGGAAGGGTTGTGTGGCCACGTGCATGTCAGCTTGGGTGGGGGAATAATGCACATTCAGCGAACCTTTGATCATAAGAAATGGTGAATCTGACTGAAATCATGTAACAAAATTCCATTTTCCTCACCATAAGTCACATGATTCATTGTTCATTGATAGTGACCAGTGGTGCCATTCCAAAATAGCCAAGAGAAACAGACTTATCTCTCTCTCACCGCTATTCTTTCAGAGATATTGCTAACTATAGCTAGCAATTACTGGCAGATTTGCAAAGAGCTAATCTGTGATGGCAGGACCACATGAAGCATTGGAGTTTATCCGTCTAGGAACAGAGCACAAAGATAACCCACTAGAAATGGCTTTTCCCATGGAAATAGCTACGATTAGAAGAATCCAGATTACTGGCCAAACAATTTTTATAGCCTCTCTCTCTCTCTCTAATGAACAGCCGCCACCTCAAAGTTGATTCTGCTAATCAGTCTTTCTCTCTCTCCTTTCTCACTATCATAGAGATGCAGGCGCAGGGCAATCCAAGAATCAACAGAGAGAAGTCAATATGCGCGTGCCAGCAATTGACCAAGATGCGTGGTGCTTGCTCCTTCCACTTGTCCGTCACTGGCTCTCTATCCTCCACTAGCCACGGTCCTTCACTAGTCATTGTCTGTCCTTCTGTAACAACCAGTGCAGTTCTCTACTAGCTCTATGATCTTCCTCAGTGCTCAACTCTAGACCTTTTCCTCGATGCAGGATTGTTACTTCAGATCAGCCCTTGTTTGTGTGTCAGTGTCTGTCTCGTGTCTATTTCTACCCTTTCTTTCTCTGGCCAACGGGTCGCGTGTAGCTGCAGATCACCATTTTTGGCAGTTTCTTCTATGACCTTGAACTTCCTTGTCCACGTGCTTCCTTCTGGTATGAGGAATCTTTAGTACTGAGATTGATATTCGTATGTGCAGGATATCCAAACACACCTACACACAGTCGAAGCTTTGTGCGTGAATGAAACTACGGTTTCCAAGTTGGATTTCTAAGCGCATCTCGTTCCCTTGAACATCTCTCTCCTTCCATATACAAAGCTATTGTTAGCCGCTCAAGCACGGCCCTCCCACAACAAGGCAAACTGTGTGAGTTCTTTAAAGATGAAGGATCATCCGGTTTCAAAAGTGATCGGTGATGGATGCTGCAGAAAAATGGATATACCAAATCTGAGAGATGTTGGTCTGTTCTCTTCTTCCACTGAGAATTACCCAAGTGGTGCTCTGTTGCTTCTACAGGAGCTGCTGGGTGATATAGCTACTAAGCAAAGCCACAAACCACAAAAAGATGATGATGTTGCAATGGAATGCTCAATAGTGTTTATAAACACTTCAAATTTGTGAGATGAACCACCAACTCCGTGTAAAAGACCATAACGATGACACAAAATAATGTCAAAATTGTTGATAATGAAAGTAAGAGTGTGTTACTTCAAAATCTGAGATGCACTTATAATGAATGATGATGATCACTAAACTGAGCACGGAGTATCAAAATTCAAGGGTGGGAGGGAGGGGAAAATGGGGGTAAAGGGATGAAGAAAATGGGTGGGAGGGCGGGCAAATGGGCAGAATGAATCCCAAAAACTGATGGCAAAAGGCCTCTCTCAATGGGAGAAAGCACGTCACCAAAATGAAGCACCACCACCACCAAAACGACCACCAAACGCACCACCAAGACCTCCACCTAGAGCTCTGATACCATGTGTGTGTGTGTGTATGTATGTATGTATGTATATATACACATCCTAATTCAAAATCCCTAATTTGGAAACACTAATTCTGAACCAATCATGAGATATAGAAGTCACATGGAATTTGAGGTCTAGGATGGTTTCCTTGTCCATGACACTTTTAACTTTGAGCTATAATTACTCATTGTAAAAGTGAAGTAAACTCATGAGCAGTTAGGAAGAATAGAATCTTGTAATTTTTGGTAGTTGATTCAATACATAATCAATCCTATACTTTAGGATGCAGTTTATTGGTAAACATTTGAATTCAAATTCAAATCCTTGGTTCCAACAAAAAGCTATAAAAGATGAGAAGAAAAGCCCGCGTCTATCTCAAGGTTGATAGATCATTTCTGTGTACCTTCATTCAGAAGAGTATCTTATACCATAGCTCACTCATCCCTCACTGATTGTGAAATGCCTTATTGCCAATGACATTGTAACTTTACTTGAATCAACACATACATGTTCATTACTCCCTACTCTCAAATCTCTGTCATACTCCATCAGAATAGTGAATTTGTTTGAGCTGGTTCTCACTGTGTACTACATCAATTCATGTAATTTAAAGCATGATATCTTTTTCATTATGTCTATTTTAATCCTACAAAGTTTCATCTATAATGGTTCACTCACGTGTCAGATATTAATCAAAATTACTCAATTCTGTGATTGCCAAGGCCCATAAAAGTCGAGATAGTTGCTTAACTTGCTAAACATATTTCTGTGCATATATTTTATCATTTTAGATGATTCCACTCATGAATGGTATCTTGTTAAGCTAATTGAAGTTCCCCAAAAGGAATTTCACTAATTGATTCTGTACTCAGATAATTGTGCAAAATCGTGAGTAGGTGTCTCAATCAAAATAGCAAGTTTTATACATTGGATCATATGCCTTCCTGTCTGTTTTGATCCTATCATTTGTGCATCATCTTCCAAGAAACATATATGATCATTTATGCTTATTAACTAGCTAAATAGGCCAAAAAAACTTTCCAACCATCACATATAGCAGGTGTGAAGCAGGTTTTAGCTACACCAACTCATCTCTTATGATTATCCACCATCTCCTATGACAGTGGTATAAGAGCAAGCACAATCAAGATGGGGGATGGTTTTCCATCCTTCATTGACAAGTTGGACACGAAAAACTACTCAACATGGTCCCTAAGGATGCAAGCATACCTTCTAGGAAGAATCTTATATGGGTACATCTCATGAGATAAAGACACGCCAATCTTCAGGAGCAAGAATCAACCAATAAGGGAAGAGCAAGAGAGACGAACCACATGGTGTGCAAAGGATGCTCTTGCAAGATCATACTTACTAAATGCAATCTCTGATTTCTTGTTACCACATGTTAGAAATTGTAAGACCTCCCAAGAGACTTGGGAAGTGCTTTCATCATACTTCTCCTCCAAAACAAGAGCTAGGAAGAATCAGTTGTGGATGGAATTCACAACTCTCAAGAAGCAATCAAAGCAAGGAGTGGATGACTATGTAACCAAAATGAAGGATGTTGCAGACCAACTTGCAGGCATTGGAGAAGAGATGGATGAAGAGCACATAGTCAGGCAGATCATCAATGGAATTAAAGCAGATGACAAATGGGAATCCTTTACCACTACAATGGATCTCTACATGGATATATAGATACTTGATCTCAACACTTTGATGGGATAACTCTTCACCCATGAAGAAAAACTCAATAGAAATGGTGATAACTCAAGAGGTAACCAATCTTCTACCCTTTATACAAATAATAATAAAGCTAACGATAAAGGTAAAAGTAAGAAACACGATGAAGAGGCTAGTACCTCTCAAGCTAACTATGCAAGAAGAGGAAGAGGTGCTAGAGGTAGGGCTAGAGGAGGTAAGCAAGGTAGGGGGAGACCCTACAATAATTCACCATGCAACATATGTGGCCTCAACAACCACACTACAGAAGAATGTTACAAAAATACAAGGAATCAAAGGGGAAGAGGCTTCCATAGAGAAAGCTATGGACAAACAAGAGGCAGGTACAAAAATGGTGGTGGCAACTACAACCATAACTATAATCAAGGCTACAAAAATAAAAACTATCAAGGAGGCTTTAGAGGAAGAAGGGACTTCAACAACTACACTAAAGATCAAGAAGACTCTCTGCTTATCATGAACATGACATCCAAGCAAGGTAAAGATGATGAGCATCTCTTTTACATTGACTCAGGTTGTTCAAATAATGTGGCAGGGAATGTAGCATTATTATCTGATCTTGAAGAACCAAAGGGAAAGCATGAGGTACGAACATGTGATGACACCAAGCATTCAGTTAAGCAAATTGGAAATGTTAAGACTTCTGATGGTAGTATGAAGCTTTTGAAGAAAAATGTTGTATGTGCCTACCATAACAAAAAAATCTAATTAGTGTTGGGAAGATAGTAGAGAAAGGTCTACAGGTCAGGTTCACCAAGCATGTAGCATATGTGGAAGACCCCGAAAAAGGATTCAAAAGGATTGCTTAAGGTGAGAAGTCATGTAGATTGTTTAATTTTGAAATTGAAGACAGAAGGAACATATCACTATTCAATGATAGAGACGAAACCCTATGTGAGCTAGAAATATGGCACAAGAGGCTAGGACACATAGGAGAGAGAACTCTGAAGCAAATTTTTAGGGATCAAAGTGTGTTTGGAGTTCCCAATGTGACTAAGCAGCACATGATTTGCAAATGTGGAGCTTGTCAATTTGGCAAAGCTCATAGGCAACCATTCAACAGGAAAGGATACATCCATGATTTGAAGCTTGTATACAGTGATGTGTGGGGTCCTAGCAAAGATCCATGCATCTCAGATTCAAGGTAGTATGTCTCTTTTATTGATGATTATAGTAGGTGGACAACTATCTATTTTATGAAGCATAGGGATGAGGTGTTTACATGTTTCAAGAAATATTTGGCACCACTTGAAAACCAAATAGGAAGGAGCTTGAAGAGAATCAGGCCTAATGGAGATGGTGAGTACTTTTCACATGAGTTTGATCTATTTACAGGACAGAGGCATAAAGAGGGAAGTAACAACTAGGTATATCCTTCAATTGAATGGAGTGGCAGAGAGAAGGAATAGGTTAATTGTTGAGGCAGCTATGTCTATGTTAAATGAGAAAAAATTACCTAATTATTTATGGGCAGAGGTTGTATCTATAGCTACCTATTTGATTAACAGGGTTCCATCCAATTCCTTGGATGGTATGACACAATATGAAGCTTGGGATGGTTGGAGACCCTCATTGGATCATTGCAAGATATTTGGGTGCATTGCCTATGCACACATCCCATCACAAATCAGAGGGAAACTTGACCCTAAGGCTGAGAAGTGCATATTCATTGGGTATGACCAGAATCAAAAGGGATATAGACTTTATAATCCCACTAACAAGGCATTCATAGTTAGTAGGGATGCAGTCTTTGATGAGAATAATTATTGGTTTGAATATGATTGTAGGAAAGTCAAACTACCATATGATTTGGAAAATGATTTTCCAACCCTAACTCAAGAAGACCAACACCAAGTAGAGGACATCAACTCAGAAGACCAACTCAGAAGACGAGGAGCATATTGACTTCAAAGCTTGGAAGTCAAGAGGCAAGTTCAAATACAAGCAATTAGAGAATCTACCTGAGTCTTCCAATCAAGCTTTAAGGAGACCACAAAGAGAAATCAAGAAGCCCATAAGGTATGATACATCCTTAGTTACAAAGCACTCTGTATACATCACTAAAGATTCAATGGTAGAGGAGCCTTCTTCATTTGAAGAGGCTAAGAAGAAGAAAGAATGGAGAGAAGCCATGCATGAGGAAGTGGAAGCATTGCAAGAAAACCACACTTAGGACCTAATTCCCAAGAAACTAGATATGAAGGTAATTGGGTCAAGATGGATATACAAAGTTAAAAAGAACTCTGATGATTCTATAAACAAGTAGAAGACAAGATTAGTGGCAAACGGATTTTTCCAAACACATGGAGTAGACTAGGAAGAGACATTTTCACCTGTGGCAAAGATGCCAACATTAAGAGTATTGGTAAGTCTTGCTGCATCGAAAAATTGGAATTTATATTAGTTAGATGTCAAGAATGCATTTTTTAATGGTTGGATATCAGAGGAAGTGTATATGGCACAACCACCACGTTTTGAAGATGAGGAAAAAGTAGGATATGTATGCACGCTTAGAAAAGCACTCTATGGTCTCAAGCAAGCTCCTAGAGATTGGAACCATAGACTTGTTACCTATTTGCAAGATCAAGGCTTTGTAGCAAGCAAGGCAAACTCCTCTTTATTTGTGAAGAAGAATAAATCAGAGATCATCGACTTGTGTGTCTATGTAGATCATATCATTATTACAGGAAATGATTCTGATGGTATAAAGCAAGTCAAGGCTCAACTGATGAAGGAATTCAAAATTAGTGATCTAGGATTGTCAACCTATTTCCTTGGCTTAGAACTTGTGTATACACATTCAGGCACATTCATCGCACAACGGAAGCACATACATGATATGTTGGTAAAGTTTAAGATGGAGAACACTAAAGTTGCAGGTATTCCTATGCGGATCAATCATAAACTTAGTTTACATGAAGGTGAACTACTTGAAGCCATTACACATTATCAGCAACTTGTGGGTAGTCTTAATTATGCTACTTTGACAAGAGTAGACATTGCATATGATGTGAGTACATTGAGTCAATTCATGCATGTACCCAGGAAGCCACACATGGAAGCTGCAAAGAGGGTGCTTAAGTACCTAAAGAGTACAATGAATGAGGGGTTATTCTATCCCTTCACTTCTAACATAGATATAAAGTTATATTTTGATGTTGATTGGGCTGGCTCCAAGGATGATAGGAGGTTCACTTCAAGGTACCTATCTTTTGCAAGTTCAAAAATCATATCATGGTCATCCAAGAAGCAACTAACTATGGCCATATCTTCCATAAAAGCAGAATATAGAGGTTTGTCAAATGCAATGTTGGAAGCTATATGGCTTAAGCAATAGTATGCAGATTTGGAGATACATTCCTTATATTTGGAGATAATACTAGTTCACTTCATTTGGCTAGTCTTGTGTATCATGCTAGAACTAAGCACATTGAAGTGCACTATCATTATGTTAGGGAGAAATTGCCTAAGCAAGAATATTCAATTAGCATATGTATCAACTCATTTGCAATGTGCAGATTTGCTCACCAAAGCATTGGATGGAACAAAGATGAACAGGTTCAAATTGATGATTGGACTGCAAGAGATCAAGGAGCAATGAAGATCAAGCATGTTAGGCTTGAGCCAGAGCTGTTAGTGCAATCAAGCCCAAGCCTACACACTTGATCACTTCACATAAAATTGATGTATGAGCATATCACTTGGAAAGCTTCATATGTACAACCTCTTCTAATTTCAAACTATAATTACTCATTGTAAAAGTGACGTAAACTCATGAGGAGTTAGGAAGAATAGAATCTCGTATTTTTTGGTAGTTGAGTCAAGAGAGAATCAATCCTATACTTTAGGATGCACTTTATTGGTAAAGATTTGAATTCAAATTCAAATCCTTTGTTCCAACAAAAAGCTCTAAAAGATGAGAAGAAAAGCCCACATATATCTCAAGGTTGAGAGATCATTTCTGTGTACCTTCATTGCGACGAGGAGCTCATATCATAGCTCACTCATCCCTCACTCATTGAGGAATGCCTTATTGCCAATGACATTGTAACTTTACTTGAATCAATACATACATGTTCATTACTCCCTAGTCTCATATCTCTGTGACACTCCATCAAAACAATGAACTTGTTTGAGCTGGTTCTCATTCTATAGTGCATTAATTCATGTGATTTAGAGCAGGATATCTTCAGCATACTATCTATTTTACTCCTAAAAAGTCTCATCTCTATAATGGTTCACTTATTTGTTAGATATTAATCAAACATTGCTCACTGGTTTGTGATTATCAAGGCCCGTAAAAGTCGAGGTAGTTGTTTAAATTGTTAAACATACTTCTTTGCATATAGTTTATCATTTTAGATGATTCCACTCATGAATGGGAACGTGTTAAGCTAATTGAAGTTCCCCAAAAGGAATTTTACTAATTATTGTTGTACTCAAAGAATTATGCAAAGTTATGAGTAGGTGTCTCAACCAAAATAGCAAGTTTGTACATTGGATCATACACTTACCTATCTGTTTTGATCCTATCATTTGTGCATCATCTCCCGAGCAAAATATATGATCATTATGCTTAGTGGCTAGTTAAGGAGGCCCACAAAACTCTCAATCCATCACATATAGTAGATGTGAAGCAGGTTCTAGCTACACCAACTCATCTCTTGTAATTATTCACCATCTCCTCCAACAAATCCCATAGAAACCTATCTCATTTGACTTGGTCCCCATACATATGTATGTACTAAGTCCAATAAGTTGTTGTCGATGTAGCCTTTTTGGTTGAATGGTTTTCATTGTCCCTTCCCAATCTGACATGCATCACACATGTTGATCATGTGTTGCTTTGATATGTTTGGTAGTCTTAGAACACTTTGATCCCTGCATATATCCTTCAAGGTTCTTTCATTCACATGAGCAAGTCTCTTATGCCCCACTTCAAGCTCACTTAGGGTTTGAGACCCAAAAGTGAATATAGCTTTGTTCCTAGTTTCTCCTACTTTAAAACTAAAGAGCCTACCATGCTTCTCACCTTCGGCTATCTTCTTGAAGCCTTGACATGGATCTTCCTAAAAGCTCCATGCTGGGTGAAACTAACTTGCAAGCCTTTCTCAACTATGTGGCCTACACTTATTAGTTTTTTAGTGATAGTGGGTACATAGAGAACCTTACTCAAAATGTTTGTCCTACCATTGGAAGCTTTGACATTACCAATCTTCTCCACATTGTGCTTTGTATCATCCCCTATTTGTACTTCATCTATATGATTTCGACTTTCTAAATCAGATAGAAGATCAATGTTTCCTGCAACATGATTCAAACATCTTGAATCTATGTACAACAAGTGATCCTCTCCTTTACCTTCTATGTGGTTTAGATTCATGAGAAGCAATGATTCTTCATGTGGTTGATCTTCTTAATAATTGTTGTAGTCCCTTCAATTATAGCTCTATTGTTATTGTTTGAGTTGTGTCCACCTCTGCCTCTACTACTGCCATATCCACCTCTGCGACTTCCTTTCTAGGTCTTCCCATTGAACCATCAATTCTGAGTGGTGTGGTTGGCTTATTGCAAATGGCAGAAGGTTGAACATTCTGACCTTTGGTTTTGTCATGCTTTGGTCCTTTCTTCTTCCCTTTCCACTTGGTCTTGCTTGCAAAGTTGGCATCGGAAGTCTCCTCTTCATCTTCTTCCTTATTCTTGCCTTTCTGCTTCTTATCCTTCTTAACTACATATAGAGCACTAGTTGAATTACCATGATACGAGTTACCTTCCTTTATGTTATTGTTGGCCTCTGGATTGAAGAGTTGTCCAAGAAAGATGTTGAAGTCTAGAGTTTGCACATCCATGATGAGATCATATGCCGTAATGAAAGATTGCCATTGCTTATCACTTGGAATGGCATTGAGAATTTGCCTCATGATGAACTCTTCTTCAATCAGCTCTCCAAGGAATGCTAACTGGTCTACAACCTCCTTGACCTTGGTAACAAACTCCGTGATGTTTTGTTTAGGTGTCTTCTTCATTTGGTTGAACTCGTTCCAAATATGATTTTTTCTTGCTTTGGTAGTAGCAAAAAAGAACGTCTCGAGGGCATCCCAAGTCTCTTGAGATGTCTTGCATCCTCTAATATGTGGTAATAGAAAGTGAGAGATAGAGTTTAGTATGTACGACCTTTCTTGAGCATCCCTTCCACACCAAAGTGTGAGCTTATCTGTCTCCTCTTGTGTAGATCCTCCTTTGGATCTTGGAATCGGCATAGCTTCATCACCAGCTACAATTCCATAAAGATTTCTACCTTGCAAATAGGTCTCCATTCTGATTTTCAAAGCCACATAGTTGTGTTGATCAAGCTTCGCGATCATTGAGGGAAAGCCGTCACCCATCTTGATCTAGCTCTGATACTACTGAAAGAACTTGGAGAAGCTTGTAGGAGGTAGAAAAGTGCGTTTCAAAGCGACAAAGTTTGGTCCAACCAACCAGCACAAGACCAGCCCTTGAGCTTATGGAGAATCAAATAGAACTTATAGGCATGTGATAAGTGCAAGGAAATGCACTATGTACTTTGGAGCATCAAGGAGAAGGAGTCGATACACAACAGATAGGTTCACGTGTCGACTAGCTCAAAAAAACTTACTATCTATGGAAGAGACAATGAACTTCAAATGCTCATAGCGACCAGCATGATTACAAATAGAAAAAATCCTTTTATGTGAGTGATACACATAGGGTTGAGTGTATATAATGCACAAAATTATAAGGAATATGCAAAATATGCTATAGGAATGAATCAGACACTCAACGGTGGTACCTCCTATTTTTAGGAATATGCAGAGATTGATCCCGAGACAAAAAAATTGCGATTTCTCCCAATCTAGTGAACCAAATGCTATGTAAAATTTATAAAAATAAACTAGACACTAATACCTTTCCAATGAGTCATGTTGGACTCAATTTGGAGCTCTTTAAAGGGAGCAGCACCCTCTACAAGATTGTTGTTGGAGAAGAATATGATGGAGAGAATTGAAGGAGCAAGACAATGATGGTCACAAGTGTATGTATATTGCTTCCATGTATTGTACAAGTGATTTCAAGTCTTTATATAGACTCTAGAAGTGCTCCACGACTTCTACAAGTGTATTTTGAATTCAAATGAAGGTGGGAATGGTTTTTGGAGGGAATCAATTCACTTTCCTACAATCTAGGAAAAGTGAAGATCTAGTTTGATCTACTTTTGGTTGATTGAATGCAAATCAACCACCAAAAATTCATGGAATTTGGGCTCTATCTTCATACTTTTACATGTGTAAAGCTGAAGACTTTTACAATGGTAAAAGATCCATGAAAAATCTTTTAAAAACGTACAATAAGTGACCGTAAATAAAAGAACTCTCTAATGGATATTCTCTCGATGCAATAGCCTTTGATGTAGATCAAATCCACATGAAGCATAGTGTAAGCTTGATGTTCCAACATTCTGGACTAACCAAGATCTGACCTAGTACAATCCAATCAAGCAACATTCCACCAATGAAATTCCAATTGATTCTACTAAACTGCAAGTGCATAGAATCTGACTCTAATGATTATTGATGTTGCATTGAATATCTGCCTCAAAATCATCTATGCCAAACTTGTTGTTAACCAATCCATGTGTGGTGGTTTACCTTGAAATTTCTTTAGCTGAAACCCATTGATAGGTTTATTCAACTTAGTACTAAACACATCTACTACAAGAAAATTTCCTTGCTTCAAATCTTGGACAATCTGATATGGAAATTTATACCTCAATGTAAGCTTTCTTGAGTGTGGTCCTAATTTAGAATTGTAAACCATAACCTAATCTTTGACTTGATATACTTTAAAATTAACATTCATATTTACCCAAGCTTGTCTCCTCCTTTGAATGATTTCCATAATATAAGAACTCACTAAATGATCTTCCTCTAATTGTAAAACGTATTTGCTTCTATGCCTAATCGATAATTCCGAGGACATCTTTTCCACAGTTACTCATAAACTTGGAACCACAAATTCAATTGGAACAACAACTTCTAAACCATATACTAATCTGAATGGTGTCATTCTCATTGTTACCTTAAACGCTATTCTAAATGATCATAATACTGAATCTAACATCCAATCCCGATTCTTTTGATGATCATATATCAGTTTTTTAAGAATACTTAATAAAGCCTTATTGGTACTCTCTGCTTGACCATTCGTCTGAGGGTGATAAGCTATAGATTTCTTATGCATAATCAAATGTTTCTTTGTTAATTTGAAAATTACATCATTAAGAAAATGAGCCCCTCTATCACTCACCAATTCCACTAGACATCCAAATCTGGTCATGATATTATGATAGAGAAACTTGGCTACACTTGTTGCTTTATTACCGTTAAGATCAACCACCTCGACCCACTTTGTACAATAACCTATTGCTACCAAAATATACATGTTGCCACGTTGACTAATTGGCTTAATTAGGCTAACAAAATCCATACCCCATTTTTGAAATGCATCTAATGGTAAAATTGGGTGACCAATCATTCTATCTACATTATTTGGTTGATCTGTTTTTTGAAAAATAACACACCTTTTTGCAAACTCATGAGCATCCTTTAATACCATAGGCCACCACAACCCAACCTACAAAAACGTCTTACTTGTAATGTCTCCTGATAAATTTCCTTTTGCTGCTCCTAAATGCGCCTCCTGCACTAGAACCGCCTACTCAAAATCTCGCACACATCTCCTAATTACCTGATCAACCCTCGTTTTATATAATGCACCTACTATCACCAAATATGGCCTACATTTTAAAGCAAATTTCTTTCTCTGATCTAGGGTGAATTTTGAAGGCAATACTCCATTCATGAGGAATGCCAAAAACTAGTCATACCAAGAATTTGAATCAGCAATCTAAGCATTAAAAAGTTTTGCATTTGGTAACTCATCATTCACTCCCACTTGTGCTTCCCCTGATTCCAAACTACTAAAATAATCGTCCATAGCATGCTCTTTACCTGGAGTATGGACAATCATGAAATCAAATTCCTAGAGTAAGAGCGTCCATCTTGCTAATCTCCCTATTAAAAGAGGCTTCTTAATAAGATATAACAAAGCTTGGTGATCCACATGAAAAACTACTTTATTTCCTCACAAATAATGCCTTAATTTATTCAAAGCATACACCATCCCAATGCGTCTTGTTCAGTTACCATGTAATTCTGCTCTATTGAACACAAAACTCTACTAGCATAGTAAACTTGTCTATACCATCCCTTTTCTTTTTGGTGCATCAGAATTGCTCCTACTTCTACATCAAAAGCATCGACAAAATTTTTAAATCACACTCTTATCATCTTTTCCCTCAGTATGCAACACATTTTCTCCCACTTTAGTTATTGGTGGAATTACTATGTGATATTCCTTAGTTTTCTTCTCTCTCAAATCTTGTCAAACCACTTGATCCATGCACATTTATTTTGCTTGAATTGTTCTTTATCCATTTCTTGTGGTAATGGACTTCTCCTTGGAAATATTAGTTTCTTTTTGTATGTGTAGGAACTTTTGAGTTCCTCTACAAGTTTCCAAAATATTCTCTCCTTCAAAGTAGGGGATTCCATAGGTCCATGATAGTGTTTTAAAACCCTAATATTCATGTGGGATGGGGCATTGTTTGAATCTAGGATTGTTGCCCAATAGACATCTCCTGTGTCTAGGGTCAGGTAGAGCAAAGTGTCTACTTGATCACAAGTAATCAAGTTGTTCTTGATTAGTATAAATGGATTGACTTCTAGGAGTTAGTATTTCATCATTGTCTTCATCACTCATGGCTCTCTTGTTAGGTAATTCTCCTTGTTCATTTCTGTTTCTTGGATGAGTTCTTATGATGTATATTGTTCAATACCTCTCTATGTATTGCACATTAAATAATTGGGTAATAGGAGTCATGCTGAAGAGAGAATTTGATCTAAGTCTAGCTACATATCTGTGGATTGTATCTTTATAGATGTATGTCCCAAATCTATTTGTAAATTAATACTTCAAGATGTTCCTAAAGTCATCCTCAAGTCGTTGTAACTCTCCCTGCATCCTATTTGTAGGTTCTTGTGATTGCATACTATCTAGGTCTTGATTCTAGTCAAATTTGGTACCACTCTTCCTCTTGTCAATTTCATGGGAAATGTTGTTTGAGTGACATTTATGTTTTGAAGGTTTTTTTCTTAAAGAGAGAACTCACACCAAATTCAAAGTTTTTTATCTTCAAATTTTTCTTTTGTGTGTGTTTCCAAAAAGTTTCAAGAAAATCAAAATTTTCTTTCATGATAAATGTTATCTAAAAAGTCCTGATCTTCTAAAAAGTTTTACGTTATCCTAATTTTCTCCAAGTGTTGCTTGTGGAATTTTCTTTATCCCCAGAAATTTATCCTTGGACTTATATTTTTTTCTTTATATTTTATTCTCAAGAAAATCTTAATTTTCTTAAAAAGTCATAATTTTGTAAGTGTGTTTTCAAAAAGTCACCATTTTCTTCTAGCTTTTGATTTTTTCTTCAATTTTCTAAATTCCTAAGGTAGGAAAAGGAAGATTTTCTCAAAAACTTCCGAATTCTCTCAATTTAGCCAAAAAGTCATGATTTTCTCACCCTTTTCCTCTTAAAAAGTCATCAAATTTTCAAATTATTTTTCATTTTTCTCAAAAAAATTCACAATTTACTTCAATTGTTTACTAAGTTAATTTTTTTCTTTGAACCAAGAAAGTCACGATTTTTGTACTTCTCTTCTCCTATAAGGTCGCAATTTTGTTCGCCGTGTTTTTCCACAAACTTCCCTTTGCAAATTTATTCTAAAAAGTGTTTGCAAATTTATTCTCAAAAATGTTTTTAAGTGTTTTAGCTCTAGATTCTGTCAAAAAAAACATGATACTTTCCTTTTACAGCTCCTCCAAAAAATCACAATTTTCTCTTGGAAACCAAAAAGTCGTGATTTTATTCTATTGAATTGTTTTGTGACTTTGTTCTTTTATATTTCATGTTTTATATTATCTTATCAAAAATCGTGTTTTCCCCCCTCAAAATCAACTCAAAAAAACATGATTTTCTCCACTTCCTCTCATGTAAATTTTTTGTGGATGTTTTTAATCCCTAAAGAAGCGATTCTTGTCCTTCATACCTTTTCTACAATCGACTCATCAAACTCAACTCAATGCATGAATAATCAACAAAGACAGAAAATCATGATTTTCTATTTCGCTTAAAACCATGCATTTTGTAACTTTCCAATCTTAAAAATATTTGAAAATGGTGTATTGAGCTTACCTCTTGGTCTTGGCAATTGTAGGAATGCAATGCTAGCTTAGAAAGTCTCGCTTTGCTCCTTGTTTGCCAGTCGCAATTCACTGCTCTCAATCTCTCTCTCACATTCACTCTGTCAAAATGACTAAGTCCATGGATTCTTCTGTTATAGATTTGGCTTAGCAAAAAGTCCCGATTTTCTCACATTTTACACCGCAAAGTCACGATTTTTTGCCCAAAAACTTCAACAAAGTTGCAATTTTTGCAATTGTTAGAAAACCAAAAACTCATGATTTTTTTACTTTTTCTTAACTAAAAAGTGGCTAATTTCTCTTGTTTTCTGACCCAAAAAAGTCATGATTTTTTGACTTTGGGCCTCTTCAATTTTTGCTCAATTTTTTGTGATTTTCACACAAACTTCTTACTTTTAAGAATGTAGTTATCACTTTTCTCCACTACAATCTCCTTTTTTATTTTTTGCACTCAAATTTACCCTTTTTCTTCCATCTTAAAAACCACAATCTCCAAGGAACTAGAAAAAAAAACAAAAAAGTCATGATTTTTTGAGAACTTTTTAAAAACTTAGAAATGATTTTCTTTTCATTATGTTATCATTTTCTAGCTTCTCTATGAACTATGTATGTTGTTTTCAAGCTTTTTGCAATGTTTTTATGCTTTTTCATGTGTTTGCTAAGAAAAATGCAAGAAAATTAAACACCAAATTCCAAAAAGAGTATTTGTAACTTCAACTCCAAATTAAAAAATGATTCATTTTCTTGCACATCACCAATACCTCGCTTCAACTTCTCCACTTCCAATGCTCCTCAAATAGTTCTAAAGAAAGTGCAAAACTTCAAACAATCAAGCAAAGGGTTATCAATTTGAGTACTCAAGTTACTCACATGACCATTATTTCTCTTCAATTGACTTAACCTTTACAAAGGACTCATTTTCTTGTCTTCCTAATAATTATTAAATAGAGAATGCCTGGGAAGTCTTCCTCTAACCTTTGATATCCACAGCAATGATAGCCTACTTGTGATATTTAAAATGAAGTTTACTTGTGATTTTGGCAACACCAATATAGGTTATTGATCCCCCACAATGGCATGAAAAAATATGTTTGCTCCAGCCCCTTTAAGAGCATCTATCCCATTGTAGCAACAATGACTTGATTGAACTTCTATAGGCAAATGAAACATCTTCAAATTGTCATTTCAAGAACAAGTTAACCCTATTGTTGCTTAAAGACTAATCTCACTCTCTTTCTCTCTCTTTATAATCATCCTTTTCTTTGCCCCAATGGTTTAAGAAGATTCTTATACAAATTAATAAAGGATTTGGATATCTTTTGCAGATCTTTGCCAAGCTATAACGGGAGAAGTACCCTACAAGAAGTGGAAAAAAAGATGTTCTTGGTTTTCTATTTGATACTATTGTATTTGTTCAAATACATGTTAAGGTGAATCTAGTCATGTTTAAAGGAAAGAAAATCTCTATGAAGGATAATTTTGGGACGTATATGGTCAAAGAGTGGGAAGGAAGCATCTGCTTGACAACTCACATTCTAAAGGTTTTTAAATATCGTAGAGGAAAGTGGCATTAAAGTAACATCTTTCAAGTCTAGTAGTATGGTAATTCCCATCATCTTTTCTATTATTTCCAAGTGTAGCAGGTGCCATAAGATACACCAAAAGAGTTCATAAGGCGTGATGAAGTCAAAATACTCAAATTTCATAGAATCACCAATAATAGAGCATTTTTTCACTACATATCTTTCAAATTAGTAACCATGAAATCTCCCATAAGGAGAATGAAATGAATCATTTTCTCTGAGTGAGAGTTACAGACATATAAAGAAGTTTATGGGGTCCTTGATAGTAATTTCCACCCAATGATGAGTAGGACTACACTCAATTTTGTAAACAAGGTAAGAAATGGAAGACGTGATAACCCCAAGCAGGGTGTGTGCATGTGTGTATGCATGTGTATGTGTGTATGTGTATGCATGTATGTGCTAGATAAACTCAATACTCCACCCTAAAGTGACCAAAAATGCTCCATGGTGCTCTAATTTGTAAGGCCCCCCATAATGACGAAAATCCATTGTGAGAGTCTAGACATTTGTATAACCCTAACATCCAAGTTATATGAGGTCTATGTGTGATTGGGGATGGTAATAGATGATCTTTGTGAGCCTCATAATTAGGTTAGGTAGGCCATAAAATTCTAGGCCATTGGGTTGCAACTCAAGGCAAAAATAAAGGCCTTGTGGTGCCGCTCAGTTTCCCCATAGAAGCTTAATGGGGGGAGTGTAGAGGGTGGTTTGCCCCCTTCTTTCTATGGAGATATTGCCAGATTATATATTTTGCTGAGTATTTCATATCTCCTAACTACATTTATCTATACTGACTCCCCTTGACAAAGCTATATAAGAATGACCCATGTTGAGCTTTATAGAGTATTGTGCACTAGTAAGCCCTTCATCTAGAGCCTGTCTAGATCACCATCTAAGCTCCTGATTGGGAGCACATAGGTGGATAGCACCATCTATGTAAGTGTAGTACTCTTGGCGATTTGAGAATTGGAGTTCTCTATCTCTTAGTCTTCTTCTATCTTTATTTGTGTTTTTTTTTACTCTATCTACTAGTTTATTCCACTGTGTTAATATTTTCTTACATGGTATGAAAGCTCATGAGGTTGTGAATGGTGTAGAAGAAAAAATGTAGATGATGTAGAGGTTTCAATGAAAAACGAGAGAAGATGTCAAGTGATCCATCATCATCTACAACTAGGAATCAAGGTGGTTCGTCAACATGAGTAGGTGGAGCATAGAAGGGACCAGCAATGATGTTGTTCATCCCAATGTTACGGATACGACCACAATCCTTCATGGAAGGTAGACTTGGTGGTACAAACCACACCCTGTGGAAGTTTAAAATCACTTCTATGCTTGATTCATATGAGCTTCATGAAATTGTTCTTGGGATTGATCATGAGCCCCAAGAAACACCTCATCAAAATAATACTTGTTGAATGATCGCTCTTGATTCTAATCTTCTACATGGTTGGAAACGTAGAAATGCAAATGCACTATGTGCTCTAGTTACAAGTACTATTGATAGTGTTCTAACTCTCATGCAATATGTTCCATGCAAGGCATGTGATGCATGGAACATATTGAGAAATTGATATGAAACTCATAATCAAACATAAATTTAGAACTTGGAGAAGAAGCTAGTAGTAGAAAGGTTTGCTAACATGGAGACTATAGAGGTGTTTATCACTCACATAAAGAATCTCTGGGATCAAAAGGCAAGATCAAGTGAACAAAATTCAAGTGAGGAGCTAGCTTAGGGTTGTCTTTGAATCTATCCACCAAGGTTTTATGGTTTGGTAACTACTCTTAATACTCAAATCAGAATTCAACGACTAACTTTTGAAGAATTAAGCGCCTTACTCATGGAGGAGGAGCCAAAAGGCAAGGAGTGGTGGAAGCAAAGGAGATGTTGCATTCATAGAAAGAGCCAAACGAGGAAGTGTGGATTCTACAAAATATGGATACAAAAAGAAGAATGATAAAAAGAAGTTCAATGCAGAGTGTTTCTACTACAAGAAGAAAGGCCATAGAATCCAAGACTCTTGCATCAAGAACGCAAAAGAGAAGAATGCATCTTTAAAAGTGTCAAAGGCAAGGATTCTGCAACACTGTAGAAAAAGAGCTTGAGTTATTTGTTAGGATAAAGGAGGTATGCTCCTCAGGTTAAGATTAAGGAATAGATGACTCATGGGTGTTGGAGAGTGGTGCCTCTCATCACATGACAAGTAGAGAAGACCTTTATAGTTCCTTACAACCTCTAATCATAGTAAATTTAGGTAACAATGCAAGATGTCTTGCAAAGGGTGAGGGTATGGTTTCTTTCATTAACTCTAATGGCGATGTCAAAAAGCTTTCAAATGTGTTGTATGTTCCACAAATCTAATGAAAACTACTTTTAGTAGCATCTATAACTAATCAAGGTCATCAAGTATCTATTGATAAGACAAAAGCTAGGATTATGGAAAATTACAAAAAAGTTTTTGGGACAAGCATAAGAAGGAACAACTTGTATGAGTTTTTTGCTCTTATAGCCACTACAAGTGTGGGAACAAGTAAGCTATGGCGTGAGAGATTCAGCCACATCGGATATCTTGTACTAAAGGACATGCATCACAAAGGTATGGTTTCACACATATCATCAATTGCAAAAGTGAAGGAACCCTATGAAGCTTGCATGATGGGCAAGAAATAGAGTAAGGCATTTCCACAAGAAAGCAATAACAAAGCAAGCTATCCCATAAAGTTGGTGGATGTTGACTTGTGTGAAAAAATGTCTACACAAGCCTTGGGTGGATCTTCCAACTTCATGTTAATTTTCGGCATCTATTGCAGGAAGATGTGGGTGTACTTCCTTTGCTATAAGGCTCAAGCTTTTGGTAAGTTTAAAAAATGGCTTCAGCTTGTTGAAACTAAAACAACGAAGAAGATGAAGAAATTTAAGGTAGATAGTGGTGGTAGGCTCACATCGATAGAGTTTTGAAGATTTCTACAAGAGTAACGGAATCAAGCATCAACTCATAGTGGCACATAGCCCTCAATAGAACGGTTTTGCAAAACAAAATGAAATCATCATGTAGATGACAAGGTGCATGTTCAATGGAAAGGGTTTGCCTGATCAGTTTTAGGTAGAGGCTATCAGCACTACTCTCTACATCCTAAATTGAATCTACACAAAGACACTTGATGAAAACACTCAACATGAGGCCTACACTAGTAAAAAGCCATATGTTTCCCATTTCAAAGTATTTGGAAGTGAATGTTATGTACATGTTCTAGATAGGGAGAGAAACAAGCTTCAAATAAAAAGCATCAAATGTATCTTCTTAGGGTATAATGAAGATAAAAAGGCTTATAAGCTTTATGATATGAGGCTAAGAATATAATGGCGACTAATGATGTGGTGTTTAAGGCGGAGCAATCACATGTAATGGAGGAGGAAAAGAGAGCTTTGAGTTTATCATCAGATGAATGGGCAATCCACTATGAGCGTGGCCCAAGAGCTATCCCTTCTACACAAGAGAAGGAAGCATCATCTTCTAAATGAGGAGTTTCATCACCAATCTATCGTCATGCAAGCAAAAAATCCATTGCCACGTTGGGTGAGGGAGCTCTACGATTCTTCAAATTCCATCCCACAATCACTAGAATAGGTTGTAGATGGATTGAGGTGATCATAGAGAATAGAGGAATAGAGATGGGCAAGCACCCATATTGTAAACACAGCCTTGATGGCTAAGCTCATTCAAGATCAAGCAAAGGAACAAACCAATGTGGAAGAGGCACTCCATGATCCGAATTCGAGGCTGCCATCCAAATAGAATACAACAATATCATAAAGAATGGAACTTGGGAGCTACTGGATTGAGCCCCTAACCATAAAGGCATTGGGACCAAGTGGTTCTACAAGGTAACGTACAAGGCTGATGGTACTCTTGAAAATTACAAAGCAATACTTCTTGCACAAGGCTACTCACAAGTTGAAGGCATTGACTTTTGTGAATCATTTGCCCCAAGTGCAAGGATAACCACTATCGGAATAGTACTACTTGTGGCTGTACATAAGCGATGGCTAGTCCATCACATGGATGTCAAATTAGTGTTCATGAATGGAGACCTCAAAGAGGATCTATATGTGTCTCAACCACCAAGGTTTGAGGCTTGCCATTCAAAGAACAAGGTATGTAAGCTCAAGAATGCACTATATGGTTCGAAACAAGCCCCTTGAGCATGGTACTAGCAAATAGACAAGTATCTTTTGGATTTAGGTTTCAAATGATATGCTTTTGATGCTAACTTGTATGTTCCAAAGAGGGGAGGGAAGACAATTGTGCTTGTACTATATGTAGATGACCTTGTGATTATAGGAGATGATGATGTTCTTCTTCAACAAACAAAAGATGCCCTAAGTTTAGAATTTGAAATGAAAGACCTAGGCTTAATGCTTTATTGCTTAGGCCTTGAAGTTTGGCAAGAAGTAGGGAGAATTTTCATCTCTCAACAAAAGTATGCAAGACAGATAATGAAGTCATTCGACATGGAGGAATGCAAGGAAATTTCTACACCTATGGAGGTCAACACAAAATTATATATGGAAGATACTTCACCTCTAATGGATATTATAAGATAGAGTAAATTAGTTGGAAGTATCATCTACTTGTGCAATAGCAGATTATATATCACTTATGTTGTTGGAGTAGTAAGTAGGTTCTCTAATAAGCCTTGCCAAACTCATTGGATGGCATGCATGTCGATAATCATGAAGAAGGACCATCTCTAATGGGATATTGTGAATCAGATTGGTGAGATATTGATATTTGAATAACAATTTTTGAACATTTCTTTCCTTTAGGATAATGGATTGTCTCTTGGTTTAGTAAGAAGTAACTGACTATAGCATTATTTTCGACTCAAGTTAAGTACAAAGCAGCATGTGTTGCAACATGTGAAGCAATATGGATGAGGGGGATCCTATGGCACATAAGAATCCAAGGATAGGAGGCTATGGGGTTGAGCTTTGATAAACGAAGTTGCATGGCCATCACCAAGTATCCTATTTTCCATGCACGTACCATGCACATAGAAATTCAGTATCACTATGTGCATGAGTTGATTGAGGATGGGGTAAAGTTAAGCTATTTTCCAATCCAAAAAATGTAGGAAACGTCCTCACCAAGGCTCTTGGGAGAGAGCAATTTCATTGACACTTTCTAAAGTTCTGCATTGGACCAAGGAGGTAGTTCACCACAAGGTGGACATTGGGGGGGGGGGGGTGTTAGATATACTCAAAACTCCACCCTCAAGTGACCACAAACGATCAATATTTCTCTACGTTGTAACACCCCATTATGTGGAAAAGCCATTGTGAGCGTGGAGACATTTGTGGAACCCTAACTTCCAAGTTAGATGAGGTCTATGTGTGACCATTGATGGTAGTAGATAATGTTGTGGGCATAACCATTAGGTTAGGTAGGGCATAAACATTTGGTCCATTGGGTTGCCACTCAAGGTGAAAATAAAAGCCTTCTAGCACCAGACGATTTCCCCATAGAAGCTTAATGGGGGAAGTGCAGAGTGGGGATTTCCCCTTTTGGTCTTGGATATATTCTTAGATTATATATTTTGTCGACTATTTGGTATCTCTCGACTATGTTTATCTATACTGACTCCCCTTGTAAAAGGTGTATAAGCATGGTCCATGTTGATCTTTATAGAGTATTTTGCACTAGTAAGTCCTTCATCTAGAGTCTATATAGTTCGCCATCTAAGCTCCACATTGTGAGCGCACGAGTGGAGAACACCATCTATGTAGCTGCAATACTCTTGGCAATTTGAGAATTTTAGTTCTCTATCACTTACTCTTTGTCTATCTTTATCTTTATTTTTCGTTCAAATCTATCTACGTGTCTATTAAATAGTGCTAATACTTTCTTATAGTATGTGTATGTGTGAATGCATGTGTATGTGTGTATGCATGCATGTGTATGTGTGTGCATGTGCATGTGTGTGCATGCGCATGTGTGTGCATGCGCATGTGTGTGCATGTCCATGTATATTTGTGTGCATGTGTATGTGAGTGTATGTGTGTATGTGTGGGTGTGTATATGTGTATGTGTGTGTATATGTATGTGTATGTATGTTTGTGTTTATTATGTATGTGTGTGAATGTGTGTATATGTGTATGTGTACGAATGTATGTGTATGAGTATGTGTGTATGCATGTGTGTGCATGTGTGTGCATGTGTGTATGCATGTGTATTTGTGTGTATGGGTATGCATGTATGTGTATGTGTATGTGTGTATGCATGTATGTGTATGTGTGTGCATGTGTTATGCATGTGTACATGTATGTTCTTGTTTCTTATGTATGTGTGTGTATGTGTATGTGTGTATGTGTATGTGTTTGTGTGTATGTATATGTGTGTGTATGTATATGTGCATGTATATGTGTGTGTCTATTTGTGTGTGTGTGTGTGTATATGCATGTGTATGTATATGTGTGTATGTGAATGTATGTGTGTGTATGTGTGTATATGCATGTGTGTGTATGTGTATGTGTGTGTACGCATGTGTGTAAGTATGTATGCATATGTGTGTATGTCTATGTGTGTGTGTATGTGTCTGTGTGTATGTGTATCTCTATATGTGTGTGTATGTGTTTGTATGTATATGTGTGTGTTTGTGTATGTATGTGTGTGCATGTGTATGTATATGTGAGTATGTGAGTGTATATTTGTGTATATGTGTATGTGTGTGTATGCATTTGTGTGTGTATGTATATGTGTGTATGTGTATGTGTGTATGCATATGTGTATCTATATATGCATTTGCATGTGTATACATGTGTGCATATTTGTGCATGTGAGTGTATGTATCTAAATTTTTGCCTTTCTCTCTCTCTCTCTATCAACCTTCTTGTGCTTTATTTGCATCTCTCTCTCTATCTACCTTCTTGTGCTTTATTTGCATCTCTCTCTCTCTCTCTCTCTCTCTCTCTCTCTCTCTCTCTCTCTCTCTCTCTCTCTCTCTCTCCCTCTCCTTGGAATCTCGACACAAATGTGTCAAGAGAATTCCAATTTTTTTAGCATTGCATAAATGATGTTCTACCATCACATGCAATTTTTGAGCATCACTATGAGCATCTCTGATTTGTGATGTTATTAGCGATGCTCTTTATGTACCTTCGCATAAGCGATGTTAAGGGTCACTCATGTGATGCTGCCCTTTTTTTAGGATCATTGCTTAAAGGACCCTCTAATTTAAGAGTGTCGTGTAATAGACAATACCCATTTCTTCTCAATTGGAGGCCTCGTTACATTGCCTATTTTCTTGTTGTGTTTGAATGTCAAGAGATAACATATATTTTAATATGAGTTGATAACATGCATATTCATATACTAAATTTTTTGTAGAAAATCCTATTTTTCTACTAGGCATTACATGTCTTGATGTGTACAACAAATCCTCTTTGTTCAGAATCTACACGTGAAAGGATGAAAATTTGTGCGTGCTATGTTTGTCTAGTGGTTATGTCATGTTTCACATATGTAAAACAACTTCTGTCAATACTTATGTTGATTAGTAACACATGCAAAATGCTCTTTCAATGTGTATATAAAAGCTCATCATATACTCAATGCTTATATGATACATGTATGCTCTTCCATTGTTTGTATGCTCTTTGAATACTTATGCCAATACTTATGTTACTGTTGGCAGCATAGGCAAAGTGCTCTTTGTATACTTTTTAATTTTCACTTCTGTCAATACTTATGTTACTATTGGGAATAAAGAAAAATTGCTCTTTGAATATATATGCATATCCTCATCGCATAGTTAATGATCTGTTTCTATTGGCAATGGAGGTAAAATGCTCTTTGAATATATATGCATATGCTCGTCACATACAAAATGCTCTTTGTATACTTTTTTATTTTCACTTCTGTCAGTACTTATATTGCTATTGGCGATAGAGGCAAAATGCTCTTTGTATATAAATCATGCTTATATCGTACATGTATGATCTACCATGGATTGTGCCCATGCGTGTTTGCACTTCGGAACTGACCCTTGTTTGCTCAATGCACATAACCTAATGATTTTCCAGATCAAAGATGTTGAATCAGTGAGAAGTGTTTCATTTAATCCATGTACTTGTCTCCCCTAAAAAATGCCCGTCATTTGTCATTTGATAGAGCTTTTAGAAAAAAATATGTCATATAACAAGCATATTAAGGGCCAATTCAGATTCTGTGCCCCCTCAAAAAGTTTTCCAATAACCAACCAATCACCATTTGCCAACTCCACTATTCCAACAGAAACCTCTTTGGAATGCATGAAGGCTCATACTCTTTTCTAAGCCACGTCATGGAACACTTTTATGATTTCTCTTTCGATCCCCTCCCTCCTCCGTGGACTGCTCACGACTACCACATCAGATTTCCAATGGCATTTTTATTATTGTGTTCCAGGAACTGTGTGAATAGGGAGGCAGAGGACTGTTCAGCATTTCCATTGTTCCAGGCGGAACAACCATTGTTTCACTAGTTGTTCCGGAGTCCCACTCTGAAGCTAGCCTAAGGCTGCCCAATCCATAAGTTTAGGCCCTGTGTAAGAAAGTAATTCTATGATCTAAGCTTCCGGCCGGTTCAGACGGATCTGAAATCGGACACCGTTTCGTCACCTATGTGTATGACCAAAGATCTCCAGTCTAGACTTACTAGAAGGTCATTTACTCTTGTAAGCAAGTGATCCACTTAGCCTTGTGGTTAAGACTCAAGGATGTGAAGGAGGAGGTCTTGGGTTGAATCCCCATGGGGTACGTGAGGAGAGTGTTTTGCCCAAAGATCTCTAGAATCTTCCAGAAACATCCACTTGAGTTAACTCTAGGGGCACTTGGCACACATGCCGTTACATGGATGGCACATGGATGGTTAGTATCCTCCTGCCCAAGTAGGCAGTCCCCTAGAGAGAGCTATATATAGAGGCATTTGGTTGGGAGGAGAGTCATATCTCTAGCATGTGGTGGTCATAATTCTTGTTCTCTTGCATTGGTATGAGAGCCATTAAGCTTTCATGGAGATCTTGGCTCATCATCTTCTTCCTCATGCTTTAGCATGCAATGTTTGTGTTCATTCGAATATGTTCTTTCTTGGCAGCAAAAAAGGAATACGTGATTGTTCATGTTTTAGTCCAAGATTCAAACCTGTAACCTATCCAAGGCATGGTGGGTGCTGTATCCACAACTCCAAATGATTTGTTTTGGCAAAGTCATAGAAATATCGAACACAGATCTGGGTGAAGCATCTTCAACCATCCTTTTTGTAGATGCAACACACCCGTGTTTGCTTTCACATCTGTTCTTTCTTGTATACTTTAATGTATTCTTTGTATACTTTAATGTATTCTTTGTCGAGAGAAGTAAAATTGTTCATACAGTGTATGAGCAGACCAAGGATAGGCACTCACAACTATATATGGCAAGCGGCGAAGGAATTTGTCTTGTTCTTGCAGGCGAAGGAATTTGTTTTGATTTGTGCTGTAAGGATACTCCACAGTCGCCGTGGAGAACAAAAGAAAAGGTTTTCTTTGATTTCAAATAGTAGTGGCACAGACGAATTGATCGCGGGTCTGCAGCGGACAATTTCCCCACTCTGCGTGATGGCAATATAGTTCTTCTATTGGGTTATCAATGATTCACAGCTCCCTTTTTGGCTATAGCAAAACAGAAATGCTTATGACAACCTCTGCTAGGCTTGTACTCTAAACAATGTAGCCGTCAAGATTCGGGCCCAAGATCAGTTTGACTGCGGGCAATCTGCTTCAGCCACAACCCACAACGCGCCTTTGTGTGTTATCTCAAGCATATTTCCTCATTATTCACCTTGAAGCTTTGAAGCTTCCAGAAAACTGGAATCTACATCTTTGCGATGACATTCGAAAGGATTCAAACTTGCGACTACATGCAAGCAAGACTCCTTTTCTAACCGCGTGGGAAGCCGAGTAAGATGACAAGCTATTGTCATCAGTCCAAATATTACTTGAATGCAACTGCACCCGAACTCCGAAACAAAAGACAAGTATTATTAGCAGAGATGCGACCTATAATTATCGAACTCAGGATAATTATTATAGGTCGCATCTACCACAAGATCGTCTGCTTTGTTTGCTGAAGTATGCTTCTATCTCGATTCGCATAAAAGCAAAATATTATGTTATTGTACTTGCCCATATAGCAAATTTCCTTTTATTGAAGCATGGTAGTAGTCTTCTTTTATTATAATGATATTGCAAATGCTAAGAACCCAATGAAAGCTAAAAGGATATAAAAGTATTGGGAAATACATAAAGCACTTGCATGCATCTAGAAGTTCACGCCCAAAAAAAGAAGTGATTTTTGGTGCATTTCTCCTTTTCGAAAAATATTTCCATGCACAATATTAAAACACATTTTCTTCTTGCTTGAAAAAGATAGTTAATGCTCAAGTTTATGCACATGAAGGCTTATATCTTTTTTAAAAGCTAGCATGTAAAATGTTTGTGCATGAATGATTAGGAACATGCATTTTCAAGCTCAAGAATTGCTTGATTTAAGTTTGGTGCATGAAAGGAGAATGCCAACGCATGCATGCACTCACATGCATTTGCATGTAAGAACAAGCATTTACATATGCATGATTGTTTGTTAAGTAGTTCAATACTTATACTTTCGTTACCTCCTTCCTCTAACTTGACTTCGATAGCTAGGAAAAAATAGCAAACTAGGTAGTTGCAAAGCTCTTGGTTGACATGCAATTCAAGTAGCTAGTTTTTTTTTTGAAGTGCGATGATTAGGTATCACAAATTAGGAGTCTTGATTAGGAAACGTAGGCCCTTCAAAAGTCAAATGTTCATCTTTCTTGCTCATTGGAATGGAAAGAAAATAGGCTGCTTAAATATTTCCATGACGACTGTAAGTTTCCAAAAACTTAGAGAATCCTAATGACAATCCTAGATGTAGTCATTAGCTTGGATGTGAGAAGCATCCAAAGTAGGTTAATGAAGTTTCTTGATATGTTCCAAATTTGAAAAAAAAATCATGGAACTATTGAAGTTTTTTCTTTTCATCCTGACGAGTGATGAACTCCAAAGAGGTGAATAAACTTTAGCATCACTTCAACTTTAGTGTTCAATAGTTGGATGCTAAGTTCCATGACTGCATCTCTAGTCAAGATGCAAAGTTTTCAAAAAGCATGGATACTTTATTGAGCACTTTTTTGAGCATGATAAAAGTATGCTTGGTAATGTTTAAGCTAATTCGAGCTTAAAGAAGAAACCCAAGTCAAAGTAATCTTTGGGAATCAAGATATTTTCCTAAAAGATACGTCAAAGTAATCTTTGGGAATTAAGCTGCTTCCTAAAGATAAATCAATAAAATGAAGTAGTTTGGTTAACTATTTCATTGGCTTAAATGGAATATATTTTGGACAAGCAATAAAGCTTTAAGTCTTGATCTTGTCCAAAAATCAAGAATTTCTTTTGAAGATCATTTCACTAAAAAAAAAGATTCCAAGATGAATCATTGGATTGGAAAACAAAAGATTCCAAGATAAATCATTGGCTTAGTATTAGTTGACTCCTTGGTAGGAATCTAAAGTTCTTGAAAGAAAAATCTCCCTAGTTGTGAGATTTGAATCTTTCAAGTCATTTTAAGATCAAGTATTTCCCAACAATTCCCAAACCACCGGTATGGGTACTTAAATCCAAATAATGATATAACCTAAAGGTATATCAAAGATTCTTATCTTTGGAATATGAGAGGCATCAATGTATGCTTGGACTTAAGTTGAAGGAAAGATCTCTAAAAAGTCCCACGGGTAAGCGAAGACGCTTTTGTTAGTTTAAGAGATCTTAAATATAAAGACTAAATCTTTATTCTAGTTACAAGGTCAACGAGATTTGATCACGCCTGGCCATGTTTGTCCAAGAATATGCAATTGGAACTACTTTGAAGTTTTCCCAAGTATTGACAATAAAATTCATTTTGGGAATTGTTCGCTCAGGCTCCATTTATCCAATGGAAAATTGTGAAAAGAGTAAGTTGTTCCAAGTTTGAATAGAGTGAAGAAAAATCCAAGAATGTAGTCTATGTTACACTTATGTGTTCCTCGAGTAGCTTTGATGTGAACCTTTTCCCTATACATGGGCACTTTTTACTCTAGTGCTGGCTAGAGGTTCTCTCCCCATGTTACCACATACTTGATACTCTCATATGTGGTGGTACTTTGTACTTAGGGATATTATTCAGCTCTTATTTCAGTTGAGTTTATTGATCAATAGAAAGAGCTATTCCAGCCATCGTCTTCTCCGTGTGTCTTGCTGTGTTTCTGCTCCTTGTGTGTCTCTCGCACTTCTACACACACCCAATAATGGTATCATAGCAGATTCAGCTCCTTCTCAAGTTTCGATTTTTCATGTCACGACGCGCGCGCATTTTAACAATGCAAATCGACTTCGGAGCATAGAAGTATGAATTTCAGCAGCCCGAAAATATTTGCACCAGGTGTGCTAGTGTGCTGGGGTTTTACCCCCATTTTGAAGCCATTCGAGCAGTCAGAATCACCATCAGAGTGACGGTTTGTGAGCTGAAATTTCAGCACTCATTTCAGCTTTCATCGAAGTGAAGATTTTGTCACATTCTTGTTCCTTAGTGAAATTGCGGGCAGCAATGACTTGTTTGGCATGATTCAAACTGAAGATAAGCTTGATGGGACTAACTGTCCGATGTGGTCTTACATGATGAAGCATGTTCTTGTTGCAAAACAACTTTGGAACATAATGGCAGATGTAGATCGAAGACTGACAAGTGCTTCTACTTCACAGTCTACTGTCACAGATGGAGCTTCTTCTTCGAGTACAGTGGTTTCTCCTTCTCCACCTACATAGGAGCAGCTTAGATGGGATGGAAAAGATGCTCAAGCTCATGCTTTGATTGCGCTTTCAGTGAAGCATCATATAGTTCTACACATTTGGTCATGTTCTACATCGAGACAAGCATGGGACACTCTTGCTTCTTTTTATGCCGTGCGTAATGAACCACATGTTGCATACTTGAGAAAGCAACTTGAGGATGTATGTATGGCTGAAAATGAGTCAGTGGATGTGTATGTGACATGCATCAAGGACTTGAAAGAGCAATTGGCAAACATAGATGAGATCATTCTGGATGCATCACCCATTTCTACATTGTTGAAAGGATTACCAAAATCTTTTCAAAGCTGTTGTATCGATGATTTCACCATCTACTTGGTGTCGCAGCATCCTCCAAATCTTTTTGAGTGTGCTTCATAATGAATCTAGATCAAGTGTTCAAAGGCAAACTGCTGTTGGGGAGCTTCCACTTCCAAGTGGGGTCAAACTCTCACTCGATATTTTGGGAAAAAACTAGTCCAACCATCCAGTTTAGGACATGCGGACCAAAGTCATGCAAGTGGAGACCTTAAGGGTGGTAAATGGCTATTCCTGAGGATCAATGGAAGGATGTAGCTTAATTGGGAGATGAGTATTTTCTAAGTTGATGTTTTCATTTCGATACTTGCTTTATTTGTTGCTTTCATGTAGCTTGCATCTAAACATTATTGAAGCATGGTAATAGTCTTCTTTTATTATAATGATATTGCAAATGTGAAGAATTGAATGAAAGCTAAAGTTACATGGATGACACATAAATGGTTAGTACCCTCCTGCCCAAGCACGCAGTCCCCTCGAGAGAGCTATATATAGAGGCATTTGGTTGGGAGGAGAGTCATCTCTCTAGCATGTGGTGGTTGTAATTCTTGTTCTTCTGCATCCTGATCAGTGGTGTATTTTGACGGTCTACCATGCCCTTCAGTTTTGAAGGTCATCTACACATGGTACCTGTATTTCATATTTTCAATGTATTTTTTGAAGGCTCAAAATTTTTTTTGACTGTATTTTATGGTAAAAAATGGCTAAAACGGGCAATATGGCCGTCAAAAATCAACACTGACCCTGATGCCAGTACTTCATCAGAAGTAGACTCAGAAAGTAGTTTCGTCCGTGTTCCCATAAATATATAATCATGTTGTCGTGAACATACGCGAACTCTCTCTGCGTGTCCCCTTGACAAGTCTCATGGCGGGCCCTTCCATGATCAGCAAATGCATTCGCCACTTTGCCTTGTCTTCCACGCAGCTCATAATAAAGCCTTTCGTGTAGATCATATCCCTTTGACGGAGAGTCGATGACTTCAAAGCTATGGAGGTCTACCTTTGGACACGCATGTTCAATATTCGAAGATAATGTACGTGCCACATAGCGAAAACATTTTATTTAATTTTAAAGCTCTTTTCTTTTAATTTTATTCGAAGATAATGTACGTGCCACATAGGATGTAGCTTAATTGGGAGATGAGTATTTTCTAAGTTGATGTTTTCATTTCAATACTTGCTTTATTTGTTGCTTTCATGTAGCTTGCATGTAAACATTATTGAAGCATGGTAGTAGTCTTCTTTTATTATAATGATATTGCAAATTCTAAGAACTCAATGAAAGCTAAAAGGATATAGAAGTATTGGGAAATACATAAAGCACTTGCATGCATCTAGAAGTTCACACCCAAAAAAGAAGTAATTTTTGGTGCATTTCTCCTTTTCAAAAAATGTTTCCATGCACAAAACATATTTTCTTCTTGGTTGAAAAAGATATTTAATGCTCAAGTTTATGCACATGAAGGATTATATCTTTTTTAAAAGCTATCATGTAAAATGTTTGTGCATGGATGATTGGGAACATGCATTTTCAAGCTCAAGAATTGCTTGGTTTAAGTTTGGTATGTGAAAGGAGAATGCCAACGCATGCACGCACTCACATGCATTTGCATGTAAGAACAAGCATTTGCATATGCATGATTGTTTGTAAAGTAGTTGAATACTTATACTTTCGTTATCTCTTTTCTATAACTCGACTTAGATAGCTAGGCAAAAATAGCAAACTAGGTAGTTGCAAAGCTCTTGGCTGCCATGCAACTTAAGTAGCTAGTTTTTTTTCGAAGTGTGATGCTTAGGTATCACAAATTAGGAGTCTTGATTAGGAAGAGTAGGCGCTTCAAAAGTCAAATGTTCACTTTTCTTGCTCATTGGAATGGAAAGAAAGTAGGCTACTTAAATATTTCCATGATGACTCTAAGTTTCCAAAAACTTAGAGAATCCTAATGACAATCCTAGATGTATTCATTAGCTTGGATTTGAGAAATCATGCATCCAAAGTAGGTTAATGAAGTTTCCTGATATGTTCCAAATTTGAACAAAATCATGGAACTATTGAAGTTTTTTCTTTTCATCCTGATGAGTGATGAACTTCAAAGAGGTCAATAAACTTTAGCATCACTTCAACTTTAGTGTTCAATAGTTGGATGCTAAGTTCCATGACTGCATCTCTAGTCAAGATGCAAAGTTTTCAAAAAGCATGGAAACTTTATTGAGCACTTTTCTGAGCATGATAAAAGTATGTTTGGTTTTGTTTAAGCTAAGTCGAGCTTAAAGAAGAAATCCAAGTCAAAGTAATCTTTGGGAATCAAGATATTTTCCTAAAAGATACGTCAAAGTAATCTTCGGGAATTAAGCTCCGTCCTAAAGATAAATCAGTGAAATGAAATAGTCTGGTTAACTATTTCATTGGTTTAAATGGAATGTCTTTTGGACAAGCAATAAATATTTAAGTCTTGATCTTGTCCAAAAGTCAAGAATTTCTTTTGAAGATCATTTCACTAAAGAGAAAGATTCCAAGATGAATCATTGGATTGGAAAACAAAAGATTCCAAGATAAATCATTGGCTTAGTCTTGGTAGGAATCTAAAGTACTTGAAAGAAAAGTCTCCCTAGATGTGAGATTTGAATCTTTCAAGTAATTTTAAGATCAAGTAGTTCCCAACAATTCCCAAACCACCGGTATTGGTACTTAAATCCAAATAATTATATAACCTAAAGGTATATCAAAGATTCTTAGCTTTGGAATATGAGAGGCATCAATGTATGCTTGGACTTAAGTTGAAGGAAAGATCTCTAAAAAGTCCCATGGGTAAGCGAAGACGCTTTTGTGAGTTTAAGAGATCTTAAATATAAAGACTAAATCTTTATTCTAGTTACAAGGTCAATCAGATTTGATCATGCTTGGCCATGTTTGTCCAAGAACATGCGATTGGAACTACTTTGAAGTTTTCCCAAGTATTGACAATAAAATTTCGTTTTGGGAATTGTCACTCAGGTTCCATTTATCCAATGGAAAATTGTGAAAAGAGTAAGTTGTTCCAAGTTTGAATAGAGTGAAGAAATTCCAAGAATTTAGTCTACAACCTTGAAGATCACGGTACTTAAGTCTGTGGAAGGTAAAACATAATGTTTTCCTATCCTTAAAGGGATTTCGGTACAAATCCAGAAAAGCATGAGCGGATGCTTAGACTTATGTATTAGAGAGATTCCTTTAAAGTCTTGGCCAGCAAAGGTACCTAAAGCATCACTAAAAAAGGAATCTAAAGACAAGCAGTCAAAAACTCTTGTCACTACAAATTGGTCAAGAATAAACCAATTGAATTTGAATCCGTGAAAATTCAAGTACTTGGAATTCTAATTGGTTTTCATTTGAAAACCCTAGTAAAGAGGAATAGATATTCTATCAAGAGGATTTCAAGTTTCCAAGTCAAAGCACGTGATTATAAGATAATCATGTGAAGGAATCAACACCTAGAAAATCTACTTAGAGGTAATACGTGAAACTTCAAAATTCTTTTAAAGAGTTGAAGTGAAAAGATAGTTTTTCAAGATATGTTTTGACTTTAGGATAAGTATCAACCACACATTAATGTGAATATAGAATAGGGTGGTATGGAACACCAAAGTTTATACACAGATTGATGTAGGAAAGATGGTATGGGACATCGAGCCGTGGGATGATAACTATTTTTTAGTCCTAGATTGGATCTTGAAGTTAGCTTTGATCCTCAATGGAATTAAAACTTCAAAGAAGGAGTTTAAATTTAAAGAGGATAAAAGTAGTATCTCAACTTATTTCAAGATACTTCAAGATCAAGGAAGCAAAAGATATGAAGTAAGTAACTTCCAAGATCTTCTTGAAACACTTTAAGATAAAGTGTTGTTAATTCAGAAATATTTCATAAATTTTTGAAAAAGTTGGACTTTGACTTTGAGTTGATCTCTTCAACCATGGATTTGATTGTCTAATTAAAGCACCACGTTCCTAGTGTAACTTGGTATATTCACTCTTTTGACTCAAAGAAATGCACAATAATTGCATTCCCAGTAAGGAGTCAGAAAGATTGAATGTGACCTAAACTTAGTCTCAAGTAAAGCATTATTTGAATACAAAACTCATCAACATAACCTCAGTGGATTGAAACACTCATGTGGTTACCACACTAGTATCTTGTCGTTGGATGATGTTTTCGATTTGCTTTGAATCTTTTTGAGAATCTGGCTTATTTCTCTTCAAGATAGAAAAAATGCTTCAATACCCTATTGAAACACATCTTTGAGAAGTTAAAGTACTAAGTCATCTAGACTTTGACTCATAGCAAGTTTACATAACTTTTGAAGTTTGAATTGGTTGAATAGAGTTTTAGTTTTTTTTTTTCACTTTCCAAATCTTTAGGACTTGACTCAGATATGGTATTTGATTCTTTTCATAAAAGTCAAGGCTTAGCTAGATAGAACCAGGTAACTAAATTAAACATCCTAGATAAATGTTATGTACAAGAACCTTTTCAAACATCAAAAGATGATGAGTTCAAGATTGACTTATTCATGTGAGTTTGCTTCAAGTTATAGCATAAATGATTTCCTAGAGTCCATATACTCTATAATAGAGTATTTAGGAATTGCTCAACAGATTGACAATTCCCAAGAGCTTTTAGCTCAAGTCTTTGATTCGAAGTTGGACAATTTTCATTTTTAATTTGAATTGATCAAGTTATAGTATAGTTGACTCAAAAGACTACCCCGCCCACAGATATGCAACATTCCACATTATAGAAGCTGAAAAAACAAAATGAATGTTAACACCATCATGGTTCATGCTTCTTCCTTGAGACACATGTAAAGAAAAAGAACAATAATCAAGAGTCCCTTTTCAAAAACATAAGACCGCCTTCACACACACACATGCAAATGATGGCACATATACTTTCCGTGCAACCTGTGGGTAATAGATTGTGGACAGCATCCCAAAATGGGGTAGTCATAGAGACTCATCCCAAGCTCATGAGAAGCAAACACCCACTCTAATCAACCTTCTGAAGTTCACAGATCTTGAAGAGCCTCGACCCTGAGATGCTTTACTTCATATCTCTACATGAGGTTTGTTGCATCCAAAAAGCTCACGCCAACCATGAAAGAGAGATGAATCAAAGAAAACATTATAATAGGGTCATGAAAGTCATTACTTAGATCATTGAAACCATATTGTTTAAAGAACCACATGTGGGAAAGGGAGTCTCACAAAGAATGTAATAAACCTTTTCTTTCAATTTTGAGTTCGTTCGAAGTATTACAGTAGCCATAGAAAAGTCTGAACCTCGACACAATGTTACAAATTTACCATAAAATAAACTTCGACTGTCAGATAGAAACTTGTTCATAGATATGAGAAGATTTCAT
This sequence comes from Ceratopteris richardii, assembly GCA_020310875.1. Classification (NCBI taxonomy): domain Eukaryota; kingdom Viridiplantae; phylum Streptophyta; class Polypodiopsida; order Polypodiales; family Pteridaceae; genus Ceratopteris; species Ceratopteris richardii. The sequence goes on from CM035419.1 coordinate 165,455,409, forward strand.
TGATGAATTCGTGGTAAAAAAAATACAACACGTTCTTTCCCTGCAACAAAGAACACACAGGGGAGCCAAAGCTCAACACCAAAGTCCAGAAATAGAGGCAAATAAGCAACAAAGCCGATCTGTCACGCTTGGAGAGTCAAAGCATTTTCATCCTTCAGTGCGAAAGAAAATGGGGAGTAACACTCAATCTCAGAATGCCCTACAATAGCCAATTGATGCGACAGGGGTGAGACCCAAGATGGAACATCAGGAGAAGACGAAGAACATGAAACTCTATCCCGAGTGCAGAGCTCCACTCAAATCATGTTGTAGACATGGCTCGAAAGGGGAGTTCTAGAGCTTACCAACCTTCACATGATAGATACGATGGGGAACCTGAAGGGCATACGACTCCATGCCACAACTCGAAGCTCTCGATCTCAGCATAATTTAGAGAAGATGATCTTACAAGTGCTCACCCCCAAGGGATGGTGATGGAGGCAAGTTAAAAATGAGTGATCCTTCATAGCATCGAAACATAGAGCGGAAGAAGCACCACCCATCATAAAAAGGCACATCAAAACACAGAGCGGAAGAAGCACCACCCCTCAGAAAAGGGTATAGGGAGTTCTGCTGCCTAATCCCCCCATAGATGCCACAAAGATTAGAGAGAAGAGCTGTAAGGGCCTGAATCATGACAACACCTGAGTGGAGGATGAATACAAGATGAAACTTCCTCCTTCTCGCATCCGAGAGGTCGCTCAGAAGATATGGAGTGAAGGGTTTTTCTCTGAAACTATGGATAGAGAGAGAGTGGGAGGGAGATGTAAATGCATGGCATGCCCAACCTTGCACGGATCTGCCATCACTGACATGGAGGAGAGGGGGACAAGGGAAATTCAATGCCTCATCGTGAGTCATTCAAAAACGAATATCCGCGCAAAGGAAATCCCAAGCTAGCATTCAATGCCTATCGTCACATCATCGTGAGCCATTCAAAAAAGAATATCCATGCAAAGAGAATCCTAGGCTAGCATTCAATTCCTACTATCACACGTAGAGAGCACAAATGGAAGAAAAATGGTTCTTTCACTCCCATACTCAAGATTTTATTCTTTTTTTTTTTATAAAGGAAATGGAATGAGGGAGGGAGCCACACAGGAGTCAGGACACTCACCCATCCCCCAATCCAACGACAAGCGTTAAAATTAAAAAATGGAAGAGGAGTGAGTGCGTGCGTGGAGGTATGTGTATGTGAGAGAGAAGGATTAGAGGATGTTTTTTTGCAACAAACAAAGAAATGAACCAATCTACTCAAAAAATTAACAAAACAAGAGGTACCCTTGCCCAATCGAAGGCCACACGGATCCACAACTCAATCCAAGCGTGAGGTGCATCCACCAAGTGTAGGCACGGCAAGCTTGAAAAAACCCAATGGTTGAAGGTCGATCATCCCCGGCAACGGTGCCAAATTTTGTTGAAGTATGGGGAGTAACCAACCCAAACCGCCTCACATGGAAGTGAGAGGCTCTTCCAAGAGGAGTTGCAAGAAGTGTAAGCAATGCACACACACCCACATCCACGAACAATGGCACCATGGCCAACGTCAAAAGGAGCAAGGGAGGGCACTGCTCACACACAAGACAACCCCAAGTGCCAAACCCACACACATGGATCAACGCCTAGCACACAAGGAGAAATGTGGAAGCCAAATGAACCTTCTTTCCATTAGCATGGAGGCCAAGGCCATGGCCAAGGGACCTCCCTTTTAAAAAATGAATCCCTCCTTATACAAGAGAGGAGGAGGGATCAGTTGAGTACAAGTGGCCAAAGGCTTCATTAACTAAGATATTCTAAGAATGATAGGTAGTTGGGAAAATAAAAAAGGGAATCTTCTTAGAGAGAGAGAGCTCTTGCACGTATCCAAAAGAGCTCTCATTTCTAAAATAAGGCAAGACTCAAAAAGAAGCCTTTTACAAAAAAGAAGGATAATGTTGAGATTTTTTTGGTTTTCTCAAAAAAGGAAATAAGAGAGAGTTCCTATGAAGAACTTGTATACAAAAGGAAAACATGGGAAATTTGAGAGACTGCCACACAAGGCTTTGAGCCTCCAAGTATCCTTAGCTTCAAGGGAGGCCTCCAAGTACTCCATAGCCTTAATAGCTTCATGGGTCCTTCATAACTTCAAGGTTCCAACACAAGCCATAGGCTATTCAATAATAGCTAACAAGTGTTCTTTCTATGATAAAAATAAAGTGAGCCAACTTTGCTTCCTTTTGCAATAACCATATTGCCCTTTGATATATGAAAGGACCGCACATAGAAGAACACCTTCTAACCAAGGTCATCAAGTTGATGAATTAACATCAAACTACATGATAACTCAGGTACATGGCATATATTATGCATAGTAAATTTTGAACCATCAATGAACTGCACAACCACATCTCCAATCCCCACAATGTCACACTGGTAAGATTCACCAAGTCTCAGGGTACCAAGAGACTTTGCTCTATGTGTAGTGTCACATGGAAAGAAGCACCAGAATCTAGTAGCCACGTGTGGGAAAGAGAATTAGCCATAAGAGCCTCAGTTGGCATAGTACTATCAAGTTTCAACACATGAGCATCATCAGAAATAGCATTAATTTCTTCAATCTTCATTGTCAAAGTAGATGGTGCAGGTAACTTTTTAACATGCCCATCAACATTCTATCCTTTACCTTTAACATTCTTTAATGCATAACAGTCTTCCTTCATGTGTCCTTTCTTATGACAATAATGGCATTTAATACCCCTCTTCTTTGATTTACTTCTACTCTTATTTCTTTGACCATTGTTTACCTTATTCTTGCTCCTGCGCCCACGTTGTTGATTCTTTTCTTGGTAAGAATCATGAACATTATATGCATCTCTAGAGTGCCAACCATAGATTTTCTACGAATCTCCTCACTCAGGAGTGCTCCACATATGTCATCATAGACCAGTTTACCACCAGGTGCACTATTGCTAATAGCTATGCAAAACATATCCCATGATGATGGCAAGGTGCATAACAGCAATAATGCTTTCATTTCATTATCCATATCCCTTTTTTGGGCTTGTAACTGGGAGAATATAGAATCAAACTCACTGAGATCAGCAACAACAATATCTCTGTCTTTCACACAAAGTTCATATAATTCTCTCACCAGATACACTTTATTTGATGTTGTCTCTTTTTCATATGTATTGCAACTTCTTTCAAAGCTCCTCTCTACTTTCACAGTCTAATAGTGTAAAGTAAACATTATCTACCAGGTGCAAGTGAATGGTAGACCTGACCATTTCATCTAACCCATCCCAATCATCTTCATCCATGTCAGCAAGCTTCTTAAGCCTATTTACTTGCTTCCATTGTCTCCTTTGAATCAACACATCTTTAATCTGATTCTTCCATATGGCAAAGTTTGTGCAAACACACTGAGAAAATAGATACACAAGGAGACGAGACAAAACGTAGTATTGAGTGCAATGTCCCCCCATGCACTGTTTTGAAAGTCCACAAAGTGCATGTATTTATATGATTTTTTTCATTATATCGAAAATAGTGGTTACATGAGGGCGGCTTCGAAAAGCATGCGTGAAAGTAAAAGTTGGCCTCTTTTGTAGAGAGACTTTTCTTTTATTAATAGAAATCATGGTCTACAATGATCCATATCCTAACCACTAATTTTACTAACTATTTCTAAAAATCAAACCTTTTACATGAGTTTATTTACAAACTATATAAAATATAAATCCGATTGTCGATGTCCATCCTTTCATGCCTTTCACGCCCCTCATGAACCTTCACCTAATATATCAAAAACCCAAAAACACATTAATAAATTAATAAATTAACACTCCAACAACTCCTTGTTCAACACTATTATGAATTATGGAATGTGTTAAATAAGGAATTGTTGGAGTGTTAATTTATTGATTTATTAATGTGTTTTGGTGCTTTTCATATGGTAGTTGAAGGTTCGTGAGGGGTGTGAAAGGTGTGAAAGAAGAACATCCATAATTAGATTTATATTTTATATCGTTTGTAAATAAACCCACGTAGAGGCTTTGATTTTTAGAAATAGTTAGTAAAATTAGTGGTTGGGATATGGATTGTTGTAGACTCTGATTTCTATTAATAGAAGCAAAGGCTCTCTACAAAAGAGACCAACTTTTACATTCATGCATGCTTTTCGAAGCAACTCTCATGTAACCACTATGTTCAACATAATGAAAAAAATCCTATAAATACATGCACTCTATGGACTGTGGAAACAGAGTGCATGAGAGCAGATTGCACCCACTACTGTGTTTTGTCTCGTCTCTTTGCGTATCTATTTTCTCTGTGTGTTTTCAACATTCATAACCTCTGTGTGCATGTGAGTTAAGATTCTGATAACATATGCTATAGATCCTAAACCCGAATTCTAGATTTGTTATGTATGTATGTAATCATATAAGAGCCCTAAACTTTAAAGTTTTATCTATTTATATATAAATAGATCCTAAAACCCTAATTCTTATTATATTTATGTATACATACCATTATAAATCCTAAAACCGTATTCGTAAATGCATTTATGTATATATCGTAATATAAACCCTAAAACAGTAACTCTATATCTATCTATCTATGCACATATGTATATGTAATAAACCTAAAACATTACTTTTGATTGGAAGAAATCGAGAGGATGCTTCAAAACGTGAAAACTAAGCATGCATTTGAGATCATGGGTAATTACTTGAAAATTCTTGGAGTTGAATACATGTGTGCCCAATAAGTGTTCGTTAATTTACACAATATAGTAGTTGTGTGTTTATATATATATATATATATATATATATATATATATATATATATATATATATATATATATATATATATATATATATATATAAAAGAAGGTATGTATGAGGGTTCTATTGTCATGAAGAATTCAGAAACGTTTATACATAAAGTATACACTCCTTTGAATAGAAAATTTAACAACATTCGTGGGATAGTTTATTCAACTAATGAAAAATGCTGCATTTACCATCACTTATCAGAATAACATCATTCGCTGAATCTGAAGCACGCAATACTATCAAGTTGTTATCATTGATTAGTATACGAATAAAATAATCTGTTACGCCATATACTTAAAGAAAAAAACAATTTTCTTTACGTAGAGCATTCCAAGAAACCATATATAACAAACCTATCAATCATAACAACCCTGTTATATCTATTGGATCTGTGTTCTTATAAATAATTGAATATATGAGCACGTTTAAAAATATTAAAGTAAAGAATGTAACAGTACATTGTTCAAAGAAGTAAGCAGGCTGCTAAACTTTCCTATACTTAAAACAAAAGAAGACAGCTAACTTTCTTGTTAATATACAAGGATTGTATCGGAGCAAGGAACATTACTTTGCCTATGAAGACTTACCCTTAGGCCCAGAACACAACCATGGTGGGTGAAATGGAAAAGGGTTGAACCATTTATCTAAGTGGGGTATGTTCTGACTATTCTATCACCATGTCTTGAGGAACAAATGCTATTCAAAGGAAAGGAGGAACGGCATTTTATGCCTAATGAATTTGCTTTCATTACATATCCCATTAGAATAAAAATAATGATTGTTGTGAGTTGAAAAACTGCATTCTTATTCAGCCATTGGGTGTTCAGGTGATCACCACTGCCTAATTTCAAAATCATATAGCAAGACTTGATAGAAGCTATATTGCGCAGAACATTATCCATTACTGGGGTCAACCCGCCCTCGCTCAATGTATGGACATCGCCATATTGGACCACTACCCTTTTATTCTCACCTTCAAACCGACTACCAACCTCAGGAAAGCGCCTTGGTTTCATGCTTGGCTAATGTCTTTCTCCCTTCCCTTTGTCCATCGGGAAATTACAATGGTCAAGAATTCAGCATTTCCCAAGGACGCTTCACCGACCAAATGTTGGAAGGCCGCAATTGAGAAGACTCGTCAAATTCTGGTCAGGACTCACAAGATGCCGCACAATATTTGGTAGAGGCAGAGAGAGAAGCTCTATCGGAGGCCCGGGCATGTCACTGAGGAGGAAGTGAAGAAAGGGAACTACCAATACCAAATAGGATTATGGAAAATCAGAGGCATGCTCAAATACCAGGAAGAAATCCAAAGGAAAAACCTACAAGCATACTTTAAAGAGTGGTGGGCAGGTAAGGCCGACAAACCAACCAAAGAGATGTGTGGCGTCCTCAACATGAAGCAAGCAAGGGACTCTATTCCCTTCTTAATTTGCAAGAATGGGGTCGAATGCAAAATAGAAGAAGAAAATAGTGCTATCATTGTTAACCACTTTACTGAACTCCTGGAGGTGTCGACGCCCCTTTCTCCCGAGAGGCAGGATTGCATGGCAACCATCTCGAGAGTCTCTCCCTCGAGGATACCACATAATCTGAAGTCTCTCCTTGACGCGCCAATTTTAGATAATGAGATTCTTGAAGTTATCAATATGTTCCCCAATGGGAAGATTCCAGGCCTGGATAGCCTCACAAATGATTTTTTCAAATCCTTCATATACGTGGTGGCAACTCTACTGCGCTTGGTTTAGCAAGAGGCATTGGCTTTCGGTGTGCTTCCCAAATGCCTAAACAATGGTGTCATCAAGCTTATCCATAAAAAGGTAAAAAGAACAAGATTGATAATTGGCACCCAATCATGATGCTTCAAACAAGTTACAAGATTCTAGCGAAAGTAATTGCCAACAAAATATCTTGCCACATGAAGAACTCGCTTAGTGAGGACAAAAAAGGATTCATCAAGGGCATATCTATACTGTAAGCTATTATTGATATTTTGGAAGGTCTCGATTTTGCTGAAGAGTCCAAGCAAAATGTGGTATTCCTGAAAATCGACTTTCACAAAGCCTATGATAGGCTAGAATGGGACTTTGTTCTCCAATCTCTTAAAGACCTCGGTTGTAGTAAAAAATTCACTAAGATGATCTCTACACTGTTGGGGAACACATCGATGCAAATTAACATCAATGGTCAATTATCGAAGGCTATCAAATTAAAACACTCTATTAGGCAAGGGTGCCCATTGGTCCTTCTATGTTTCGCTTTTTCCACTGAGGGGCTCAACCATCTAGTACAACACCATATGGAAATGGGCCATATTAAAGGTCTTTCTCTGCCCCTTAACCATGGTCAGATGTTCATGAAGCTATTTGTAGATGACATGAATGCATTCGTGCATAATGATTTGACCAGCATTGAAACCTTTTGGGGGTGCCTACACACATTCTGTGAGGCATCTAGCTCCAAAATAAGCCACTCAAAAACTACTTTTAGAGACATCATCGGACCGCCTCCCCAACTATTGTCGACCATGGCTACCAAATTATCCCTAGAGGTCAGGTCTTCCGCCTACTCGATATCCCAATGGGCTTTGGTATCTCAATGGAGCAGAGGTGGAATTGGGTCTTTTCCAAACTAGAAAAGAAATTAGGGCATTGGAAGGGCATGCAAATCAACCTCGTGGGGCGTGCCATGGTAATTAATATCTTCCTCATCTCCTCGACCATTCACTTTCTTTCTTGTTGGAGATCGAAGGATCAAGAGCTTAGCAAATTGGAAAGAATTTGCAAAAACTTTCTTTGGATGGGGTCCATCATAGAAGGGGGTTCCCAAAATTAAATGGTCTACCTACATCAGCCAAAAGGATTTAGGGGGTCTTGGCATTATGGACATAGAAGGCATGATTGTCAAGTTGGCAGCAAAATGAATCATCAAAGCTTGGTGCAACGATGAGACCTCTTGGGCCAAGCTCATTTTCAGGAACAAGAAAGTCATTACGCTAGTAGGTCTCCCTAGTTGGAAGGACTTGGGCCTTCTTACCCTTTTATTCTCCTCGATTCCTATCTCCCCTAAAAGCTCAAATCTTGTGTGCTCTTTGTGGAAGAGTTGGAACAAGTTCAAATGTTATATTAGAATAAGAGATGATTGGAAATAGGCAGTTAGTATCAGAAAAAATGACTCAATCTAGTTTTTGATCATGGACATTAGGGATGTGGCTCCATGGAACCTCTAGAAGGCTAAGAGGCTCTAAGACAAGGGCTTCAGACATTGGAATCACCTCTGGAAACAAGAAACTAGTTCGTGGATCCACTTTGAGGACATAGACCGTGAAGTAAGAGTGAACTACAAAGAATGGACTCTCCTTCAGAGCAGATGCCTTACTTGGGAATGATCTAATACCGGAATACTCAATGGGTGGGATTCTCCAAATCATGAGGGTCTTATATGGCACAACAACAATTGCCTGTCCGAAATTCCTAGAATCAAGCTGAACACGGACCATCATATCACACTTAACAAGAAGTGGAGTTTGACTTGGACTAGGCTGCATTAGGATTTGAAGTTCATGTCTATATGGCATCCCCTCATTGAGATCGGAAAGTCGGTTCTCATGTGGCAAATTCTTCACAGTGGTATCTGGACCAATCTAAAGGCCAACCAAATTTGTGGGGCTCCGCCGTGGTGCAAGAGATGCTATCGCAACACTAAGGATCTGGGTCACATCTTCTTCACATGCCCCATGACGTTTTGGCTTTGGCAGACCCTTGTGAATATTTTGAGATGGTAGGAACAAATCACCTAGAAGCAAGCGCTCATCAGCGAGGAGATCGGCTACTCAATGGCACTATGGAACACTATTAGAGGAGAAATCTATATTCCGCTTTGGTAAAAGAATCTCTAACTACAAGAGGTCATCGACATTTAGGCATCACAAAGTGTTTCTCATCGAGAACAACAAACTTAAACCCAAGTAGGCTTATAAATCATTATCAATCATAACAAACTTGTTATATTTATTGGATCTGTTTTCTTATAAATAATTGAATATATGGGCACGTTTCAAAATCTTAAAGTGAAAAATATCACGGTATATTGTTCAAAGAAGTAAGCAGGCTAATAAAATTTCCTATACTTAAAAAAAAGAACACAGCTAACTATACTTAAAACAAAAGAACACAGCTAACTTTCTTGTTAGTATACAAGGATTGTATCGGAGCAAGGAACATTACGTTGCCTATGAAGACTTACCCTTTTCCGCATAACACAACCATGGAGCGTGAAATGGAAAAGGACTAAACCATTTTTCTAAGTAGGGTATGTGGTGACTTTTCTATCAACATGTCTTGAATAACAAATGCTATTCAAAGTAAAGGAGGAACGTCATTTTATGCCTAATGCATTTGCTTTCATTACACATCCAGTAGAATAATGATTATTGTGAGTTGACAAACTACATTCTTATTCAGCCATTGGGTGTTCAGGTGATCACCGCTGCATAATTTCAACAAATGTGAATCATATAGCAAGAATTGATAGAAGCTATATTGCAAAGAACATTATCCATCGCTAGGGCCAATTCACCCTCACTTAATGTATGGACTTTGCCATATTGGACCACTAGTCTTTTATTCTCACCTTCAAAGCGATTGCCAAACTGACGAAAGCGCCTTGGTTTCATGCTTGCCCAATGTCTTTCTCCCTCCCCTCTATTTATTGGGAAATTACCATGGTCTGGAATTTGGCGTTCACCAATGGCGCTTCACCAGCCAAATGTTGGAAGGTCGTGGTTGAGAAGACTCATCAAATTCTGGTCATAACTCACAATGCTTTGTGGTGTTTGGCATACGCGGCATCACAAAGTGTTTCTCATCGAGAACAACAAGCTCAAACCCAAGTGGGCCCCGCACGAGGGAGACAAGAGGGCTATTAGCCTCCTTTGTAACTTTCTCTAGATTCGCAAGTCTCCCCCCACTTTGTGGGATTAGGGGGTCCCAAGGGCACTAGTCTCATTCACTTGTATCATTTTCTTCCTCTTTTTTTAATCAAAGTCTGAGAGAGTAGGCCAAGGCCAAACTTCCCTCTCTCTCTCTTTATATATATATATATATATATATATATATATATATATATATATATATATATATATATATATATATATATATATATATATATATATATATATATATATATATATACCTCCCTACATGAAGAAGGTATCTAGATTAGTAATCCATTCTCATGTGTTATTCGTTACACATAGAAAACTTTCACACATTTGCTATCCTTTTTAAAATCTTCGAACATGTTAATTAATTCAGAATATGCATATCCTTACGGCACTAACAAGATATTAAGAAACAAAGTAGTAACAACATAAAAGATCTACGTCATCATTATTTGGTATGTTTAACCAACATCAAGATTTGTGATAGCCCAAGATCTATACGTGAAATGATCATTGATCTGGATTTGGAGTGGCTCACTGTTGAAAGACATAGTATAGAATGATCCCCAACTTTAAAGAACACTCACGAGTTTATATCGTGAAGAAAAATAATCAGAGAACATATTACTTCTCCTAAAAAGAGAAGCAACCATTGTAAAGATTGTATCTCAGCCACCAAAGCGTGATACACAGAAACACAGCGAGCAACAAAGAAAAGTAGACATTGAAACAGGAAACCAACACAATGAATGTTTACACAGACATTTACTATTTTGACCTGTAAAAGGCAACAACAATTCCGGATAGCCTACTTGGATTTCCTAAGGCTAAATACATTTGCCTCGTGACATGCTCTTTTCCAACCAATAGAATCAGAGTGTTGTACGAATTTCCCCACTGCTCTATGATTTTGGCAAAGAAGAAAAGTATATAGATTTTGCTTGAATAGTTTATAGATTTGTATCTTAACGACCTAAGTGGTTACTTAGTGGCATTGAATAAGGGACTTACTAAAATATAATTACTTTTGGCATTGTGTGTTGACGACATGATTGCTCTTACATCATCTACATTTTGTATCCGTATGAGTGCATCTCCATTTTGTATCTAGGAGGCACTCCAATATTTCTAGTTTATTTCCATTTTATATTGTATTTCTTTGTATTTAGGTACCTTGTCATTTGTTTCTGACACTGTATTCATTCTCCTTTCAAGGGAATTATCCCACATAAAATGTACTTTGGAGAGCCCCTCCAAAATCTATATAAGGAGGGCCTCTCTCCCCATTTGTACTTGGTTAGAAGCTTGAGGAGCTTACTCCATGCTCTTGGGAAACTCATTTTTAATTCACATGAGTTTACCCATTTCATGATCTACTCATTTTGAGTCTCACACACTCTTTCTTTTGTTAGTACATTCTTATTTTCATTTTGCTTCCGCATGTGTGCTCTCTACATGGTATCAGAGCGTTAGGTAGAGGTCTTGGTGGTGTATTTGGCGGTCATTTCGGTGCTGCTGGTGGTGCTTGAGTTTGGTGGTGCTGCTCTCCTCCCATTTAGAGAAGCCTTCTGCCATCACCTTGCACTCTTTTGGGTTTTATTTTTCCCATTTGCCCACCCTCCCACCCTTGTTCTTCATCATTTTATACACCATTTTTCCACTCTCCCACCCTTGTATTTGATGGTTCCCTCATTTTGATGGTTTTAACTCATGTTGTGGTGTTTCTTCTCAATTTTGGCATCGGTTCTTCTCAAAGTCTATGGCCATCTCTTATGATCGATCAAGTATTTATCAACATTGATTTGATTACTGATTCTACTGTATCCTTTGTGTTGATAAATATGTGTTGATAAATATTGGAGTTCAACCCCGTTGTTTTAGGGATTTTGGCGTCATGCAAATACTACATAATGCATCCCTATCAGCACTCTATCTCTCCTTAACTCATGGCACAGTGGCTTACCTCCCTCTGAGATACATTATCCTCATGCTATGTCTTATGCTAATGATTTCGATATAACTGTCTGAAGGCCTGGCATTTATTTCCATCATTACTTCAATGATTGAACTACACGGTACACAAGTTACGCATTAGCAATACTTCTTTTGTTATTCTGCTGTCCTCATGCTTTTGTAGTTCGCTTGATGTCTCTGAAGCATCGATCACCTACAGCTAGTAGTGACCGATTTAGAGGCCTTGAGTTGAAGAAAGACCGCCCACTTCCAACTCTAGTGTAGAGCATGAGAGTATTTGCATTGTCAGCTTGCATACAACTCAGCACGCAGTCTCATTTGAGCTCTGTTTTAGTCACTGTTGAAGACGACGTAGCATGCACATTCGGAAGTGGCTTATGGACATTCGGAAGTGGCTTATGGACGTAGCATGCACATTCGGAAGTGGCTTATGGACATTCGGAAGTGGCTTATGGACGTAGCATGCACATTCGGAAGTGGCTCCTTCTCTCGTGAAGCCATCGTTTAATGTGCATTGTGCTACCTATAAACACCAGCAGAGAAAAGGGTAGTCTGCCCTTATGCAGGCCAACAAAAGTAGCCAATCACTTAAGGAGCCCGAGAGAAGATCATCCCTCACCAACACAACAGATCGGAGCAGCACCTTCGAATCTCTCTCTCTCTCTCTCTCTCTCTCTCTCTCTCTCTCTCTCTCTCTCTCTCTCTCTCTCTCTCTCTCTCTCTCTCTCTCTCTCTCTCTCTCTCTCTCTCGAGGTTCTCGTGTCGCAGCTAGCACTTGGCAATACATCAGGCGAGGATATAGAGGACACATGTTGGCATAGCAGCAAGGGAAGGAGAATGATCTTTGTGCACAAGCGACCCTAATCAGAACTTACCTACTGATAGACCGAACCTTGCAGACTACTACAGTGATGATGAAGCTGAAGACAGCCATGGCGACTTGACAGTGAGAGAGAGAGACGTGGAGAAAGAGCGGGAATGAAGATCTCATGCGCATCCTTGAAGCAGACGGACAGAATCTTCACAGTTCATTGGCCTACAGAAGTCTTGTATAGATGCAATTGAGCCATACTTGCACTAGGCACAAGCTATTGCACTCACTCCTTACCATACGAGTGGCATACCCCAATGTGAAGATAAGCTGAACGCTTCTCGGTGCACTTCAAATGTCAGAATTATATTCCATTCTTTAGTAGAACTGACATCGAGTGCTGACTAAATATAGTATTTCTGCAACTAATATTTATCAACAGTCACTACTTTCATGTGATACTCTACGATGCATCAGGCAAGGAGTCTTCTCTTTATCGATTGTGGCAAAGGTTCTACCAATCAAGCTCGCAGCACTTTGTAAAATTCTAGAAGATTTTGGCATTGATGCGCACATCTTTTATTGAAGGAGGATCGGCTCTATTCAAAGAAGCTTCGAGTGCCCAGTCCCATGTCCCCACACATTTTGAGCTACTCATAAAGTTCAATGACTCCATCTGTCTCCTATTTTCTCAAAATTCAGAACACTTGTTTTTCTTTTGTACAAAATGAAGGTTCAAGTTCTCATTTTTAAGGGAGTGCATGCATTTTGGCACACCAATGCTCAAAACTTAATGGTTTATATTGTATTTTCCAAGGACACTTTGTCATTTTTTAGAGGATTCAATCCTTGGTTCTTGTCACTTTTGGCTTTACTTGCCCCGAGCTTTGTAAACAATCAAGTGCTTGTTGTCTCACTATTTGAATTTTGCAACGGTACCCACTCTCTAAGAGCACTTTGTATTCTTCAAAAGGTTACTCCTCAAGTGTACTCAACTCTACATTAGGCACTAAGTGCTCCCCTTCTCTTGTAAACAACAAAGTATAAGAAGGATCTTGTGTGTGTGCCTCTTTTGGTTGGAGGCTAGTCTAAGCCAACCCACAAGCTCTCTCAACGTTTCTAAGCCTACTCTAAGGCTCAATTGGTGTGCATTAACAGGCTAATCTAAGCCCTCTCCTCTCGTGTTAACTCGTCTCATTTCTCCAAAGTGCCCAATGTGTAGGACTATTCCAACCCCTCCCCCCTCCAAAGATTTCATTGTGGTGCCAAGCCTTTCAATTTCTTTCCAAAGTTTCCAAGTAATTTCTTAGCACACAAGTGTCTTTGAAAGTGTTCTTAAACACTTGACACTTACTCTTGCAAAACACAAACTCACTTCTTTACGAGTTTAAGTTCCCTCACACATTGTAATGTCAAAGAGTGAAGCTAGCACCTCATCTATGGCCAATTTTTTACCTTCCTTCACACCCATATTCATGCCCAAGGATGAAAGATTAAATGGGAAAAACTATAATCTTTGGAAAGATGTAATGAAAACATATCTGTACACCAATCTCTTTCATGACGTAGTCGGTGGGTGTGAACCTAAACCCAATAAAGCCAACAACCTAGAATCTTGGCATATCTGGAATGTTAAAGACAAAAGAGCATTAGGTCAACTTTTACTTGCCTGTGATGAACTGACCAAAGGACACATCACGACATGTAAAACATCCAAACAAGTAAGTAATTAAGTATGTATGCCAAACGTGTACAATCACTCTTTCTATTAATTAAAGTTTGGGAAAATATGCTATTGCCAAACTTCCTTTTGAGAAAAAAATTAAGTAATTAAGTATGTATGTATCGATGTATGTATGTATGTGTGCATATATCTATGTATGTACGTAATATATGTATATGTGTACCCGCGTACCTATATGTGTATATCTAAGTATGTACATATATATGTATGTATGTATTTGTGTATATGTATGTATGTATGTATATATGTATATATGTATGTATGTATGTATGTATGTATGTATATGTGTATATGTATATGTACTTATGCAATGTATCTATGCATGTATCTCTCTCTCTCTCTCTCTCTCTCTCTCTCTCTCTCTCTCTCTCTCTCTCTATATATATATATATATATATATATATATATATATATATATATATATATATATATATATATATATATATATATATATATATATATATATATATATATATATGTGTGTGTGTGTGTGTATGTGTGTATGTATATTGTATGCATGTATGTAAGTACATATATATTTATTTTTGTGACTATGCATTTTGTAATCAATGAAATGAACCAAAAAAAATCAACAACATTTTCCCTACAATACATAAGTTAAAAAAAAACAACATGCATGTCATAAGCGAATAAAAAACTCAAGCGATGATTACATAATGCACTTAATCCATAAATGAAGAAGATGTAGATAATAGAATCTCTTACAAAATAAAAGCATTGAACCTGCAAAGACCATTCCTATAGAAAAAACATTCCTACCAAAGAAAAAGAGAGCATGTTTGTATATCCATATGTATGTAATATACTGATGTATATAGGTTGTGATATATTTATTTATGTATATATGTGTTTGTATATGTAAGTATATATGTATGTAATGTATGTATACGTGTATGTATATATGAATGTATGATATATTGATGTATGTATGTGTGCATGTATGTAAGTATGAATTTGTATGTATGTATGCATGTATATATGTACGTACATACGTATGTACATATATATTTTATGTATTTTATGTACATATGTATGTAGTATGTATGTATGTGTGTATGTATGCATCTTTGTATGTATGTATGTATGCACCTATGTATTGTATGTATGGATGTATGTATGTGTGTATATATGTAGGTATGTATGTATGTATATATGTATGAATGTGTATATGTATGTATGTGTGTGTATATATGTAGGTATGTATGTATGTATATATGTATGAATGTGTGTATGTATATATGTATGCATGCATGCATGGATGTATGTAATGATTGTATACAAGTATGTCACGATGTAGTGTATAGTGTATGTATGTATGTAATCATGAAGGTATTTATGTATGTAACTATGTATGCCATATATAACACCATAGGGCAAAACAAGTTTCAAAACATTCGAGCGAAAGTAGGTAAGTAAAAGAACTTAACATAAAGCATGGAAACCATAAGAAAATAAGGTACTCAAGCCCGCACTAAATAAGGCACTGAAGCCATTAAAAAACATTGTTAAATCCATACAGAAGATGGAGATAAGAAAACATTCACACACACACACACACACACACATATATATATATATATATATATATATATATATATATATATATATATATATATATGTATGTATGTATATGTATCTATTTATATATGTCTGTATGTGTGATGTATGTACGCGATATACGTATGTAGGTTATATCATATGTATGTATGTATGAATACATGCATTTATGTTTGTTATATATATATCTATGTATGTGATTGAATGTAATTATGTATGGTTGTATGTATTTATGTAAGTATGTATGTACGAAATGGATGTATGAATTTATGTATGTTTTATGTAATGTGTATATGTATCTATGTATTCAAGTATGTATGCATGCATGTAGGTATGTATGTATGTACGCATATATGTATGTATGTATCAAAGAAATTCAAAAAAAAGTTTTGGCGTCTGATGATTCAACCATTTTAGACCTTGATGGAAGTGGTTCTTCAATATTACTAACAGGATTCTTACATTCATTTTCCTGAATTAAGTTCCATAGATCTTGCTTCTTTGAAAGCTTCACAATATTTACTAGCGTGTAAAAAAAATGTCGCTCTCTATGAATTTTTACGGTACAATCGCTTCTTCATTCTTATCTTTTATTTTTATATGAGTTAATCTAGTGCAGAAAACTTCAAATGAAATAATGAAATTCCCTTGAGGATCTCCATGTAAAGAGAACTTCAAATGAAGGAATGTAATGCCATTTAGGATCTCATCATGTAAAGAGGAGTCTCATTTTTTTTAGCATCTAGATGAGTGCCTAAGTTTTTCTCTACATGTGGATTTGGTGTGGTCCAGTCAGTTGTTTCTCTATAGGTCCTTTTTTCTCTTGAAACCTATCTTGAGTTACTCAGAAATCGCATTACTTATGCATTGAAAATAGGAGAAGTGCTTCTCCCACCTTATACCACTCACGCGTAGAACATATTGCTCAAATAAATTTCGTAATTCTAAGGCTAATCTAGGATCAATGTTTTGCGTGAAGGACTCTACTTTATTCAAGGCTAAAGAATATTTACTATGAGGACTTAATTGGTATATTGATGTTCAGGCCTTCTTGACAAAAATATGTTGCCATGAATCTATTATTTGGAGGAGCCACTTTTTGCATGAATGACATGCAACCATGGTTAAATCAAAGAAATAATGACTTTTGTTAAGAAAATTTTCACACAAATCCTACTAAGCCATTAAGGGAAAAAATGAACTCTCAATGGGCCCTTTAGATTAAGGAGTGATTAGTAATGGAGAAATGAGAAGAGATGGTTGATACAGTATAGTCCCTTAATCACATAGAAGAAAAACAACATAGAATTGGTGGCTTTAGAGATTTCAAGGATTTGAAAGGATTTCAATTGTTTCATAGCCCTCGGATTGGTTGAAAGATCAAAAGAATGAGGCTTAACTACAAAAGTCAAGGCACCTTTGCATTTTGGGCTTGGACAACCTTAATACCCAATGTATGATATCAATTGAGTCCTCAAAAATGTACCTTTGTGTTTGGGCCCTTGGATATGCTTAGCATCCAATCGTGGAGATGAATATCGCCATTTGAAAAGCACCTAAGATCATGACCATTGGATCTTAGCTTGATCTAAAGGCTGAGAATGATGCCTCTGCTTTGATGGCACCTTTTCACCTCGTTCCTTGGATTGAGTATCGATCTAACTATTAAAAATGCATCCAAAATTGAGATCAGCTTTGAACACGTTGATCCATCATATTTACTATAGATCTAGTGGCTTTCGACACATTAAAAAAAAGGGATCGGCCCTGATGTGGCA
The DNA here is from genome assembly GCA_020310875.1 of Ceratopteris richardii. Lineage (NCBI taxonomy): Eukaryota > Viridiplantae > Streptophyta > Polypodiopsida > Polypodiales > Pteridaceae > Ceratopteris > Ceratopteris richardii. Next base: position 165,473,092 of record CM035419.1, read on the forward strand.
ATCCATTGGATTAAGTTCCATCCAATGGTTAAAAAACATTCAAAGTGTGCATATCCATGCGTGATCTTGTCGCTATGCCCACTTAACTACTAGAGCTTGTCTTTCTTGCCTCCCATCCATTTCAATCTAAACCATTAATTTCAGGCATCCATATGTTAAAAACTATTCCCTTTAAGAAATCAAATAGATTAATGTTTAAATATTATTTTATTTCACAATACCATTAGTGGTTTCATATGCTCTTTTAACCTCCTTGATTTAGCTTTTCAATCCCTAAAAATTAGGGATCCTTAAAAGGCACATGCAATGCTCATTTTTTTCCCTAATGCAACCTACTGTTTAAGAGTTTAATTTCGTGGCTTAATTCTAGGCATAGTCTGTCCTACAATCCTGCAACTTTCATCCTTGTTAGGATCGGATAGAATTCCAATGTAATGTCGGGAAATCTAAGGAAGTTAATCACATCTGTAGCATGGAAATTCCATTACTCAAAAAAATCACCTCTATGGATCTCGTTACATGGTCTCCATTTATCACTCGTTTTGGGATTGGGATGATAACACAAACATTTAAGCTACAAATTTTGCATCTAATCTTCTATGTAAGTGATTAGTTGGCCTACTACTTGAATCTTGGAAACTATCCCCACTCCTTGAATCTAGGCTTTAAGCCAAACTAGCTCACCTATGTACTAAGTCAAGTCAAAAAATGATTAGAGTTTAAAGTGAGTAACTTGATCGAATCAAACTCATGGTCACACTCAAAGCCAATGCTAAGGTCAAAGTCAAGCATGAGTCAGACTCCGAAGAAATTCAAATTCAATGCACAACCAAAATCAAACTTTTCTTTTCTTTTCACATCAAGTTCATTTATGTCGAGGAGATTAGTTTAAGAGATTAGAAAATCACAAAAACGTAGTAAAACACTAGCTGAATGGTAGAAACTATACTACAATGAATTATAAATAATAGTAACTAGAGACACCTTTGTAAATGTTCAGCTCAAATCTTCTACTTGCTCAAATCTTGGATGAAAAATCTTCATTGTAGTTGAGTCTTGACCTAAATATAGCAAACTTTCAGAACATTGATGTACTAACAAGCATATGCACAAAATATGAACATGCCCAAAAAAAAATCTCTCTAAATCCCTTTTTCTTTCTTTACCTTTTTCTCTCTAAGTAGCTCTTTCGTTGTGGAACTTTCTCTCTCTTATTTGGTTTCTTTAACTCTCTACTCGTCTCTCTCTAACTCTCTCCACCTCTCTCTAACTATCTCCAAATCTCCCGATTTTCTCTCCACGTTTCTCTCACTCATACTCTATTTTTCTCTCTCTAACATTCTCTTTCTCTCTTAAACTTGATCTCTCTAACTCACGATTTCATCCTCTCTCTCTATGTGTATTTATCAATGCGCTCTAGTCTGATTTACAATCTGATCTGCTCCATATATCTTCTCTTCTCTATTATCTGGTCGTTGATATAATTTTTTGATGCGTTGTTATGTACGTGGAACCATTTTTATAAGGCTGTTTAAAGCTTTTGAGTTTTCTTTTTGGCTTTTCTTTGTTGTTTTTTCTGTTGTCTTTGTTTGTGCGCTGTTTATATAATGTTGTAATCCCACTCCCGTGGGTGAGAGACCATCAATACTGATCTGCAAAAAAAAAAAAAAAAAAAAACTCCATAGCCGTTCTGAAGTTTCTTAGTCCTTCTTAATCACACTTTAGTTTTATTTTTGAAGGACTTTGCCATAAATTTATTTATTTATTTTATTAAAAGTAGTTTGATATTGGGGTATAATATAAGTGGAGTTAATTGAAAATAGAAGTGAAGATGAGTTTAATATCAATGGGACTTGTAACCCACAAATCAGGGGTTAGAGAGTTCGAAGTGCAAGGATTGTTTTGCTATATTTCAACTTGCTCCAAGGGGAGTGGGTGTTTTGCAGCATGTGTGGGCAAAACACACACTCCCCCACCTTAGAGGCAACTACATTAATTTCGATGTCGCATGTGTTTTACCATGATTTTTTTTTTTAAGAAAGTTCAAGCACAAGTGAAAGTGGGCTTAGTACCCATAGGACCCCCCACGTGCCACAAACAAGGGGTTAGATCCCGACATAATCTTAATGAAGATTACAAAGCTTGAAGGCTCACTAGGATAGAGCATGGGAAGGGATGACCCTAAAGTCTGAATGCAATGGCACAGAGTCTACAAAGCCAGTTGGAATGGCATGGAGCAATTAGGATCCATAGAAAGGAGTGGCGTCTATGAGGACATCAATGTAATGGACGAAGTTGAACTGGGAGGCACCAAGCTAGAATCGAACTCACCTTTGTCCAAGCCCATGTAGCCTAGTGGTTTAAGGCCTTGACTCTCTACGAACAAGTCCTAGGTTCAAGTCTTGATTGGACATATGTATGTGTTCCTAAAAAATGGGTGCCTCTACCTTATGAGGTTGGGTGTGTGAATGTGTTTCCAATTCATTGTACTTTTAAAAAAAAAGAAACGAAACCCCCCACCCCTTGAGGCAAGTGCCGTAGGCACACATGCTAAGCATTGTGGAAAACTTTGCCATGATTGTGACTTGTGTGAAACATTGTGTTAAAGCGCCGAAATCACTGGTAAATGTTTTTAGTCATCTCATCTACCTTTATTAAACATATCTCCATATACGCACTTGAGAGAGCTTTAAAATTAAATAAAATGCTTTCGCTATCTGGGACGTACATTATCTTCGAATATTGAACATGCGTGTCCAAAGGTAGGCCTCCATAGCTTTGAAGTCATCGACTCTCCGTCAAAGGGATATGATCTACGCGAAAGGCTTTATTATGAGCTGCGTGGAAGACAAGGCAAAGTGGCGAATGCATTTGCTCATCATGGAAGAGCCCGCCGTGAGACTTGTCAAGGAGACACGCAGAGAGAGTCCGCGTATGTTCACGACCATCACATGCTATAGAGATGAATCTTCGAATATTGAACATGCGTGTCCAAAGGTAGGCCTCCATAGCTTTGAAGTCATCGACTCTCCGTCAATTATTGAACACGCATGTTCAATTATCTTCGAATATTGAACACGCATGTTCAATTATCTTCGAATATTGAACATGCGTGTCCAAAGGTAGGCCTCCATAGCTTTGAAGTCATCGACTCTCCGTCAAAGGGATATGATCTACGCGAAAGGCTTTATTATGAGCTGCGTGGAAGACAAGGCAAAGTGGCGAATGCATTTGCTCATCATGGAAGAGCCCGCCGTGAGACTTGTCAAGGAGACACGCAGAGAGAGTCCGCGTATGTTCACGACCATCACATGCTATAGAGATGAATCTCTTCCCAATCAAATGCCTTTATATATAACTCTCTCGAGGGGACTGTCTGCTTGGGCAAGAGGATACTAACCATCTATGTGTCATCCATGTAACTGCATGTGTGCCAAGTGTCCTAGTTAACTAGAGCTAACTCAAGTGGATGCTTCTAGAAGGTTCTAGAGATCTTTGGCTCTCACCCCATGTACCCCATGCGGATTGAACCCAAGACCTCCTCCGTCACATCCTTGAGCCTTAACCACTAGGCTAAGTGGATCACTTGGTTACAAGAGTAAATGACCTTCTAGTAACTCTAGACTTGAGATCTTTGGTCATACACACAGGTGACCAATTGGTGTCCAATTTCATATCCATGTGAGCCGGCGGAACCCTTAGATCACAGACTTGCTTTATCACATTCTTCCCCCCTTGGAAAATATTTTCATCCTCGAAAATAGAGCTATATACATATTATAGGCAACCCCTGAGCCTCATGTTCTAAAACTCGAAGAACATGGTCATGTTCTATAACTCGAAGAACATGTCTCATCTCTATGGTGGCATCCCTCTCCAAATGATTCAAAAACACTATCTTGCTTTGCACTTTGATAAACTAGTCAAAGTACAAAGTAGTGAATGAATAATAAGGGTGGATCTAAAAACATATCTAGCCAATTCACAGTTTCTTGATGTGCGATCTAGGCACAAACATGTGAACTCGGCAGATTCAAATTACTAGTCCATTTTTGGGCATGACTGGTGCATGGACTTAGTAACAAAGGTAGGATTCTTATCCCTCAAAAGACTTTCATAACACTTGTTTTACTTGAATTTGGTTTGAAGAACTTGAATTTTGGTTGTCCCCAACATCTAACTTGGATGTTTGTACAATGGTTTACTCCTATCCAACAGCTACTTGATTTTTTCACCCAACTAGAGGACTACTTTGTCCTAATGAGTTTAAAAACCCTATGTAAATTGTAGAAGAAAGTTTACCATTTTCTTTGAGTCAACCATACTATAACTTGATCAATTCAAATTAAAAATGAAAATTGTCCAACTTAGAACACTTTTCTCAAAGACTTGAGCTAAAAGTTCTTGGGAATTGTCAATCTATTGAGCAATTCCTGAATTCTCTATTATAGAGCATATGGACTCTAGGAAATCATTTATGCTATAACTTGAAGCAAACTCACATGAATAAGTCAATCTTGAACTCGTCATCTTTTGATGTTTGAAAAGGTTCTTGTATATGAGATCTATCTAGGATGTTTAATTTAGTTACCTAGTTCTATCCAGCTAAGCCTAGACTTTTATGAAAAGAATCAGATACCATATCTGAGTCAAATCCAAAAGATTTGGAAAGCAGAAAAAAAAACTAAAACTCTGTTCAACCAATTCAAACTTCAAAGATACGTAAACTTGCTATGAGTCAAAGTCTAGATGACTTAGTACTTTAACTTCTCAAAGATCTTTTTCAATAGGGTATTGAAGCATTTTTTCTATCTTGAAGAGAAATAAACTAGACTCTCAAAAAGATTCAAAGCAAATCGAAAACATCATCCAACCACAAGATACTAGTGTGGTAACCACATGAGTGTGTCAATCCACTAAGGTTGTGTTGATGAGTTTTATATTCAAATAATGCTTTACTTGAGACTAAGTTTAGGTCATATTCAATCTTTCTAACTCCTTACTAGGAATGCAATTCTTATGCATTTATTTGATTCAAAAGAGTGAATATACCAAGTCACACTAGAAACTTGGTGCTTTAATTAGTAAATCAAATCCATGGTTGAAGAGATCAACTCAAAGTCAAAGTCCAACTTTTTCAGAAATTTATGAAATATTTCTGAATTAACAACACTTTATCTTGAAGTGTTTCAAGAAGATCTTGGAAGTTACTTACTTCATATCTTTTGCTTCCTTGATCTTGAAGTATCTTGAAATATCTTGAAATATCTTGAGATACTACTTTTATCCTCTTTGAATTTAAACTCCTTCTTTGAAGTTTTAATTCCATTGAGGATCAAACCTAACTTCAAGATCCAATCTAGGACTAAAAAATAATTATCATCCCACGGTTCGATGTCACATACCATCTTTCCTACATCAATCTGTGTATAAAATCTGGTGTTCCATACCACCCTATTCTATATTCACATTAATGTGTGGTTGATACTTATCCTAAAGTCTAAACATATCTTGAAAGAGTATCTTTTCACTTCAACTCTTTAAAAGAATTTTGAAGTTTGAGGTATTACCTCTAAGTAGATTTTCCAGGTTTTGATTCCTTCACATGATTATCTTATAATCACGTGCTTTGACTTGGAAACTTGAAATCCTCTTGACAGAATATCTATTCATCTTTACTAGGGTTTTCAAATGAAAACCAATTAGAATTCCAAGTACTTAAATTTTCACAGATTCAAATTCAATTGGTTTATTATTGGACAATTTGTAGTGACAAGAGTTTTTGACTTCTTGTCTTTGGATTCCCTTTTTACTTATGCTTTAGGTACCTTTGCTGGCCAAGACTTTAAAGGAATTTCTCTAATACATAAGTCTAAGCATCCGCTCATGCTTTTCTGGATTTGTACCGAAATCCCTTTAAGAATAGGAAAACATTATGTTTTACCTTCCACAGACTTAAGTACGGTCTTCACGGTTGTAGAATACATTCTTGGAATTTCTTCACTCTATTCAAACTTGGAACATCTTACTCTTTTCACAATTTTCCATTGGTTAAATGGAACGTGAGTGAACAATTTCCAAAATAAATTTTATTTTCAATACTTGGGAAAACTTCAGAGTAGTTCCAATTGCATGTTCTTGGACAAACATGGCCAAGCCTGATCAAGTCTGGTTGACCTTGTAACTACAATAAAGATTTAGTCTTTATATTTAAGATCTCTTAAACTAACAAAAGCGTCTTCGCTTACCCATGGGACTTTTTAGAGATCTTTCCTTCAACTTAAGTCCAAGCATACATTGATGGCTCTCATATTCCAAAGCTAAGAATCTTTGATATACCTTTAGGTTATATCATTATTTGGATTTAAGTACCCATACAGGTGGTTTGGGAATTGTTGCGAACTACTTGATCTTAAAATGACTTGAAAGATTCAAATCTCACAACTAGGGAGATTTTTCTTTCAAGAACTTTAGATTCCTACCAAAGAGTCAAGTAATACTAAGCCAATGATTTATCTTGGAATCTTTTGTTTTCCAATCCAATGATTCATCTTGGAATCTTTTTCTTTAGTGAAATGATCTTCAAAAGAAATTCTTGACTTTTGGACAAGATCAAGACTTAAAGCTTTATTGCTTGTCCAAAAGATATTCCATTTAAGCCAATGAAATAGTTAACCAGACTATTTCATTTTATTGATTTATCTTTAGGAAGCAGCTTAATTCCCAAAGATTACTTTGACGTATCTTTTAGGAAAATATCTTGATTCCCAAAGATTACTTTGACTTGGGTTTCTTCTTTAAGCTTGAATTAGCTTAAACAAAACCAAGCATACTTTTATCATGCTTAGAAAAGTGCTCAATAAAGTATCCATGCTTTTTGAAAACTTTGCATCTTGACTAGAGATGCGGTCATGGAACTTAGCATCCAACTATTGAACACTAAAGTTGAAGTGATGCTAAAGTTTATTCACCTCTTTGAAGTTCATCACTCGTCAGGATGAAAAGAAAAAACTTCAATAGTTCCATGATTTTTTTTCAAATTTGGAACATATCAGGAAACTTCATTAACCTACTTTGCATGCATGATTTCTCAAATCCAAGCTAATGACTACATCTAGGATTGTCATTAGGATTCTCTAAGTTTTTGGAAACTTAGAGTCATCATGGAAATATTTAAGCAACCTATTTTCTTTCCATTCCAATGAGCAAGAAAGATGAACATTTGACTTTTGAAGGGCCTACGTTTCCTAATCAAGACTCCTAATTTGTGATACCTAAGCATCACACTTTAAAAAAAAAAACTAGCTACTTGAGTTGCATGGCAACCAAGAGCTTTGCAACTACCTAGTTTGCTATTTTTTCCTAGGTATCTAAGTCAAGTTAGAGAAAGGAGGTAACGAAAGTATAAGTATTCAACTACTTAACAAACAATCATACATATGTAAATGCTTGTTCTTACATGCAAATGCATGTGAGTGCATGCATGCATTGGCATTCTCCTTTCATGCACCAAACTTAAATCAAGCAATTCTTGAGCTTGAAAATGCATGTTCCCAATCATCCATGCACAAACATTTTACATGCTAGCTTTTAAATTAGATATAAGCCTTCATGTGCATAAACTTGAGCATTAACTATCTTTTTCAAGCAAGAAGAAAATGTGTTTTAGTTTTGTGCATGGAAATATTTTCGAAAAGGAAAAATGCACCAAAAATCACTTCTTTTTTTGGGCGTGAACTTCTAGATGCATGCAAGTGCTTTATGTATTTCCTAATACTTTTATATCCTTTTAGCATTTGCAATATCATTATAATAAAAGAAGACTACTACCATGCTTCAATAAAAGGAAATTTTCTATATGGGCAAGTACAATAACATAATATTTTGCTTTTATGCGAATCGAGATAGAAGCATACTTCAGCAAACAAAGCACACGATCTTGTGGTAGATGCGACCTATAATAATTATCCTGAGTTCGATAATTATAGGTCGCATCTCTGCTAATAATACTTGTCTTTTGTTTTTTTTTTTAATATAAAGGAAGTTCGGCAATAGCCTACTCTCCCGGACATGAATTAAATTAAGAAACAAAGGTACAATAGAAGGGGACTAGTGCCCACGGGACCCCCCAAATCCCACAAAGCAGGGGAAGCTTGATTGAATCCTAGGTTGCATTACAGAGAAGGTTAATCACCCTCTCATCGCCCTCATGCGGGGCCCACATGGGTTTGAGCTTGTTGTTGATCAAAAGGAGGACTTGATGGTGCCTAAAGGGGGGGGATTTCTTACTGTTAACGATCCTTTTGCCAAGGAGGGATAGTGATTTCTCAATCGACCACTCCCTGGGAGGATCGCCGAAGTTGAGAGCACACCTCTCCCGCCAAATCTTCCACAGGACTTCCCCTCTGATGGCGTTCCAGAGTGTCGCAGAGCAGCCGATCGCTTCTCCCAAAAGGACTTGTTTCCAACTAAGCTGTTTTTGAAATCTGATTTTCATTCCAACCGTCTGCCAGATTCTGTAGGAGTTGGGGCAAGTAAGGAAGGTGTGTGGGACATCTTCGATAGCACGGTGGCAGCGTTTGCACCAAGGAGGGACCCCACAAAGTTTGCTAGCCTTATGGTTGGTCCAAATTCCTCGATGAAGAATTTGCCATAAGAGGACAGACTTCTTAATCTCTATTAGGGGGTGCCAGATACCCATGAGTTTCATGTCCCACCGAAGCCGCGTCCAAGACAGGCACCACTTCTTGTTGAGGCTGATCTGGAGGTCAGCCGTTTCTTTGATGTTCGGGATTTTGAGTAGGCTGTTTCCATTTTGCCATTTGAGACCAAGCGGGTTTGGTGTGTCGTGTCCCATGAGAAGGCGAGTCTTGTGACGATCCCAAGCGAGGCATCTGCTTTGCAAAGTGTTCCACTCTTTGTAGGAGATGTTTATGCGAGGGTCAATATCCTCGAAGTTGATCCAGTTGTTGGTGTCATGTTTCCAGAGGTGTTCCACGACTCCACACTCCTGATGCCATGTATCGGAAACCAGATAGAGTCGTTTTGTCTGATTCCGGCCGCCCACTTCCAGTCCTCACTAATTCTTGTGAAGCTTTTGACTTTATTCCAGCCCTTCCAAAGGGAGCACACGAGATTGGAGCCTTTCGGGAAGACGGGGATCGGGGAGAATAGCAGGGTCATGATGTCAAGGTTCTTCCAGTTCGGGGTCCCCATGAGGGCCAACTCATTCTTGTTTCTGAAGATCAGCTTGGCCCACGAGGCCTCCCTATTGCACCAGGCCTTAATCATCCATTTGGCAGCCAGTTTGTTAGCCATACACCCGATGTCCAGGATACCAAGCCCCCCACTATTTCTAGGGCTAGTGCAGATGGTCCATTTGATTTTGGGCACCCCCCTTCTGTTATGATCGCCCGTCCAAAGAAAGTTTCTACAGATACTATTCAGTTTGGACAGGCCTTGCTCATTCGGTCTCCAACAAGAAAGGAAATATATGGTAGAAGAGAGGAGGAACGTGTTGATAACCATCGCACGTCCAGCGAGATTGATTTGCATACCTCTCCAATAGTTAAGCTTGTTTTCGAGTTTGGCCAGCACCCAGTTCCATCGCTGCTCCATAGAGACGCCAAACCCCAAAGGGATTCCAAGAAGTCGAAAGATTTGGCCCTGCGGAATGATTTGACAGCCATGATCAATGAGAAGGCCAGGATGATGTCCCACAATAGCCCTAAAGGCGGTCTTAGAGTGGTTGATTTTGGATCCAGAGGCATCACAAAAGGTAGCAAGACACCTCCAGAAAGTCTCCAGGCTGGTATTATCATTGTGAACGAAAGCGTTCATATCATCGGCAAAAAGTCTCATGATGATTTGACTGTGGGCGAGAGGCAACCGGAGGCCTTTGATATTGCCAGCCTCCACATGATGTGCCACAAGTCTGCTCAGACCCTCAGTGGCGATGGCAAAAAGAAGGGGGGCCAGAGGGCACCCTTGTCTAATAGATCTTTTAAGATGGATCGCCTTCGAAAGTTTGCCGTTAACGTTAATTTGGGTCGTTGCGTTTCCGAGAAGGGTCGCGATCATCTTGGTGAATTTCTGACTACATCCGAGATCTTGGAGTGACTGCAGAATATAGTCCCATTCTAGCCTGTCGTAGGCTTTGTCAAAGTCGATCTTGAGGAAAACCACATCTTGATTAGACTCATTTGCAAATTGAATACCTTCCCAAATATCCATAATGGTTTCCAGGATAGACCTGCCTTTGATGAAACCTTTTTGGTCCTCACTAAGCCAAGATCTGAGGTGGCACGAGAGTCTGTTGGCGATGACTTTGGCGATGATCTTGTATCCTGTTTGTAGCATCGTAATAGGCCGCCAGTTCTCGATTCTGTTCTTTTCTCCCTTCTTGTGTATCAACTTGATAATTCCATTATTTAGACATGAGGGAAGAGCACCAAACCTTAGCGCTTCTTGCCAAACCATCCGAAGGGGGGTGGCAACCACCAGCTTGAAGGATTTAAAGAACTCGTTAGTGAGTCCGTCGAGTCCCGGGCTTTTACCGAGAGGGAGGGCATCAATGACCTCAATGATTTCTGAGTCAGAGATAGGGGCATGAAGCAGGGAGTGGAGGTTGGGTGGTATTCTCCGGGGGGAAACCCTAGAAATGGCAGCCATACAGTCCCTTCTATGGTGGGAGAGGGGGTTCGAGGTTCCCAGGAGTCTCGTGAAGTGCCCTTCGATGATGCCAAAATTATCTTCTTCCGAATTGCATACATTGCCATGTGGATCTAGCAGTAGGGGGATCGATTCTCTGTTGTGTTTCCTTTTAAGGATACGGCACATCTCTTTGGTGGGTTTGTCGGCTTTGCCAGCCCACCACTCCTTGAAGAAGATTTGCAAGTTTTTCCTTTGTATTTCTTCCTCGTATCTCAACACTGCTCTGATTTTTTGGAGACCTTTCTGGGCTTGGTGTTTTCCTTTGTTCACTTCCTCCTCGAGCCGCCAGAGTCTGTGGTAAAGAGCTTCCCTGCGAGCCCGCCGCACCGTCTCGAGCATCTTCTTAGTTCTGATCATGATCTTACGAGACTTGTCGACCGCGCTTCTCCAGCACTTGGCTGGGGCCAAGCCAGAGGCGAACGCCACCTTCCACACATCGGAAATCTCTTGATGGACGGAGGGGAGAGAGAAGGTGGTTGCGTTGGCATGGAACCACGGAGCCTTGCGGATCTTGTTGGAAGGTTGAAAAGAGATAACGATCGGGTAGTGATCAGAGATAGTGAGGTCAGTGCGTTGTGTGATGGCAGGGTGGCCCCACTGGTGAGTAAAACTCTGAGAGATGTAGCATCTATCGAGTCTAGCTTTCCTTAGGTCCTCGCCCGCTTGGAGATTCGACCAAGAAAAGCCACTCGAGTCTTTGAGTTCAGCCAAATCCAAGTGGAGTTTGGTCATGTCCCACGTTTCTTTCTCCCGGCTATCGATGACCTCGCCCTTGCCCATCCATCTGTCCATAGGGTCCTCCACCATGTTGAAGTCTCCACATATAAGCACGTTGTGAGGAAGCGAGTCTAAGGAAGCCCATGTGTTCAGTCTCTCCAAGTCACCGTTAGGGGCGTACAAAGAAACAATAGTAGCACAAAGAGGAGCACCAAAAGAAACGGCAATCCAACGGTGACTTACATCTTCAATGGAGTTCTCGAGCTTTTCAAACCAGAGTTGTTTAACACCGATAACCGTTCCTCCAGACCCCCGCTGGTGCTTCGTTGAGATCCACACATGGGCCGAGGAGACCTGTCTGAGCCGCTTCTGGAGGTCTTCTCCGTCAATTTTAATCTCTTGAATACATATAAAGTCTGGGTTTAAGCTAATGTCGCGAAGCCATTGACCAATAATGGTCGCTCTTGAGGGATCGGTTAGCCCTCTAGCATTTAACGAGATGATGATCATTGTCGTAGTAATCCCTCTTTGCAGGAGGGAGCTTTGTCCTTTCTTTTCTTGGAGACGGACACCATAGCCTGAAGAGAAAAAGAGGTAGCCCTACGAAAAAGAGAAAAAAAAGAGAAAAAAAAAGAGAAAAAAAAGAAGAAGAGAAAGAAAAAGAAGAAAAAGAAAAAGGGTTTTTGGGCATTTCAAGTCGCTTCTCTTCTCTTGTGAGAAGCAATCTGGCCCCTCCCCTCGGGGAGACCGCTAACCTGGCCTCTTTGTTGGAGGGAGGCTCTTGTGCCGCCCAAGGGACCCTCGAGAGTGCTGAACCCCAATTTTGTCAACTCAGGAGGATGTGCGTCAGTGGCTCCGCAACGAGTGGTTGTTTGTAAGTGTCAGTTCTTACCGGCAAGCCACTTGCTGCTAGTCTTTGAAAATAACTTGTACAACTTCGTATGGGACATTGTTTCTCCTATCGGCAAGCCGTTGGCCTCGCGCGAGGACATTGGTGGTCTCATTTATGAAGGAGCAAGACACTCGTTCAACGCCCGGTGGCATCCTCAAATCTGTGTCGAGGCTGACCTCAGTACGCCACTCCCATCGAAGATCAAACTTGACTTGGGCGAAGGGGATGTATGGGAGCAAGACATCAGCTACAAAAACCTCCCTTTGAGACGAAAAAGCAAGCCAAATCAAGAAGCCCCCAAAAATGCTCAAGACAGCAATGGAGCATTGAATCACTCGACGAAAGAAGAGGAACTCAAGGGTCCCCGTAATCCAGAAGCTGTTTCCCCCTCCAGCAACTTGTATTGCAATCTGGAAAAGGAGTTTGACTACCCAGGTGGGAACCAACTTGAGGAGGACACCGATGTCAAAGGCCTGGAGATTCCGGAAACGGAGCTGAAAGCGGTGTCCCTTTCTTCCCAGCAGGAGGCATCCCGCAAAGGAAAACAACCTATGGAGTTACCGTGGAAAAGCCCCCACAAGAACCTACTGTTAACTCGGGATACTTGTCTTTTGTTTCGGAGTTCGGGTGCAGTTGCATTCAAGTAATATTTGGACTGATGACAATAGCTTGTCATCTTACTCGGCTTCCCACGCGGTTAGAAAAGGAGTCTTGCTTGCATGTAGTCGCAAGTTTGAATCCTTTCGAATGTCATCGCAAAGATGTAGATTCCAGTTTTCTGGAAGCTTCAAAGCTTCAAGGTGAATAATGAGGAAATATGCTTCAGATAACACACAAAGGCGCGTTGTGGGTTGTGGCTGAAGCAGATTGCCCGCAGTCAAACTGATCTTGGGCCCGAATCTTGACGGCTACATTGTTTAGAGTACAAGCCTAGCAGAGGTTGTCATAAGCATTTCTGTTTTGCTATAGCCAAAAAGGGAGTTGTGAATCATTGATAACCCAATAGAAGAACTATATTGCCATCACGCAGAGTGGGGAAATTGTCCGCTGCAGACCCGCGATCAATTCGTCTGTGCCACTACTATTTGAAATCAAAGAAAACCTTTTCTTTTGTTCTCCACGGCGACTGTGGAGTATCCTTACAGCACAAATCAAAACAAATTCCTTCGCCTGCAAGAACAAGACAAATTCCTTCGCCGCTTGCCATATATAGTTGTGAGTGCCTATCCTTGGTCTGCTCATACACTGTATGAACAATTTTACTTCTCTCGACAAAGAATACATTAAAGTATACAAGAAAGAACAGATGTGAAAGCAAACACGGGTGTGTTGCATCTACAAAAAGGATGGTTGAAGATGCTTCACCCAGATCTGTGTTCGATTTTTCTATGACTTTGCCAAAACAAATCATTTGGAGTTGTGGATACAGCACCCACCATGCCTTGGATAGGTTACAGGTTTGAATCTTGGACTAAAACATGAACAATCACGTATTCCTTTTTTGCTGCCTAGAAAAAGAAAAAGCTACTTCTGAGGCCAAGAAAGAACATATTCGAATGAACACAAACATTGCATGCTAAAGCATGAGGAAGAAGATGATGAGCCAAGATCTCCATGAAAGCTTAATGGCTCTCATACCAATGCAAGAGAACAAGAATTATGACCACCACATGCTAGAGATATGACTCTCCTCCCAACCAAATGCCTCTATATATAGCTCTCTCTAGGGGACTGCCTACTTGGGCAGGAGGATACTAACCATCCATGTGCCATCCATGTAACGGCATGTGCGTCAAGTGCCTCTAGAGTTAACTCAAGTGGATGCTTCTGGAAGATTCTAGAGATCTTTGGGCAAAACACTCTCCTAACGTACCCCATGGGGATTCAACCCAAGACCTCCTCCTTCACATCCTTAAGTCTTAACCACAAGGCTAAGTGGATCACTTGCTTACAAGAGTAAATGACCTTCTAGTAAGTCTAGACTGGAGATCTTTGGTCATACACATAGGTGACGAAACGGTGTCCGATTTCAGATCTGTTTGAACCGGTCGGAACCTTAGATCATAGAATTACTTTCTTACACAAGGCCTAAACTTATGGATTGGGCAGCCTTAGGCTAGCTTCAGAGTGGGACTCCGGAACAACTAGTGAAACAATGGTTGTTCCGCCTGGAACATTGGAAATGTTGAACAGTCCTCTGCCTCCCTATTCACACTGTTCCTGGAACACAATAATAAAAATGCCATTAGAAATCTGATGTGGCAGTTGTGAGCAGCCCACGGAGAACGGAGGGGATCGAAACAGAAATCATAAAAGTGTTCCATGACGTGGCTTAGAAAAGAGTATGAGCCTTCATGCATTCCAAAGAGGTTTCTGTTGGAATAGTGGAGTTGGCAAATGGTGATTGGTTGGTTATTGGAAAACTTTTTGAGGGGGCACAGAATCTGATTTGGCCCTTAATATGCTTGTTATATGACATATTTTTTTCTAAAAGCTCTATCAAATGACAAATGACGGGCATTTTTTAGGGGAGACAAGTACATGGATGAAATGAAACACTTCTCACTGATTCAGCATCTTTGATCTGGAAAATCATTAGGTTATGTGCATTGAGCAAACAAGGGTCAGTTCCGAAGTGCAAACACGCATGGGCACAATCCATGGTAGATCATACATGTACGATATAAGCATGATTTATGTGATGACAATCCATGGCAGATCATGGATGTATGATATAAGCATAAACTATGTGATGGGCGTATGCATATATGTATCAAAGAGCATTTTGCCTCTATCGCTAATAGCAATATAAGTACTGACAGAAGTGAAAATAAAAAAGTATACAAAGAGCATTTTGTATGTGACGAGCATATGCATATATATTCAAAGAGCATTTTGCCTCCATTGCCAATAGTAACAGATCATTAACTATGTGATGAGGATATGCATATATATCCAAAGAGCATTTTTCCTTTATTCCCAATAGTAACATAAGTATTGACAGAAGTGAAAATAAAAAAGTATACAAAGAGCACTTTGCCTATGCTGCCAACAAGTAACATAAGTATTGGCATAAGTATTCAAAGAGCATACAAACAATCGAAGAGCATACATGTATCATATAATCATTGAGTATATGATGAGCATATATATACACATTGAAAGAGCATTTTGCATGTGTTACTAATCAACACAAGTATTGACAGAAGTTGTTTTACATATGTGAAACATGACATAACCACTAGACAAACGTAGCACGCACAAATTTTTATCCTTTCACGTGTAGATTCTGAACAAAGAGGATTTGTTGTACACATCAAGACATGTAATGCCTAGTAGAAAAATAGGATTTTCTACAAAAAAATAAGTATATGAATATGCATGTCATCAACTCATATTAAAATATATGTTAGCTCTTGACATTCAAACACAACAAGAAAATAGGCAATGTAACGATGCCTCCAATTCAAAAAAAATGGGTACTGTCTATCACATGACGCTCTTAAATTAGAGGGTCCTTTAAGCAATGATCCTAAAAAAAGGGCAGCATCACATGAGTGACCCTTAACATCGCTTATGCGAAGGTACATAAAGAGCATCGCTAATAACATCACAAATCAGCGATGCTCATAGTGATGCTCAAAAACTCCATGTGATGGTAGAACATCATTTATGCAATGCAAAAGAAAATTGGAAATTCTCTTGACACATTTGTGTCGAGATTCCAAGGAGAGAGAGAGAGAGATGCAAATAAATCACAAGAAGGTAGATAGAGAGAGAGAGAGATGCAAATAAAGCACAAGAAGGTTGATAGAGAGAGAGAGGCAAAAATTTAGATACATACACTCACATGCACAAATATGCACACATGTATACACATGCATATGCATATATAGATACACATATGCATACACACATACACATACACACATATACATACACACACAAATGCATACACACACATACACATATACACAAATATACACTCACATACTCACTTATACATACACATGCACACACATACATACACATACACACACATATACATACAAACACATACACACACATATAGAGATACACATACACACAGACACATACACACACACATACACACACACATACACTCACATGCATACATACACACATATGCATACATACTTACACACATGCATACACACACATACACATGCACACACATGCATATACACACATACACACACATACATTCACATACACACATATACATACACATGCATATACACACATAGACACACACATATACATACTGACACATACATATGCACACATGCTTACACATACACACACACACACGGATACACACATACACATACAAAGGCATACACACATACACACACACATACACACACATGTACACACATACACACATATACATACACATGCATACACACAAGTGCACACATACACACACATAATATATACACACAGTACACAAACATACACACATACACACACATACATATACATATACACACATATACACTCACATGCACACATATACACTCACATACACACATATACATACAAATGCATACACACATACACTCAAATGCACACATATACACACACATGCATACACACACATATGCATATATACACATACACTCACATACATACAAACACATACACATACACATACACACACACATACACTCACATACACACATATACATACACATGCATACACACAAGTACACACATACACACATGCATACATACAAAGACATACACACATAGGCACACAATATAGACACGCACACACACATACACACACATATATAAACATAGATACACTTACATGCATTCTTACACACACATGCTTACATATACATATGCATACATACATATACACATACATACACACATACACATACACATACACACACATATGCATACAAATACATACATATCTACACACACATACACTCAAACGCACATATATACATACACATGTATAGACACACATACACACATACACACTCTTACACACACTTACACATACACATACACGTACACATACACATACACATACACATACACATACACATACACATACACATACACATACACATACACACACATATACATATGCACACATACACAGAGCCATACACACACATACACTCACATGCACACGGATACTAACACACACATATACAAACATAAACATACACACACATACACAAATACACACATACATGCACACATGCATATAGAAACATACACATACACATACACATACATGCACATATACATACACACACATATACATACACACAAAAACATACACATACACATACACACACATACATAAGAAACAAAAACATGCATGTATACATGCATAACACATGCACACACATACACATACATGCATACACACATACACATACACATACATGCATACCCATACACACAAATACACATGCATACACACATGCACACACATACACATACATGCATACACACATACTCATACACCTACATTCGTACACATACACATATAGAGACATTCACACAATTACATAATAAACACAAACATACATATACACACACATACACATATACACACCCACAAACACACACATACACTCACATACACATGCACACAAATATACATACATGGACATGCACACACATGCACATGCACACACATGCACATGCACATGCATACACATGCACACAGATACACATGCGTGCATACACACATATGCATGCATTCACACATACACATACTATAAGAAAGTATTAGCACTACTGAATAGACAAGTAGATAGATTTGAAAGAAAAATAAAGATAAAGATAGACAAAGAGTAAACGATAGAGAACTAAAAATTCTCAAATTGCCAAGAGTATTGCAGCTGCATAGATGGTGTTGTCCACTCGTGCGCTCACAATGTGGAGCTTAGATGGCGACCTATATAGAATCCAGATGAAGGACTTACTAGTGCAAAATACTCTATAAAGATCAACATGGGCCATGCTTATACACCTTTTACAAGGGGAGTCAATATAGATAAACATAGTCGAGAGATACCAAATAGTCTACAAAATATATAATCTAACAATATATCCAAGACCAGAAGGGGAAAGTCCCACTCTGCACTTCCCCCATTAAGCTTCTATGGGGAAACCGTCTGGTGCTAGAAGGGTTTTATTTTCACCTTGAGTGGAAACCCAATGGACCAAAAGTTTATGCCCTACCTAACCTAATGGTTATGCTCACAAGATTATCTACTACCATCAATGGTCACACATAGACCTCATCTAACTTGGAAGTTAGGGTTCCACAAATGTCTCCACTGTCACAATGGCTTTTCCACATAATGGGGTGTTACAATGTAGAGAAATATTGATCGTTTGTGGTCACTTGAGGGTGGAGTATTGAGTATATCTAACACCCCCCCCCAATGTCCACCTTGTGGTGAACTACCTCCTTGGTCCGATGCAGAACTTTAGAAAGTGTCGATGAAATTGCTCTCTCCCAAGAGCCTTGGTGAGGATGTTTCCTACATTTTTTGGATTGGAAAATAACTTATCTTGACAATCCCATCCTCAATCAACTCATGCACATAGTGATACGGAATTTCTATGTGCATGGTTCGTGCATGGAAAATAGGATACTTGGTGATGGCCATGCAACTTTGCTTATTATGAGCTGCGTTGAAGTCATTGACTCTCCGTCAAAGGGATATGATCTGAGCGAAAGGCTTTATTATGAGCTGCGTGGAAGAGAAGGCAAAGTGGCGAAGGCATTTGCTCATCATGGAAGAGCCCGCCCTGAGACTTGTCAAGGAGACACGTAGAGAGAGTCCGCGTATGTTCACGACAACATGATTATATATTTATGGGAATACGGATGAAACTACTTTTTGAGTCTACTTCTGATGAAGTACTGGCATCAGGATGCAAAAGAACAAGAATTACGACCACCACATGCTAGAGAGATGAATCTCCTCCCAACCAAATGCCTCTATATATAGCTCTCTCGAGGGGACTCCCTGCTTGGGGAGGAGGGTACTAACCATCTATCTGTCATCCATGTAACTACATGTGTGCCAAGTGTCCAAGTTAACTAGAGCTAACTCAAGTGGATGCTTCTAGAAGGTTCCAAAGCTCTTTGGCACTCTCCCCATGTACCCCATGCGGATTGAACCCAAGACCTCCTCTGTCACATCCTTGAGTCTTAACCACTAGGCTAAGTGGATCACTTGGTTACAAGAGTAAATGACCTTCTAGTAACTCTAGACTTGAGATCTTTGGTCATACACACAGGTGACCAAACGGTGTCCGACTTAAGATCCATGTGAACCGGACGGACCCTTAGATCATAGACTTGCTTTATTACATTCTTACCCCCTTGGGAAATAAATAGAGCTATATACATACTATAGGCAACCCCTGAGCCTCATGTTCTAAAACTGGAAGAACATGGTCATGTTCTATAACTAGAAGAACATGTCTCATCTCTATGGTGGCATCCCTCTCCAAATGATTCAAAAACATTATCTTGCTTTGCACTTTGATAAACTAGTGAAAGTACAAAGTAGTGAATGAATAATAAGGGTGGATCTAAAAACATACCTAGCCAATTCACAGTTTCTTGATGTGCAATCTAGGCATAAACATGCGAACTGAGCAGATTCAAATTACTAGTCCATTTCTGGGCATGACTGGTGCATGGATTTAGTAATAAATGTAGGATTCTTATCCCTGAAAAGACTTTCAGAACACTTGATTCACTTGAATTTGGTTTGAAGAACTTAAATTTTGGTTATCCCAAACATCTAACTTGGATGTTTGTACAATGGTTTACTCCTATCCAACAACTGCTTGAATTTTTCACCCGACTAGAGGACTACTTTGTCCTAATGAGTTTAAAAATCCTATGTAAATTGTAGTTGGATGATCAAGACTTTGAGGCTGTTGTTTTTGAACATTTTGTAGACAAAATTTTGAAAAGAACATTTCACACCCTGATTTTAGGTAGGTTGAGGTGGTCCCCTTGTGGCTGCTTGGGAGTGTGTAGTCTCTATGATGGCCCACATGGGGATAGTTTCCAACCCTCAGTGACGTATGAACTTATTCTATCCTAGTGATTACAGATATGAGACCTTATCTCTAGGCCGATTGCTTGTTTGGGGCATAATCAAATTCTGGTGTCATGAATGGTATAACATTGCATTGCAACCAGCTATCTCCAATTTAAAAGCATTAGAGTACTCTGAATGTACATCAGCACCATCCCCATGCCTCAATTAAAATATCTACTCATGTCATGGCTTCATCACTTGGTAATTCATGAAGCGAACAAAGGTCGACATTTTCTTTACTATCATATGAACCACTGATGAATCCCAGAATCCCAACTTCTTGCTATCCAAAATGCTATATTCTTTGACATGTATTCTTTGAGGTGTATACAAGCTTCTTGTTGGTATTCTATAACAGCGAACACAGTCATTTTCCACGTTGCATACCTAGAGTTGAGGAGTCTACTATTTTGTAAAAAAGATAAAATCTTGATAGTTTCTTGACTCTTTTCTCTTTGGATTTTCCAAGGTGTTTCTGGTTTTAAGTCGTATGTTTCATACCCTTTGTGCTCCTCATGTAGGTGGCAGTTCAACTTCCATCAGGTTTTGAAAAGTTGTTTTCATTTTTCAAGGTCTTGTAGGGATCAGTGAATCTCTCGATATGGCAATAGAAATTGGGAGGGATATATATTGGTACACAAGGAGCAAAGCGTTGTAGGCTTTCAGAACTCCAAGAAGTTTTTGAGCTAAGACTTTAGATATATTATTAACATTGTTGAGATTCTTCTCTCACAGGTTTTATAGATATCCTTTGGGCTTCTCCCTCAAGATGGAGGGTTCAAGCCTCTACTCTCTTGGAAGACCCATCAACTTTGGGATGTCCTAATTTGTGTCCATAGTGTTGTAAGGCTATGGGACACAAGCATGTTCGAGATGGTGATGTAAGGTCACTCTTGGCATGCATTGGAAGGTGATCTTCTCTGTTCACTGTTTTATATGCTTCCTTGATGTTTGAGCTCCTTGAGTGGTATGTATGTTGTTTCCCTTCAAGCATTTTCTTTCTCATCATTCCTGGATATGTTAGGTTGAAGCTCTACATGGAAATGGGTGCACTCACCACTCTCCCTTGGGGTCTTTTACATTGTGTAACTTCATGGTTTTGTGGCTGCCCCTAGTGGGATGGTGTCCAAAACCATCATTGCTTGCTTACATGAAGTCATCATATTCTGGTAACATGCTGAAAATATGTGCTGATCCTTTCTATTTCAAGATGGGATTGCTCTCTTGGGTTGCAAGGAATTGTGTCTTGGATTTTTGTGATTGCCAATACAAATTGGGTGGTTATTGTCATTGGGAGTCATTGAAATGTTGGATCTTTGATTGCATCTACGTGTGTATTTCATGAATTTTTTACACTTCATGTAAATGATGCTACTACAGCATGCATTTTGGATTATTAGTCGGTTCATGATGCTCTCTTGAGGGTTTCCTTTATTAAGTTTGCTTAGCACACATAGCACTTGGGCATGTATGTATGGACTTGTACTTGAGTCACTTCATGGGAAGTAGAAACTGAACTTGGAATACATGATTATTGACTGCATTTTTACAAACTACTTGCTTTAGTATGTGTTAATTTCAGGTTTGGCAGCTCCTTGTGAAGGCTTTTCTAGTATTACATAGGGTTGCACGGCAGGATGTATGCAGCGCTGACTGCCCCCCAAGGGGATTGTGTCGCTCGACACCAAAGACTTGAAGATTTGAAGACTTGAAGACTTGAAGACCTAGAAGACCTTGAAGATTCACCATGATCTTGATCAACTATGTATGGTCCTTTTTTTTCAGCTTTGTCGAGGATGACAAAGACTAGGTGGGGGAGGGTGTTGGAACCTTGAAGTTATGAAGGACCCATGAAGCTATGAAGGCTATGGAGTACTTGGAGGCCTCCCTTGAAGCTAAGGATACTTGGAGGCTCAAAGCCTTGTGTGGCAGTCTCTCAAATTTCCCATGTTTTCCTTTTGTATACAAGTTCTTCATAGGAACTCTCTCTTATTTCCTTTTTTGAGAAAACCCATAAAATCTCAACATTATCCTTCTTTTTTGTAAAAGGCTTCTTTTTTAGTCTTGCCTTATTTTAGAAATGAGAGCTCTTTTGGATATGTGCAAGAGCTCTCTCTCTCTAAGAAGATTCCCTTTTTTATTTTCCCAACTACCTATCATTCTTAGAATATCTTAGTTAATGAAGCCTTTGGCCACTTGTACTCAACGGATCCCTCCTCCTAGCTTATATAAGGAGGGATTCATTTTTTAAAAGGGAGGTCCCTTGGCCATGGCCTTGGCCTCCATGCTAATGGAAAGAAGGTTCATTTGGCTTCCACATTTCTCCTTGTGTGCTAGGCGTTGATCCATGTGTGTGGATTTGGCACTTGGGGTTGTCTTGTGTGTGAGCAGTGCCCTCCCTTGCTCCTTTTGACGTTGGCCATGGTGCCATTGTTCGTGGACGTGGGTGTGTGTGCAATGCTTACACTTCTTGCAACTCCTCTTGGAAGAGCCTCTCACTTCCATGTGAGGCGGTTTGGGTTGGTTACTCCCCATACTTCAACAGCTTGTATTTGGCATGGTTGTTTGGGCCATATATCTCATAGTGGAATGGAAAATCTTTATCGTTCTCGCTACTTACCTGTGTTACCTTTCTCTCATTTCTCATTTTGTGAGCATTGTCAATATGAAAAGCAAACCAAAAATGTGCATAGAACACACATTGAATCTTCAATATAACCTTTACATCTCGTTCATGCAAATGTGTGTGGTCCTATGCCCACTAGGTCCTTAGGTGGTTCTCTTTACTTTCTCACTTTCATAGATGATGCTACTAGAAAAGTTTGGGTATATCTTATCAAATCGAAGGATGAGGTATTCCCTACTTTCAAAAAATGGCTTGCTTCAGTTGAGACTAAAAAAGAAAATAAGCTTAAGGCTTTACGTTCAGATAATGGGGGTGAGCATACCTCACATGAATTCAGTCTTTTCTGTCAGTCTAGAGGGATTTGTAGAGAGTTTACAGCTCCTTATACCCTAGTACAGAATGGTGTAGCTAAAAGGATGAATAGAACTATTCAAGATAGAGTAATTCCTATGTTGCATCATGCAAACCTCTCACAAGGTTTTTGGCAGAAGTAGTATTGATTGCAGTTCATGTTATTAACCTTTCACCTAGTACTACCAAAGGTTTGAAAGTGGCACAAGAGTTATGGACAGGGAAGCCACCGTATTATGATCATCTTTGAGTTTTTGGGTGTGAAGCATATGTTCATATACCCAAGAATCTTAGACAAAAGTTGGATCATAAGTCAAAGAAATGCATTTTTCTTCAATATGGTCGAGAAGGACAATTTGGATATCCCTTATGGGATCTTGAAGCATGGTCAATGATCAAAAGTAGTGATGTCATTTTCAATGAGTCAAGGATGCATAAACAACCCATTAAGGAGGTTGAAGTGAGAAGAGTGGTGTCTGAGGATACTAGTCCTCTAGTTAGCATGCATAAAAATGTTGCACATAGGGTTGTTCAAGAGAATGTCCGATCAGATGAGTCTGCACATGTTCCTTTTCAGCAACCATTGAGATGCTCTGCACGTGTCTCACATCCACATAATAGATATGTTCTAGGTTTAGATTTGTTTATGCTAACGAATGTCAGTGACCCTTCTTGCTACAAAGAGGCTATGCAGACAGAGGATCATGTCAAGTGGGAGCATGCCATGAAGAGTGAGTTGGATTCTATTCACAATAATGGTACTTGGGATTTAGTAATTTTGCCAAAGGGCAAGATAGCTTTACCATGTAAAGGGGTATATAAGCTGAAATTTACATCAGACAGTGCTTCTCCAAAGTATAAAGCATGACTTGTTTCACAGGGTTTTAAGCAACAGCATGGTGTTGATTTTGAGGAAATCTTCTCTCTAGTGGTCAAGATGACTACTGCGTGCATGTTACTTGGATTCGTTGAAATGAAGGACTTACAACTAGTCCAAATGGATATGAAAACTACTTTGTTGCATGGAGATCTTACAGATGAAATCTATATGGAACAACTAGAGGGTTATGTAGTTCGTGGCAAGGAAAGTCTCGTTTGTAAGCTCAAGAAGAGCTTGTATAGACTTAAAGAGTCCCCTAGACGATGGTACCAAAAGTTTGATGCTTTTATGAAGTCTCAAGGCTTTTCTTGAAGCAATGAGAATCATTGTCTCTACACAAAGAGATGCTCAGATGGTAGCTTCATATGTTTGATACTTTATGTCGATAATATGTTGATTGATAGGAAGTCCTCTTATGACTTGTCAATCCTCAAAAAGAAGTTGAGTCAAACATTTGATATGAAGGATTTTGGGGATGCCAAACATATCATTGGCATGCGCATTACTCGTGATAGGAGTAAAAGATGCATATAGTTGTCTCAAATTGAGTACATATCCAAAGTACTTCACAAGTTCAGCATGCAGGCTGGAAAGGCATCAGGTACACCTTTACCCACATATGTGAAATTGAGCAATGATGATTGCCCCAAATGAGATGAGGAAAAGGAATTCATGACTGAAATTCCCTATCAATATACTGTTGGTAGTCTCATGTATTGTATGGTAGCTACAAGACCAGAAATTGCATTTGCAATGGGAGTTGTGAGCAGATATATGTCTAATCCTAACAAGAAACATTGGGAAGCATTCAAGATGATTTTAAGATATCTGAGTGGCATTAAGGATAAGTGTTTATGCTTAGGGAGAGGGAAAGCATCCGTTATTGGTTACAAAGATTCTGACTATGCTGGTTGTGCAGACAATCATAAATCTACATCAGGGTACATTTTTCATTTTGCTTGAGGTGCTATATCTTGGATATCTCATCTTCAAGAATGTACAATTGTTTCCACCACAGAAGCAGAGTATGTTGCAACAAGTG
Source organism: Ceratopteris richardii (assembly GCA_020310875.1). NCBI lineage: Eukaryota > Viridiplantae > Streptophyta > Polypodiopsida > Polypodiales > Pteridaceae > Ceratopteris > Ceratopteris richardii. The sequence continues at coordinate 165,498,442 of CM035419.1, forward strand.
AGGCATGTAAGGAAGCATTGTGGCTTTCTCGTCTTACTTGTGATATGGGTTTACCTCAGCATGTACCTCGTTTGCTTAGTGATAGTCAAAGTGCCATTGCTTTGGCTAAGAATCGGGTTTATCATGCAAAGATCAAGCACATTGAAGTGAGGTATCACTTCATTAGAGATTGCTTAGCCACTAAGCGCATTATTCTTGAGAAGTTTCACACTCGAGATAATGCTGCAGATGCTTTTACTATAGCTCTACCATAGGATAGCTTTCGACACTGTTTACTTGATTCATGATCTTATACACTCACTTGTATACTATGTAACATGCCCATCAGGTGGGAGGTATAGTTTCTATACTTACACTCATGTATTCTTTCTCATTCTTTATTTTTCTCCCATAGTTAGTTTGGCCATATTGGCCTTTAATGGGATATTGTTACTGTTAGTGTCCATGTGAAAGGCCAAATGGCCATCGGACACTTCTTTGCAGATGTTCTTTAATAAAACATATAGTGTCCTAGACAATCACAAACTATAAGTTTGACCGCATTTGTAGGACCTAAGAAGTCTATCGTTGTGCTTCCTCTGTATTGTGTTTTTCTGTGTATTCTACAGCCTCTGTGAGGAGTACTATGTGCAGTCTTTAGGAGATCCGTTTTCTACTTCGAGGATATCATCGTGGAGCTCTCGAGAAGGAGAGCACACTATGGTGCACTGCGATTGAAATACTTCACTTTTTCCTTCATTTATTTAATATGTGTACCTAAGGAAGGGTTCACTTGAAACTTCCAAACACCTTAATTTTATTTCCTCAATATATGTGTACCTAAGGGAGGGTTCACCTAAACCTTCCAAACATCTTTAAGACCCTTGAAACTTATAGAAAGATAGTTTGCAACCTGCATCCACTTTCTTCAAAACATAACCATTGTGAACAAATTGATTGTGCACTACCTTTGCACCTTGACCATCTTGAATTTTGATGGCTTTGACCTTCACCATCTTGACTTTTGATTGCTTTGACTTTGATCATGTTGACTTTGACTACATTGACTTTGACCAATATTACTTTGACTTTGTTGGACTCAATAGTGGGTTTATTCACAAACTATATAAAATATAAATCCGATTATGGATGTCTATCCTTTCACACGTTTCACGCACCTCACGAACCTTCAACGACTATATCAAAAACACCAAAACACATTAATATATTAATAAATTAACACTCCAATAATTCCTTGTTCAACACATTCCATAATTCATAGCATGCACCTTAGTTGAAAAAACAACTGGCCGTAGTTGATAAAATAAAAAATTAACATGGATGGCCAGTCACATGTTCCATCAGTGAACGAAAATAAGCATGTTCCATGTAAAAACACATGCATGGAAATGTTCATGGAGGATTTTCATTAATGTGTATGTGTATGATATGCAGAAATTAAGTGATCATAATGGGGTGTTAATTGTTTTTTTATGTATCCATTGACATTCCTCAATAAAGTGATTTTTGTACTTAACTAAATAATGATAATACTGAGTACTTGTGCATGTAGCCATGACATCATGATCAATTATTTCCTCAGGAACTAACATTTCAGATTGTTCTTCAATTAAAGGAGGGTCATCAAGAAGTGCAATGAGTGGTAAAGTTCCTTTAAATGGTTTAAGTAAACTAATATGAAAAGAGTTATGTATATTCCAATGTGATGTTATATCTTATCTGAATGAATTATCACTAATTTTGTGTATAATGTGAAACGGCCCATAATAGCATGGTGCAAGTTTAATTTTTGGATGCCACAAAAGATTTTTTTGACATCTTTTAATAATATGTAACCATACAAAATCATTTTCCTTGAATTGCTGGGCTAATTGTTTTGTATTGATATGATGTGTATAATGGTCTTGACTTTTCCTAATGCGCTCCTTGTCAAAACATCAAGCTTACACTATGCTTGAGTTGGATTTAATCTACATCAAAAAGGCTATGATTTGGATTATGCCAAAATATCCATTGAAGCATTTTTTTAGTTATGCTCATTTATTTTTTTTTTTTAACTTTTTCATGGATCTTTTACCACTCTAAAAGCCTAGAGCTTTACACATGTAAAATTAGAAAGAGAGAGCCCAAATTCCACGAGTTTGTGGTGGTTGATTTGCAATCAATCAAGTAATCGATAACCTAAAAGTAGATCAAACTAGATCTTCACTTTTCCTAGATTTTAGCAAAGTGATTTGATTCCATCCAAGAACTCTCACCACCTTCATTTGAATTCAAAATCCACTTGCCAAAGTCATGGAGCACTTGAAAAGTCTATATAAAGACTTCAAAACACTTGTACATTATATAGAAGCAATATATATACACTTGTGACCATCATTGTCTTGCTCCTTTAATTTTTTGCATCATCTTCTTCGACAACAATAAGCTTGCAGAGGTTGTTGCTCTCTCTACAAAGCATCAAGTTGGATGAAAGATGGCTCATTGAAAAGATAATTTATGCTCATAAATTTCCATTGCATTTAGTTTAGTAGATTGGGAGAAATCTTAGTTTTTAGTGTCTTGGGTTCAATCTCTCTATATTCCTAAAAATTAGGAGGTACCACTGTTGAGTGTCTGGTTCATTCTAGAAGCATATTTTTCTTATTTCTTGTACTCTTCGGCATTATATACACTTTTGTATCACTCCCATGAAAAATGTTTTCCTAATTGTAATCATGCTGATCACTATGAGCATTTGAAGTTCATTGTGTCATCCATAGATAGTAAGTTTTTTGAGCTAGTCGATGTGCAAACCTATCTGTTTTGTATCAACTCTTTCTCCTTCATGCTCCAAAGTACATAGTGCATTTTATTGCTTTTAAGACATGCCTATAAGGTCTACTTGAGTCTCCATAAGCTCAAGGGCTAGAATTGTGTTGGTTGGCTAACCAAACTTCGTCGCTTAATAACTCACTTTTCTACCTCCTACAAGCTTCTCCAAGTTCTTTCAGTGGTATTAGAGCTAGATAAAGATGGGTGATGGCTTTCCCTCAATGATTGAGAAGCTTGGTTGACAAAAGTATGCAGCTTGGCAAATGAGAATGGAGGCCTATTTGTAAGGTAGAAATATTTATGGAATTGTAGCAGGTGATGAAGCTATACATACTCCAAGATCCAAAGGAGGATCTACACAAGAGGAGACAGATAAGCCCACACTTTGGTGGGCAAGGGATGCTCAAGCAAGGTCATGCATACTAAATTCTATCAATTATTTTTCTATTACCATATATTAGAGGATGTAAGACATCTCAAGAGACTTGGGATGCCCTCGAGACTTTCTTTTCTACTAGTACCAAAACAAGAAAGAATCGTCTTTGGAACGAGTTCAACGAAATGAAGAAGACACCCAAAAAACTGTCACAAATTTTGTTACCAAGGTCAAGGAGGTTGCAGATCAGTTAGCAACCATTGGAGAGCTAATTGAAGAAGAGGCAATCATGAGGAAAATTCTAAATGGGATTCAAAGTAATAAGCAATGGCAATCCCTCACCACGGCTTATGATCTTATCATGGATGTGCAAACTCCAAACTTCAACATCTTTCTTGGACAACTCTTAAATCAAGAGGCCGTCAATAGCATAAAGGAAGGTAGCTCCTATCATGGTAATTCAACCAGTGCTCTATATGTAGATAAGAAGGATAAGAAGCTAAAAGGAAAGAAGAAGGAAGAAGATGAAGAGGAGACTTCCCAAGCCAACTTTGCAAGAAAGAGCAAGTGGAAAGGGAAGAAGAAAGGACCTAAGCATGACAAAGACAAAGATTAGAATGTTCAACCTTGTGCCATTTGTGATAAGAACAACCACACCACTCAAAATTGTTGGTTCAACGCAAAGACCGAGAAAGGAAGTGGAAGAGGTGGATATGGGAGAAATAGAGGTAGAGGTGGACACAACTTCAACAATAACAATAGAGGCTAGAATAGAAGGGTCTTCAACTATTCAGAAGACCAACCACATGAGGACTCATCATTTCTTATGAATATAAACCACAAAGAAGGTAAAGAAGATGATCATTTGTTCTACATAGATTCCATATGTTCAAATTATATTGCAGGCAACATTGCTCTTCTATCTGATTTGGAAAGTACAAAGCATGGACATGAATTACAAACAGGGGATGATACAAAGCACAATGTGGAGAAGATTGGTAATGTCATAACTTCCAATGGCAAGACAAACATTCTGAGTAAGGTTCTCTATGTACCCACTATCACTAAAAGCCTATTTAGTGTAGGCAAAGTAGTTGAAAAAGGCTTTCAACTTAAGTTCACCCAACATGGACCTTTTGTGGAAGATCCATGTCAAGGCTTCAAGAAGGTAGCCAGAGGTGAGAAGCATGGTACCTCTTTACTTTTGAAGTAGGAGAAACTAGGAGCATAGCTCTATTCACTTATGGGTCTCAAAGCCTTAAGTGAGCTTGAAGTGTGGCATAAGAGACTTGCTCATGTGAATGAAAGAACCTTGAAGGACATATGCAGGGATCAAAGTGTTCTAGGACTGCCAAACATATCAAAGCAACACATGATCAATAGGTGTGTTGCATATCAGATTCGGAAGGCACAAAGACAACCATTCAACCACAAAGGCTACATCCACAACAAGGTATTGGACTTAGTACATACAGATGTATGGGGACCAAGTCAAGAACCTTCATTGGCAGGATCCACGTATTATGTCTCCTTTATTGATGACCATATGAGATGGACTATTCTATACTTCATCAAAAGTAAGAACGAAGTGTTTGATTGCTTCAAAAAGTATCTAGCACATGTGGAGAATCATACAGGTAGATCAATCAAGAATTTTAGATCTGATGGAGGGGGAGAATACTTCTCAAAAGAGTTTGATGAGTTCTTGCACGATAAAGGTATGAAAAGGGAAGTGACTACCAAGTACTCTCCTTAACTAAATGGAATTGCAGAGAGGAGAAACAACACATTGGTTGGATTAACTAGAACAATGCTTGAAGAGAAGAGGTTACCACATTATCTATGGGAAGAGGCTATTTCAACTTATGTGTACCTTGTCAATAGACTACCATTCAAATCACTTCAAGGTATGACTCCTTATGAAGGTTGACATGGAAGAAAACCTAGTCTTGGACATTGTAAGGTGTTTGGTTGTTTAGCTTATGTTCATGTACCATCATACATAAGAGGTAAGTCAGATGAAAGGGCAACAAAGGTAGTGTTTATTGGCTATGACTCAACTCAGATGGGTTATAGGTTCTATAATCCTTCAACCAAGCAATTCACTACAAGTAGAGATGTTGTGTTTAAAGAACGGAGGTCTTGGTATGATGGAGACAAAGAAAAGGTAACTCTACCATATGATGTTGATTCGAATTCTCATTAATTAGGAAGCAAGCATGATACACAGTTTCAAGATCCAAGAAGTGATACATATAATGATGAAGATGAAAGGGAAAAAGATTACAAACTATGGAAGTCAAGAGGCAAAGAAAAGATGCAAGAGTGTGGAGAATGCCTTGACCAAGCTCCTAGGAGATCAACAAGAGAGAAGAAACAACGAGAAAGGTATGGATATGATTTGACATTGTTTACAAAGCATTCAATCTAGTTGGCAAAAGACTCTCTATTTCAGATGAATCCTCAACCTATGAAAAGGCAAAGAGAAACCCTAATTGGGAAAAGGCCATAAAAGAAGAAATAGATGCATAGAAGGAGATGGACACTTGGGATTTGGTTAAAAGAAACTCAGATGGATTAGTTTGCAAGTAGAAGGCAAGATTAGTTGCCAAAGGATCCTCACAAACACATGGTATAGACTATGAGGACACATTCTCACCAATTGCAAAGATGACTACAATCAGGTCATTGATAAGTGTAGCTACTGCAAGGAATGGGAGACTCCTCCAACTTGATGTAAAAACTGCAATCTTAAATGGTTGGATAAGTGAAGAGGTTTACATGTTATAACCATCAGGTCTTGAAAACTGTAATCATGCATCTTATGTTTGCAGACTTAAGAAAGAATTGTATGGATTGAAACAAGCTCCTAGAGCTTGGAATTACAGATCAATTACATATCTTCAAGATCAAGGGGTCAAACCTAGCAACTCAAATCCTTCTCTATTCATCAAAAGAGATCATAATGAGATTATCTATCTATGTGTATATGTAGATGATATTATCATGACAGGTGATGATCTGAATGGCATTCAAAGGATCCAAAGACACATGCAAGAGGAGTTCAAAATCAGTGACTTAGGTGAGCTCACACATTTCCTAGGTATGTAGGTCATATACACAGATGAAGGAATTTATTTGACTCAGAGGAGTTACATTCAGGATCTACTTCTTAAGTTCAAAATGGGGAAACACCAAACATGTAGGTACACGTTTAGAGATGAATCATAAACCTAGTGTTTATGAAGGTGAGAAAATTGAAGACATTAAAGAATATTAAAGCTTGGTAGGTAGCTTGATATATGCTACTCATACAAGGGCAGTCATCTCATATAGTGTGGGGGTGCATAGTCAGTTCATGCACTCACCAAGAAGACCACACATGGATGCAGCTAAGAGAGTACTTAAGTCTCTTAAAGGTACAATCAATGAAGGTATATTCTATCCTTACTCTTCAGATTTAGATATCAAAATCTATTCAGATGGATTGGGCAAGAGCTAAGGATGATAGAAGAAGTACCTCTTGTTACTTAGCATTTGTAGGTTCAAAGCTAGTGTCATGGAGTTCTAAGAAGAAACCAATAGTTGCTTTATCCTCAACTAAAGCAGAGTATAGAGGTTTGACCATAACAACTCAAGGAACAATATGGTTAAAAGCATTGAATATAGATTTGGTACTTGTGAGTTCCAAACCTCACGTATTTGGAGATAGTGTAAGTTCCATGCATCTAGCAGCAAACCCTATTTTGCATGCAAGAACCAAAAACATAGAGTTTCATTACCACTTCATCAGGGAGAATCTCATGGCAAAGGAGATTGATATTTCCTTTGTTCGACTGAAAAGCAAGTAGAAGATATGATCACGAAGGCACTTGATGGAATATATCTTTATAGATTCAAAGCTATGGTAGGTATTCAACCTATTAGAGAATGAAGACTCAAGCATACTTTAGCGTGCACGAGAAACATCAAGTTTACACTATGCTTGAGGTGGATTTGATCTACATCAAAAAGGGTATGGTTTGAATTATGCCAAAATATCCATTGAAGCATTTTTTTAGTTATGCTCATTTATTGTATTTCAAAACTTTTTCATGGATATTTTACCATTGTAAAAGCCTAGAGCTTAAACATGTAAAAGTATAAAGAGAGATCCCAAAATCCATGAACTTGTGGTGGTTGATTTGTAATCAATCACCTAAAAGTAGATCAAACTAGATCTTCATTTTACTAGATTGTAGGAAAGTGAATTGATTCCCTCCAACAACTCTTATTGCCTTCATTTGAATTCAAAATACACTTGTAGAAGTTGTGGAGCACTCTAAAATTCTACATAAAAACTTCAAAACACGTGTACATTATATGAGAGTGATGTACATACACTTGTGACCATCACTGTCTTGCTCCTTCATTTTTCTGCATCATCTTCTTCGACAATAGTAAGCTTGGAGAGGTTGTTGCTCTCCCTACATAGCTTCAAATTGGATGAAAATGACTCCTTGGTAAGATATTTATGTCTTATATATGCCTCTAAATTTTCATAGCATTTGGTTCAGTAGATTGGGAGAGGTCATAGTTTTTCTGTATCGGGGTCAATCTCTACATATTCTTGAAAAATAGGAGGTACCATGGTTGAGTGTTTGGTTCATTTCGAAAGCATATTTTGCTTATTTCTTGTAATCTTGTGCATTATATACACTAAACTCTATGTGTATCACTCCCATAAAAATCTTTTTTCTAATTTTAATCATGTTGGTCGCTATGAGCATTTGAAGTACATTGTCTCGTCCATAGATAGTAAGTTTTTTGAGCTAGTCGATGTACAAACCTATCTTTCTTGTATCGACTCTTTCTCCTTCATGCTCCAAAATAGATAGTGCATTTTATTGCACTTATCGCATGCCTATAAGGTCTATTTGAGTCTCCATAAGCTCAAGGGCTGGTCTTGTGCTGGTTGGTTGGACCAAACTTCATCACTTCGCAACTCACTTTTCTACCTCCTACAAGCTTCTCCAAGTTCTTTCACTTGTGAACATTGTGAAGTATAGAAATGTGAACTTGAGCAATTGAATTAGCCGTTGGAATGTTAGTTTGAGTGAGTGACATGGGATTGAGAAGCTTTTTACCATAAACAATTTCATAAGGTACATGACTAGTAGTGTTGTGTGTCGTGTTATTGTAAGAAAATTGGAGCAATGTCAACTTTTCATCCCAGTTAGTGGGAATATGTAATGAATAACAATGCAATAAATCAATAATAGTACTATTTATAGCCTCACATTTTCCATTACCTTTGGGATGAAATGTAGAGCTAAAATCTATTTTAGAACCAAAATGTTGAAATAAGGCAACCCAAAAACGATTGCAAAAATGGACATCATGATTAGATAACATTACTTTAGGAAATCCACGATGTGGGAAAATGCATTTAATGAATAATTTTGCAACCTGAGGTGCAAACAAAGTCTTTGCATATTTACTAAACCTATCAACTATTGTCCAAATCATATCGTTATGTGATGAAGTGATAGGGAGACCTGTGATAAGATCCATAGAGATTTGTTCCCATGTTTTATTCAAAATGGGAAGTGGCATTAATAATCCAAATGGTTTACCATGATGACGTTTTACATGCTGACATACAATGCATTGAGAAACATAATGTGCAATATCTTTTTTCATGTGTGGCCAAAAGAAAAATCTTTGCAAGCAAAAATGGTTCTCTCTATGCCTCTATGACCCATGTAAGATCATGCATTTCTTTGATGAAAAAATCTTTAAAATCTTGGTTTATGCATAATTTATGCTAAAAATAAAGTAAACCATGATGAAATGTATAACGATCATCAAATAAAGATGCACCATTGTTGAAGTCATGCCATGCACGTGATTATAGACCATTTCTTGAAAGGAATAAATTTGGATGGTAGAAATATTATGCAAAACAATAGAATGTGAAGGAAAAAAGCTATGACATTAGCTTTACCAAGTTGATATTGGGTCATGGGTTGGAAATTTGGAATAGATTAATCCCATTTAAGATGTCGATCAAAAATTAAGGGTTGATTTGATAAATGCTTAATAAAATGTTGATTGGTTTTGATTAATACCTCAGATCCCATGAGATAGTGTTTCCAAATTCACAAAGCATGCACAATTGCTAACAATCCTTTATCATATGTACTATAATTCTTTCCTAAAGGCTTAATCTTTTGACTCTCACATGCAATGGGATGATCATTTTGCATTAAAACGGCACCTATTCCTGAACCATTAGCATCAATAAGGACATGAAATGGTTGTGAAAAATCAGGTAACTATAAAACAAGTGCATGTTTGAGTTTTTCAAAGGAGTGATGTTGGGTAACTCCTCATGCAAATTTTATTTTTTTTTCAATAATAAGGTAAGAGGCAACCCTAAATAAGACAAATTTCAAACAAACTTCCTATAGAAACTAGCCAAGCCAAGAAAAGAACAAACATCATTGATTGATTGTGGTGTAGTCCATTCGCTTGTAACTTTAATTTCGTTTGGATCCACATGCATGCCTTCACTTGAAATAATATGTACTACATATTCTAGCTTATGTTGAAAGAAGTAACTCTTTTATGCAAGTGTGTTCTCTTGTAGCAAATGAAAAATTGTTTTAAGATGCTTCTCATGCTCACTATCATTCTTACTGTAAACAAGTGTGTCGTTAAAGAATACAAGAAAAAATTCTTGGTGAAGAAAAATAATGTTCATCGCTCCTACAAATGTAACAGGAGCATAAGTAAGTCCAAAAGGCATTACCATAAATTCATAACGACCAGTTTGAGTTCTAAATGCAGTCTTAAAAATATCATTTTTGCATCATATGTATCTGATGGTAACCGGATTTAAGATCAATCTTACTAAAGATACGAACTCCTCATAATTTATCTAAGATATCATCTATTTGAAGAATATGGTACCTATTCTTTATTGTGATCTTGTTAAGGGCTCTATAATCAATGCACATTTGATAAGTTTTATTCTTCTTCTCTACTAAGAGAACTAGTGTGTCAAATGGGGAAGAAGTAGGCCTTATAAGTTTGTTGTGGAGTAAGTCTTTCACTTGGTTTTCTATTTCCTTTTGGTTTAGTGGGCCATGTCTATAAGGTGCTTTATGAAAACGAGAAGTACCAGGAATTAAGTCTATGCTATGGTCAAAGGATCCTTGGGATGGTGGTAGTTTAGTGGGATACTCAAACATAAAAAAAATCCTTATAGGTAGTCATGAAACATTTAAATGCATCAAGAAGTATATGATTATAATCATTTATGACATTGACAAAAACAATGCATAAATTGTACCCTTTCCTAAATGCACATTTTACTTGAGTATGACTAATCAATGGAAATGGTTGGAAATCATGCCACACAGAAAAACTAATTATTTGACCTTTAAATTCAAAGTTCAAGGTATGTGTATGGTAGTCAATGTGTGGGTTATAATGATGATGAAAAGGCATACCAAGAATAACATCATAAGATTGCAAAGCTACAATTAAAAACATTCATGCATCTACATATGGGCCTATGTTAATTGTAACATCTTGCACTTCTCGTGTTACATTATAACGACTACGTTGAAATGTAGCTTTCACTTTATACAAGGAAGGAAATGTTTTTAATTTAAGTTCTTCTACTAATAAATGTCAAATGAATCATGTGAACTACCATCATCATGTAAAATATTAACGAGTTTGTTATTGATAGTACCCTACATGCAAAGTAGAGAATGAATAGTGATATTGTTAACCAATGTACTTTAGTCCTTCTCCAATGCTTCCTCTTTCCAAACAAGAGGAATTTCTTCATTATGGGCATCTATGTTATACAATTGAGTTGTAGTTGGTTTCATGTGAAGAGGTCACAATCGACACTTTATTTTTGTATGTTTAGGTTTACCACAATTCCAACAGGTAATACGTGGTTGCTTCTATTGGGCATCCACCATTGGAGTTTGTAGGGTAGGTGATTTGGTAGGTTAGAGAGATGAAGCAACAGGTGCACTTGAGTAGTTGTATTGTGGATGAGGAGGAAAACTAGAGTAAGATGGGGCATTAAAATTATGCTTCATAGGAAAATTTGGTTTAACAAAAAGTGGTAGTTGACGCAGTTGTTGTAGATGGATTAACTTAATTATAGACTGAAATTCCTTCTATGCATCATAGGCAAAAGAGATAGACTCATTGAGGGTCATAGGCCGTAGGGTGTGAAGCTTGGCTTGGATTCCCAGCTCCAAACCATCGTTGTATTTCTATTGCAAGATATCCTCAGCTACATCTTCGAGCATTCAAACCAAAAATAAAGTTTGCCAAAACCACTCCGTGTAGGTGGTGATAGTGTCACCCTTCTTCCATGTAAAAGTTGTCCATGTACGTCGAAAATGTAAATGATATTGAGAAGCAAGAAAAGAATCCTTCACTTTATCTTGGAAAGCCTTCCATGTTGTTGGACGATATGTGCTATGATGCACGACATTCCACCAAAGCTGAGCTTTTCCTACTAAATAGTTAGTGGAAAATTTCAATTTATCACTTTCAACATATCTTTTGTTAGTAGAAAAATCATCAAACTGTGATAACCATCAAAGAACTAAATGGCCATCCTTACAGCCATCAAACCATAGAAACTGGTAACTTTTAACACCAATCTTGGAATGTGTGAAATTCGATTGGGTAGAGACAATAGCTTTTACCACCCTTGTAAGGTTGTCTTCATCAGATTGCATCTTTTGAAGTACTTTTTCATGTTGTCGGATCTCATTCTGAGCACCTCAAAGTTCGTGCCATAGGAGCTCGAGCTATTGCTCAAGTGGTACCTCCGGTGGAGGTGACTCATCGAAATCCTCCATGGTGTTCATAGGGTCCATGGGTATGAAGAGAACAAAGCCCTCTTCCTAGATATGTAAAAAGAATTTTTGAGATTGGTTGAATTACAACACAAAGAGATATTGTAGTGGTAAAACACTTCCCATGTGAGAGTGAAGTTGTGGGTTCAAATCCTACCTGCTTAGTGAATATAAAACTCCTTATTGCCACATAAATTAAAAGGGGTTCGTGCATTGCCAAGGGAGCCAAGGGTGCCAAAGATGCCAAAGTAATGCCTAACTTGTATGCCTTAGTTGATGTCTTGGAGTAAATGTAGGTGTAAACATGAACACTGAACAGAGAAAAAATGAACAATGAATAGAGAACAAACAAAAATAGACCTTCCACAGTGATGTGCACAAAGCTCTGATACCACTATTATTAGAATCTACAGAGAGTTTATGAATGTTGAAAATACACAGAGAAAGTAGATAGGCAAGGAGATGAGATGGAATGCAATATTGGGTGCAATCTCCCCCATGCACTTTGTTTCAATAGTCCAGAGTGCATGTATTTATAGGATTTTTTTCATTATGTCAAAAATAGTGGTTACATGAGAGCAGCTTCGAAAAGCATGTGTGAAAGTAAAAGTTGGTCTCTTTTGTAGAGAGCCTTGGCTTTTATTAATAGAAATCATGCTCTACAGCAATTCGTATCCTAACCACTAATTTTACTAACTATTTATAAAAATCAAACCCTCTACGTGGGTTTATTTACAAACTATAAAGAATATAAATTCGATTATGGATGTTCATCCTTTCATGCCTTTCCCACCCCTCAAGAACCTTAAACTGCTATATCAAAAACACCAAAACATATTATTACATTAATAAATTAACACTCCAACAATTCCTTGTTCAACACATTCCATAATTCATAACAATAGTAGTGTGTAGGATTATTATGTGTCTTAGAATAGTGTGACAACACCACATTTATGCATTGGCAAGATCAAAATAAAGAGAAATTCAACTACATACTCAAGTGCCTACCACATGAATGATAGATTACATCAGGAACCATTAGAGTGCCATGAATGCCAATCCGAAAATAGGGACAAGATTGTTTGCAACATCCTAGTTGAATATATCGACATATATTTCTAAACGGTGAATCAAAACCTCCGCACATATGACAGTCAGAGTGGGATCATTTTACAAATGAAGATTTGACAAAAATCAAACAATAGAGGATATTCAAAGAGGCTCAACTATGCGGCATAGGGACATCACATCTAGGTAGTAGATGCATGAAAAAGTTGTGCTATAATCTCCAAAGTATTATTTATCTTGGTTTTGTTCTATTTTTTATATATTGATTAAGTGCAACTCACATTAGGATGTCACCTTGTCATGCAAAAGAGGTTGAAGGCTATGAGAAAGGTTTCCACACATACTTTTGGAGTTAGGTGAGCAAGGCATAACTCCTCATTGGGACACACTTGTCAGATGAGGATCATGTATTTATAGTAGATTTTTATGAGGATCATGTATTTATAGCAGTTTTTATTTGAAGCTATGTAATATATTCCAGACATGTATTACTTGAGACATAACTTCTATTTCTAATATGTATCATGGAAACATGATTTTTATTTGAGACATGTATTATTGCATACATGATTTCTACTTTAAAATGTGTTACTTAATTTGTGCTATTGCAAACATGATTTTTATTTCAGGCAAGTTTTACTAAAACATCTATTATTTTTTTCTTAGTGATGTTATTTCATTGATCGATTCTACCATTTTTTTTGCGACTTATTTGAATTTTTTCTACTATACAATATTGTATAGTATATATTAATGCAAGCTCCTAGTTGTGCATATGTGTGCATGTATGAGTATGTACATGTATACAATATATGTTTGTGATCTTTTACATTGTCAGATGCTTTATTTGTGCCAAGGATCAACAAAAATTTGTTGTCAGTTTCAGCATTAGCCAAGATCTGCTTGGTTGTGAAATTTGTTGATGAGAGATGTACAATTCACGATCTATTAAATGATGATGTCGTTATTGCTTTTGGAATTTTATGTTGTGGATTGTATAAGCTCATAGACTATGAAACATTTGTGAATGATTTAGCATGTGGACTACATGATTCTCAAGCTATATCAGATTCAAAGCTTTGGTATGCTTTGGTCATCTGAATTTTGCTAATTTTCTATGCCTCTAGAAATTTGAAGTGGTGTCCTCTTTGCCCAAACTTGAGGCACCTAGTAAACATGTTTGTGAAGGTTGTATGTTGGGCAAAATGTAGTGTTCCTTATTCCCAAAAGATGGTTCAATTTGAGCTACTCATAAATTGCAGTGTGTTCATTGTGATGTATGTGCTCCTATCCAGACACCCTCCTTTGGGAACTATCTTTACTTTGTAACTTTCATTGATGATTTTTCCCAGCATAAATGGGTATATCCATTGAAAGAATAATCCAAAGTGTTTATGTGCTTCAAAAAATTTTTATTTTGGCTGAAAATTTGTCAACATGTAAAATGGTCACTCTCCATTCTTATCGGGGGGGGGGGGGGAGGAAGGGGGATATATATCTTTTGGTTTTAATGCATTTTTGGTTTAATGTGGGATAAAACATCATTGTATAGCACCATATACACCTCAATAGCATGGAGCTGCTAAAAGGAAGAACAAGTCACTCATGGAGATGGTGAGGTGTATAGTCACGAGTCAGGCTTTACCACTTAGCATCATCTCAAGCCATCTGTTGCTCATCTGTGTGCCTTTGGTTGTCTCGAATATGCATTAGTGCCTAAACAACAATGCATGACTTTGGATGATGAAGTGGTGAAATGTGTTTTTGTTGGATATAGTTCTGAAAGCAAAGGCTATCATCTGTATCATCCACACACTAAAAACATTTTGGCTAGTTGTCATGTTGTGTTTGTGGAAGATGCAATTCAGCCATTACTTTCATGTACTAAGGAGACATCAGTTAGCTCCAAAGATATGTATGACACTTTGTTGCCTCTTTTTACAGGTGGACAGTCTAATGCTGGTCCAAATGAGGCAATTTCTCAACCTTTACATGTTTCACATGATGGTGCAAAACATTCCATTTTTTATGGAGATTTACATGATGCACTTATTGATGAGAGACCTGACCTAGAGGAGGCAAAAACTATGCCTAAATGGTTGGTGCAGACTTTGGGAGATATCAAATTAGATGCACTTCTATCGTATCGTACTCGTTTAGGATCTCATAGTGCTTCTTTTGCATCAGATTGTTATGTTATGGCTTCCTCTAGTCTTTGTGATGAGAATGAGCCTATTTTATTTGATGAAGCATAAAATTTTAAAAATTGGATGGCTAGAATGCAATCAGAATATGATGCTATCATGAAAAATGGTACCTGGTCTTTATGTGATGCCTCCTTATAAGAAGGCCATTGGCACTAAGTTGGTATACAAGTTGAATCATAGACATGATGGAACAGTTCATAGGTATAAGGCTAGGCTTGTTGCAAAGGGTTATGCTAAAGAAAGAGGCATTGATTTTGATGATACATTTGCCCCTACATGCTGAAGGACTACTATCCGTAGCATTTGAAGTGCACTTGGAGCTCATCATGGTGTAATATTTTGGACTCGTAGAGTGCAAACCTATTGCTACTCCCATGGAGACAGGTTTTGTTAGGGGAGCACTAGATTGTGCTCTCTGACCATAATAGACAAGATTTCGAAAATATACTTCTGATTACAAGAACATCCACATAGGGAAAATGATACAAGAATATGTGATTTATACAAGATGTCCCATAAACCGAGACTGATAGGTATGAATAACTTGACTAGAGATGATACAAGAGATCCCACAACCCGGTATCGTAAGTATGAAACAAGATATCTCGATTACAAGAACTCCCTTCTAGGAGGTGAAGTTGATACAAAAAAGAACTTGACAAGATCTCATACTGCAAGATTACAAGATGACAAAACAGGATGTCCAATAACTAGACTAGACAAGACTGGAAGAAGGAACAAGACAAGAACTGGAATTGGAACTTGGAGAGTACTTACTTAGTAGTCACCACTCCTTGAGCTCCCAAGACTGGTATTGGCAAGACTAAGAATGAATGTGGCCCAAGCCTCCTTATATAGGATTTCAAGGGCGGTTCTCAAGGGCATTTGCGAACTGATGATGTCATCAATGATGTCAAAAAACCTAACAAGACCTCTGGTTATCAGAATTCAACAAACAGACAGTTGATCTTAGGGTTTTGACAC
Organism: Ceratopteris richardii; assembly: GCA_020310875.1. Classification (NCBI taxonomy): domain Eukaryota; kingdom Viridiplantae; phylum Streptophyta; class Polypodiopsida; order Polypodiales; family Pteridaceae; genus Ceratopteris; species Ceratopteris richardii. The sequence goes on from CM035419.1 coordinate 165,514,773, forward strand.
ATTCCGAATGCATTGGAAGCATTATTTTCTCCTAACTCTGAACCAATCATGAGATATAGGGTTCACATGGAATCTAAAGTTGAGGATGGTTTCTTTGTCCATGACATCACCTCCCCCTCAAGGGATGAGTTCCACGAGGAGCAGTCATGTTCTCTGCTTTGGCTTCATTGGATTTCTCTTATGGAATTCTTGAACCTTGATTGATGCTCTCTAAAGGTTTTCTACAGGTTCCCAAGTACGATCACTGATATCATACCCTTTCCAATGAATAAGGTACTCCAATCTTCCTCAAGATATTCTCAAATCTAGGACATGCTTGACTTCAAATTCTTCATGATCATCAATCTCAATAGATGGTGAAGGACTAGTTCTCTCCCCCCTTAATGGTGAAATCTAATATGGTTCCAACAGGGATACATGGAAAACTGGATGTATTCTCATGGTACTTCGTAGCTGGAGCTTGAAGGTGATTGGATTGAACTTGACCAAGATGATGAATGGACCAAATCTTTGATGATCTAACTTTGCACAAGGCCTTGAAGTTTGCAAATTGCTTCTGAGTAACCATGCTTTATCCCCAATTTGATATGATGGATTCTGAACATGATGTTGATCTGCATAGTACTTATATTGTTCTTGAGCTTTATGGATCTCGTCCTTGAGTTCTTTGTGAATGTCCATCAAGTACTGGGCCTTGTCTCTGGCAGTTGGGTTCTTGACATGATTTGAGAGTTGTATATCCATCCTTGGATATTGTCCATAATTTGCAAAAAAGGGAGTCTGCTTAGTAGATGCATGAACACTATTGTTATGAGCAAACTCTGCAAAGGGTAAAAGCTCAACCCAATCATTTTGATGATAGTTGTTGGTGCAATGGAGATATTGCTCCAGGACTTGATTCACCCATTCTATTTGTCCATCAATCTGCTATGTGGATGATTTGTTGTAGATAGTTTAACTTGAACACCAAGCAGCTTGCAAAGATTGTTCCAAAAGCTGGATATGAAATGTGGACCTCGATCACTGAGAATATCATCAGACAATCCATGAAGCCTAAATATGTACCTGAGAAAAAGTCTAGTAGTGGATGCACCTATGATTGCCTTGGTAGTTGGAATGAAGTGTGCCATCTTTGTAAATCTATCCACAATAACAAGAATGGCATCATACTTATCTAACCTTGGTAGATCTGTGATGAAATCCATAGACAATGAAGCCCATGGCCTTTCTGGAATAGGTAGAGGTTGCAAGAGGCCATGAGGTTTATGTATGGGTACCTTAGATCTATTGCAAGTATCACAGGTTTGAATATATTCTTTGACTTCCTTCCACATCAGAGGCCACCAAAAGTCCCTTGATATGAGTTCTATTGTTTTATTCACTTCAAAATGTCCTGCTGCAAGGTTTTCATGGTGTTGTTGAAGTACTTGGATCCTGGGATTTCTTGGAGAGACATACAATAGGTTCTTATAGAGTAGTAACCCGTCCTTTTCCTGAAATTTCTTTACTTCTTGGAATTTTCCTTCTTGAGCTTTCTACTTAATGTTACAAAACAATTCATCCTGTGGTAGATTCTTACGGATCAAATGATTCAAGGCTAAACCTTCATGATGGTTTGAAGAGATAGCTGCTAACTAGAGATGCTTAGGCTTGGGTAATACACTCTCTTGTTGATCAAAGGCCTATTCACCCGTCTTTGGTGCAAGGTAAGATCTTCTAGACAGGGCATCTGACTGACATTGTTGACATCTTGGACGGTATGTGATGACAAAGGCAAATCTCAATAGAAAGTTACTCCATCGAGATTGCCTTCTATTAAGGATGCGAGTGTTCATAAAATACTCTAAGTTCTTGGGATTTGTATACACATTAACTTTGTGAGCTACTCCTTCTAGATGGTGATGCCAGGTATCAAATGTGTCTACTATGGCAAGAAGTTCTTTATCATGGATTTCATAATTAATTTTTGGAGGGGAAAAATTCCTTGAATCATATGCAACTGGATGTAGGTGTCCATCATCTCCATATTGGGATAGAATGGCCCCTAGGTCAAAGTCTGATGCATTTGTTTCTAGGAAGAAGGGTTTGCTCAAATCCGATGAACTAGAATTGGGGCAGTAGTGAATGCCGATTTCAAGGTCTGAAAGGGTTTTTCTTCTTCTTTGTTCCATGAAAATTTTTGAGTTTCATATAAGCTTGGTAAGAGGTGTCACAATCTTGCAGTAATCTCTAATGAATATCCTATAAGAATTGGCAAACCCTAGAAAACATTGTACATCTTGAACACACGAAGGTCGTTGCCAATCAAGGATTGTCTTAATCTTCTTATGGTCATAAAGATTCCTTTCTCTGATACAACGTACCCTAAAAACTCCACTTCTGTCTGATGGAAATAGCACTTCTCCAATTTTGCATATAACCCTTTTTCTCTTAGTTTCTCTAGGACTATCTTTACATGATATTCATGAAATTCTAGATTTTAGGAGAATATCAAGATATCATCAAGATATATTACCACAAAATCATCTGAATACTCTCGAAAGATATCATTCATCATATGTTGAAAGACTGCTGGAGCATTTGTGACACCAAATGGCATGACTGCATATTCAAAGTGTCCATACCTTGTTCGAAATGCTATCTTCCATTCGTCTCCCTCTCTGATCCTGACAAGATTGTATGCTCCTCGAAGGTCAATCTTAGTGAAGAACTTTGCATTTTAAAGGCATTCCAAGAGCTCTGATATAAGTGGTAGAGGATATTTGTTCTTTATTTTGACGTTATTCAAACCACGATAGTCCACACACATTTCAAGAGCTTCGTCCCTCTTCTTTACAAATAGGATAGGGGCTCCTGCAAGAAACTTCCAGTGTTTGATAAACCCCTTGGCTAGATTGGCCCCAAGGGTGGTTGTGCTCCCCCTTGAAGTTCTATGGCACAATCATAAGGTCTATGCTCTGGGAGTATATCTGCATTCTTTTTTTCAAAGACATCTTCAAACCCTTGGTATTGGTCAGGTAGCTCTATTGAATCATCTTTCTTGGGCTCTTGAGTTGGTATGGCATAGATCATATACATCGGTTCCTTCCTTACTGCATGTATGAAGGATTTGGCTCTAGCATATTTTGGGTTCTTTTGGATATCTCAACAAGTGATTTTATTATTCTCCTACTTAATTTCTGGGTTATGGTTCTTTAGCCACAAGATTCAGATAATAACCATGTTTACTGGACTCGATATTACATTGAAACATATGTTTGAATCATGGTCACCAAGGTGTACTCTAAATGGTATGGTTTCCATGGTTATACTCCTTGATGCTAGAGGTCGTCCATCTACTACTTCAGCTACTACTAGTTTGTTCTTCTGAGGTACTGGAATTCCATGTTTCTTCACGAGTCCCTCATCAATGGAACATGAGGAGGCTCCTGAATCTACCAGAGCTATAAGGGAAAGGGTCTTCTTAGACATGAATAACTTGACAGGGGCAAGACATGTTTCTACGGGTGTGGCTAGGATTATTAGACCCTTTCTTATATCATGGTCCACTTGTACGGTCTCTTTTACACCTCGACTTCCTCATTTCCCTGTTCTACAAGGGTGGTTGCGACTTTGGAGTTTGTTCTCATGTTGGGAAAATTACATGCAATATGGTCAGGTTTTCCACACTACAGACGTAACTTGTTATCCCTCCTTCTTTGTTTCTCTTCTGGTGTTAGAGGTTGGAACCTAGTTACATCTATCTGCATAGGTTCGGGCATAGACTCATCTCTAGGAGTGGGCTGGAAGGGTTTCCATTGGCAAGGTCTTCCTTCTACTTGTTTTTCTTGTTTCCTTTCAAAAAGATGGTGATCATATTAAATTGCTTGGTTGATGTATTCATTCAATGTCTTAACCTCTTGCATCATGAGTAGAATGTCCTTCACATAACCTCTTAAGCCCCATCTAAATTGGCTTATGAAATAATCTTTGTGCCAAGTGAGGTCACATATCAACTGCCTGAATTCTGATGCATAGTTAGAGGCAGGTTTCTTACCTTGATGTAGCTTCCAAAGTTTTGTTTTTGCCATTTGACGCATGTCTACATCTCCAAATGTGGCAATGAGCTCTCCATGAAACCCCTCATAGTCATGAATTACGGCCATATCCTTCTCCAAGATTGGGGTGAACCATGATAATGCTTGACCATAGAGCAAGGTTCCAATAAAACCGACCTTGTATGCATCATCAGGGTATCTATTAGGCTACATACGGATGTACAATTTGACTTGTTGCAAGAATCCTCGGAACTTTGTGTGATCACCATCAATCTTTTCTGGCATGCAGATCTTGGGTTCCCTCATGAAGGATGTACTAGGTCGTTGATTTACTTGCATACTCCCTTGATTTGTGTGAAGACTTCCGATTCGTTCTTGTAATTCTTGGAGGAGTGCACCTACATGCACTGGATGTCCCATCTCGACTTTTGTTTGTCGATGAGTTAGGTCTTCGACTTATTGTTGGAGACTCTAAAGTGATGCTACAATCTATTCATAAGCATTCTCCATGATGACTGGTCTTGGATAGAATTCACTCTTGCCAAAATGTCAGGGGAGCACTAGATTGTGCTCTCTCACTACAATAGACAAGATTTCGAAAATATACTTTTGATTACAAGAACACCCACGTAGGGAAAATGATACAAGAATATGTGATTGATACAAGACATCCCACAACCCGAGACTGATAGGTATGAATAACTCGACTAGAGATGATACAGGAGATCCCACAACCCGGGATCGTAAGTATGAAACAAGATATCTCGATTACAAGAACTTCCTTCTCGGAGGTGAACTAGATACAAGAAAGAACTTGACAAGGTCTCGTACTATGAGATTACAAGAGGACAAGACATGATGTCCAATAACTAGACTAGACAAGACTGGAACAAGGAACAAGATAAGAATTGGAACTAGAACTTGGAGAGTACTTACTTGGCAGTCACGACTCCTTGAGCTCCCAAGACTAGTATTGGCAAGATTGAGAATGAATGTGGCCCAAGCCTCCTTATATATCACGGGTAGTTCTCAAGGGCTATTACAAATTGATGATGTCATCAATGATGTCAACAAACCGAATAGGACCTCAGGTTGTTAGAATTCAGCAAATAGATTATCAATCTTAGGGTTTTGACACATTCCGGATGCATTGGAAGCATTAGTTTTCTCCTAATTCTGAACCAATCATGAGATATAGGATTCACATGGAATCTAAGGTTTAGGATTTTCCTTTGTCCATGATAGGTTTACAATTGAGTCTTCATGTTATTGGAGATGCACTTGATGTTGTTGTCTATTAGCAAGTTGGTGGATGCTCGATTCACTTATGCATTACTCAGCCAAACATTCAGTTTGTTGTTTCACAGACAAGCAAGTTTATGCATTGCCCATGTGTCAAGCATTGGTAGGTGGTTAAGTGCATCTTTCACTACTTGAGTGGTACCGGCTACTTGGATTGTTTTTATCCCAAGGAGGGATCACCACTGCCATATTTACATGCTTTTTCTTATTCGGATTGGGTTGGTTCCTATGACACTCATGTGTCCACTAGTGGTTTTTGCTTCATGCTTGGTAGCTCATGCATATCTTGGTTGAGAAAGAAGCTACCTACTATGGCCACTTCTAGTTGTGAGATTGAGTATAGGGAAGCTTTCACAACAACTCTTGAATGTGTGTGGCTCAGACACCTTATGGTTGATTTGGGTGTTGGTCAGTCTTCTTCCACCACCATCTTCACTGACAATAAGAGTGCATTAGCAATTTTGAGGAACCCTATGTTCCATGCTCGCACTAAGCACATTCAGGTGCACTATCATTATGTCAGGGAGAGGTTCCTACTATAGAGATCAATTTGGCATATGTATGCACACAAGAGAACATTGGAGACCTTTTCACAAAGGCTCTAACTAGGGAGAAGTTTGAAGCTTTCCACAAAGCTTTGGGCTTACTTCCTTTTGTGGATTGATTCCACATTGGTTGGAACTTCCTTATACATGAGTGCCAGCTCCTTGTTCACCACATCACTCCAGAGGGGATTTGTTGATATATTTGGGTAGTGATGTGTGTGAACACACTAGGACCGTTGGGGCACTTTTTTCCCTCTTTAGGAGCTTTCTTCCCTTGGCTTGTATATATGCCTATAACCCTAACTAGTCACTTATATTTGTACATTCTCTTGGTAATACATTCAATATTGTGTGTTTTTCTCCAAGATTCTTCTTCTTTATTGTGTTCTTTGCATGCTTGTGTGGACCTCAAACTCCAACATTACCAAAGATACATCAACAGAGAGTTGATGGTAGTCTTTGGAACCAACTTTGTAACATGCCATCTGCACCACTTGACAACTTTGAAAGCCTCAAGCATCCAAATGTATTCTCCAATCCAAGAATGTTCTCCGTTTTTCATATGGATGCTTTTGAGAAACAAGTGTTTTTAAAAGGAGAAACTAGATGTAAATCTCTCTTCAAACTAACAAAGAAGAATCTTAAGAAAATGAAGAGCAAAAAACCTCTTCGACTAGCCTTCAAGATGATCGTGGAGCTTAATTGTTGAAATTTGTTTCAGACATTATAACAAAGAAATCATTAAGATCGTCGAGAAAGTGAATGGTAAACATGTGTCCAATTGCTAGGGTAGATAGCTTGAAAAGCCTTGGAGTTGAATACATATGTACTCAATAAGAAAAGGAAATAGAGTTATTATTTTAGGGTTTATATTAGTATATATCCTTAGATGCATTTATAAATAGGCTTTTAGGATTTATCTATACATAAATACATAAACAATTAGGGTTTCAGACTTTTATATGACTACATGCATTGATAAATAAAACCCTTGGGAGATGATTGGTATTTTCGAGCATCACATGGGTAGGAGGTAGCTTGTGACGGTAGAAGAATCACCTTCCCTATGCAACATTAAAGCAAAAGCGGCCTCACAGGCACACTCACAAACCACTGTTCACTCAAATGAGTGGTTTTTTGAACTCTTGAGGACTGAATGCAAGATCATTTGCACACATTAAAAAATTTCATGACTTTGCTAATGCAAGTTATCTCACTCAAATGTTCTGTATATAGAAACATAAAAAAATAGTGTTTTAGGATTGATCCATTAAATATACAAAAATACATACATAAAGAAAGTAGGATTTAGGATTATTATATGTCTTAGAATAGTGTAACAACACAATCTTTATGAACTGGCAAGATCAGAATAAAGAGAAATTCAACTATATTGTCAAGTGCATACCACGCGAATATCAGCCTACATTAGGATCCATTAGAGCGCCATGAATGTTTGAAGCATCCTAGTGATATATATCGACATACATTTTTATGAGATTTTCCTAGACATGCATTACTTCATACATAACCTTTATTTCAGCCATTTACTATATTTTTTATATGTATTATGCAAACATCATTTTTATTTGAGACGTATTATTGTAGACATGATTTCTATGTATTACTTTAATGTTGTTTTATTTGTAGAAATGATTTTTTTCTCAAACATGTTTAGCTAAAACATCTATTATTTTTTTCTTAGTGATGTTAACCTCATTGATTGGTTCTACCATTTTTTATGACTTACTTGACTTGTTTCTAGAGTTGTATGGTATATATGAATGCATGTCCTTAGGTCTGTATATGTGTGCATGTATATGTATGTGTATACAATATATGTTTGTGAATTTGTGAGTGTATGTGTCTTAGGTTGATATGTGTGTATCCAAGTATACACACGTATGTCATATGATGTGTAGGTATGTATATGTGAAAGTGCACCAATTGTCAAATGTTTATGCAACTATTTAATGGTTTTTCGTTCCATTCAAAGATAGATGTTCCACTTAAACTCTCTTTATATATGTGCAATCCTACACAAGTCAACCTCTAGCAACATATTCTATTATCTTTATTGTATTTTTTATTGCTCATCTATGCATCTATTGATGCATCTATGGACATGACTACTGATGGGTCTACACATCGATTGAGGACACAAGTACCACTTTGTTATTGATGTGTTAACCCACTTTGCTACTGATGAAAAACCACTCATGCTATTGACACTACTATTTATTTGTATATATTCACTTCATTGATAGGTATTTTGAATCCCACATCAACTACACGCATGAGAAGACTAATAAAAGAGATACTTGCTTATTGTACTGCTGATTGTTTTTTAAGAGAAAAAATATAAATAAACTAATTATAAAGATACCCAACTCTAGGTATTGCCTCCATGTATCCTTTGTTACCGTTAGTGTCCATGTGAAAGGCCAAATGGCCACTGGACACTTCTTTGTACAACTGCATTTGTAAGACCTAAGAAGTCTATCTTCGTGCTCCCTGTGTACTGTGTTTTCTGTGTATTCTGTGTGAAGAGAGATGGTGGATGCAATCCAAAGATGAGTAGGTGCTGCTACAACCAGCTTCACACCAGCCAACTGAGACTTCAGAGTTGATTAGTAGACCCTTTAAGCTTCCTAAATCCACCAAAATATCAGCCAAGTACTTTGGAACATGTATCCCAAAAGTTTAAGTCAAGACAGACTAGTTCTGAAATGACTAGCTCCCAAAACTTGCTATTTTTGGACATACACCTGTGGGAAAAAAAGAACAGTGCTCTCAATTTGGAAGGAATTAGAGAACTTCCTTTTGGGCATAGAAAATAGACTTAGCAAGCTTCCCAATCCAAGTTAAAAAACTTCAAATGATGGACTGAGCACTGACAACAAGATTAATCAATTTCTGGAACATGCCCACCATTCTCGGGGCTCTGTAGAGATAGACCAGTGAGCAGTACAATGCAGATATCTCCAAAACTATAAATCCAATGACCTTGAAAATTGATATGCAGAAACTCGACAGTAAGAGCTATCCAACGCACATTAAATCACTGAAAAAAGATCCGTAGAACTCGAGATATGACCTTCTGAATGTACTGCTCTGAGTGAGTATAGCAGAGAACAAAACAGAGAAGTAAATGATGATAAATGTATAGATTCACATATGATTACAACCACATTGGCAATGAATCTTTGCACAATGGGAGTTAATGATAGTGCTATGGAGTAAGCTCTTCAATCTCTACAAAATGACATGAAGTGGTCACGTACAAGGCTTGCTAATCACCTCTTCCTTCTTGCTCCTTTTATAGCTATTCTTGGAGGGAGTTTTGAATTCGAATTCGAATGGCTCCACCTAAAAGTGATCCCCATAGTTAGGAGATATTCGCTCAGCTCAAAAAGTCGTGGGTTTTGGTAGTTAGAGCCACAAAATTGCTTTTACATCATGCATGAGGTAAGCCATCCTTTTCCTTTTTCTTTTTTCAATTACAAGAGATAAAAATGAACTCTTTTACAAGAGGTGTTCACATGACTACTCATGTGAATTACAAATGAGGATGATATCAAAATATCTCAAGCATGTAGGCTTGGGTAAAATGCACCAACAGCTCCCCCTCAATCCTAACATGCTTGGCCTTCAAATAAGTCTTCAATTGTCCTTGATTTCCTGCAAGCCAATCATCAACTTGAATCTACTTAATTTTGTACCATCAAGAGCTTTAGTCAACATGTCGGCACATTGCATATCTGTAGAGACATAGGATAGTTGAATATCCTTGCTCATTAGCTTCTCCCTTACGTAATGTTAGTGGACTTCAATATGCTTGGTTCTAGCATGGTATACCGGATTAGCTGCTAGATGTAGTGAGCTTGTGTTGTCACCAAAAATATGAGGTGTTGAAGAATGAAGTCCAAGATCTGTGTACAAAGACTTTAACCACATGATTTCTTGAGTTGCATTAGCCAAACCTCTATATTCAGCTTCAGTAGAAGATAATGCCACGGTTGGTTGCTTCTTCAATGACCAACAAATGATTTTTGAACCTTCAAATGATATATACCCGGATGTGCTTCTTCTATCATCTTTAGATCCGGCCCAATCTGCATTTGAGTAGACCTTTAGCTCAATATCTGAAGTATGTGAATAGAACAAACCTTCATTCATGGTCCCCTTTAGGTACTTGAGGACTCTCTTGGCCGCTTCCATATGTGGTCTTCTCGGCTTATGCATAAACTGACTCAATATGCTAACACTATAGCATATATCCACCCTTGTGAGTGTTGCATAGTTCAAACATCCAACCAAGCTTTGATAGCTTGTGATGTCTTCAATTGGCTCTCCTTCATAAGCACTAAGCTTATGATTTTGCTCCATAGGTGTACCTGCACACTTGGTATTTTCCATCTTGAACTTGACGAGCATGTCATGGACATACTTCCTTTGTGTGATGTATATACCTGAATCTGTGTAGATCAACTCCAATCCAAGAAAATAAGTGAGTGGTCCGAGGTCACTTATTTTGAACTCCTCCTTCATTTGACTCTTTACCTGTTTGATTCCTTCAAGATCATTGCCTGTGATAATAATATCATCAACATACACACATAAATAGATCACTTTAGATCCATTCCTCTTTATGAACAAAGAGGTATCCGCCTTGCTAGCTTTGAATCCTTGGTCCTGCAAATAAGTCACCAATCTAAAATTCCAAGCTCTTGGAGCTTGCTTCAATCCATACAAAGCTTTCTTTAGTTTGCATACATAGTTAGGATGATGTGCATCCTCATATCCAAGAGGTTGTGCCATATACACTTCCTCAGAAATCCATCCATCCAAGAAAGCATTCTTTACATCAAGTTGATAAAGATTCCAATTTCTAGATGCAGCAAGACTTATGAGAACCCTAATTGTAGGCATTTTTGCAACAGGAGAGAAAGTCTCCTCATAATCAATACCATGGGTTTGAGCAAACCCTTTAGCAACTAACCTTGCTTTGTGTCTATTTATACTTCCATCTAGATTCCTCTTGATTTTGTATATCCATCGAGATCCGATTATCTTCATAGATGGCTTGTTAGGTACAAGCTTTCAAGTGTCATTCTCCTTCAAGGCTTCCATTTCTTCATTCATTGCATCTCTCCAAGCTTTCTTGCTTTGTGCTTCTTCAAATGTGGTAGGTTCTTCATTGGTTGAATCCTTTGCAATGTAGATTGAGTGCTTGGTGACCAAAGAAGTATCATAACCAAACCTCTCTGGTTTCTTCTTCTCCCTTGAAGACCTTCTAAGTGGTTGATGTGAGCTCTCGGGTCCATATGTAGCATCCTGCATCTTTGCTTTTCCTTTGTTCTTCCATAGCTTTAGTCCTTCCAAGTCTTCTAGTTCAATCTCCAAATCACTTTCTTCAATCTGCTTTCGCTCCTTTGGTTGAAGTGATGGAAAATCTTCATCCAAGTCATAAGGCAGCTTCACTTTCTTGTCATCATCAAACCATGATTTGTTTTCATCAAAAATTACATCTCTACTCATATAGAAAATCCTTTATTGGTTGGATTGTACAATCTATATCCTTTTTGGTTTTGATCATAACCAATGACTACACACTTCTCTGCCTTGGGATCCAATTTCCCTCTTACTTGAGAAGGAATGTGAGCATAGGCTAAGCATCCAAAGATTTTGCAATGCTCTAGACTAGGTCTTCTTCCATTCCACACTTCATATGGAGTGGTTCCATCTAGTGACTTAGATGGAAGTCTATTTATGAGATATGTGGCTGTAGACACAGCCTCTGCCCATAGGTAGTTTGGCAATCCCTTTTCGTTGAGCATGGACCTTGCTGCTTCGACAATAGCTCTGTTCCTCCTCTCTGCTACACCATTGAGTTCGGGTGTATACCTTGTCGTGACTTCCCTTTTAATGCCTCTTTCATGCAAGAAGGCATCAAATTCAGAAGAGAAGTATTCTCCTCTACCATCTGATCTGAGTCGTTTCAAAGTCCTACCTGTTTGGTTTTCAACAAGAGAAATATACTTCTTAAAGCAATTAAACACTTCATCCTTGTGCTTCATGAAAAACAGAATGGTCCACCTGCTACAACCATCTATGAAAGACACATAATATCTTGAGCCTGATATAGGTGGCTCCTTACTTGGACCCCACACATCCGTGTGCACTAGATCCAAAGGATTTTGATACATATATCCTTTCTTATTGAAAGGTTGTCTATGAGCCTTGCCGAGTTGACAAGCTTCACACTTATAAATCATGTGTTGCCTTGTGATATTAGGCAAACCAAGTACACTTTGGTCCCTGCAAATTTTTTTGAGTGTCCTCTCACTAATGTGAGCAAGCCTTTTGTGCCATATCTCCAACTCTGTAAGAGTTTGAGATCCATAGCTAAACAAAGCTATGTTCTTTGTATCTTCCACTTCAAAAGTGAAAAGCCTTCCTGTCTTTTGTCCTTTGGCAATCCTTCGAAAGCCTTGCCTTGGGTCTTCAACATATGCTCCAAATCGATTGAATCTAACCTGCAATCCTTTTTCAACAATCTGTCCAACACTTATTAAATTTTTGGTAATTGTAGGGACATACAAGACTTTGCTTAAGAGGTTCATATTCCCATCTGATGTCTTCACATTACCTATCTTCTCCAGTGAGTGCTTTGTGTCATCTCCTGTCTGCACTTCATGCTTGTTATGAGGATCTTCCAAATCAGAAAGTAAAGCCACATTTCCTGCTACATGGTTCGAGCATCCCGAATCAATGTAAAATATGTGATCATCATCCTTACCCTTCTTCATTGATAGATTCATAATCAATAATGAATCTTCTTGAATCTGGTCTTCTGCATAGTTATTGTAATCTCTTCTTCCTCTATGGCCACTTTGATAGTTGTTGTTGTTGTTGTTGTAATTGTTGTTGTTGTAGCCTCCATTGTATCTACCTCTATTTGATCCATAGCCACCTCTATTGAATCCTCTTCCTCTTGAGTTCCTCGGGTTCCTGAAACATTCTTTAAAAGTATGAATAGATAAGCCACATATGTTGCAAGGTTGAGATGATTGGAATCTCCCCTTGCCTTGCTTTCCACCTCTGCCTCTTCCTCTAGCTCTTCCTCTACCTGCAAAGTTTGCTTGGAAAGAGCTTCCTTCATGTTCATTCTTCCTATTCTTTCACTTGTCCTTGACCTTAGCTTTATCAGAATATAAGGCAGAAGTTTGATTACCTCTTGAGGACTCACCACCTTTGCTAATCTTTGCTTCATGAGTGAAGAGTTGGCCCATGAGTGTGTTGAGGTCGGGTACATGCATATCCATGTATAAATCCATGGCTGTTGTGAATTACTCCCACTTGTCGTCTGCTTTGATTCCATTCATGATTTGTCTTATGATTTGCTCCTCTTCAATTACCTCTCCAATGCTTCCAAGTTGGTCGGAAATCTCCTTCATCTTTGTTACATAATCAGTCACATTTTGCTTCGGGCTTTTCTTCATTGTTGTGAACTCCATCCACAATTGGTTCTTCCTCGCTCGAGTGTTGGAAGAGAAGAAAGAAGCAAGTGCATTCCAGGTCTCTCTTGATGTCTTGCATCCCTTGACATGAGGTAAAAGAAAATCAAAGATTGAGTTTAGAATATAGGACCTTGCCAGTGCATCCTTCGAACACCAATTCGAAAGTCCTTCCACTTCTTCATGTGATGGTTGCCCTTTGTTCCTCATGGTTGGCATTGCTTCATCTCCGGATATGAATCCATATAGATTCCTCCCTTGAAGGTAAGCCTCCATCCTTAGAGACCATGCCGGGTAGTTGTTTCGATCCAATTTGTCAATTGTTGATGGAAATCCATCTCCCATGTTGCTTGACTATGCTTTGATACCACTGTGAAGAGAGATGGTGGATGCAATCCAAAGATGAGTAGGTGCTGCTACAACCAGCTTCACACCAGCCAACTGAGACTTCAGAGTTGATTAGTAGACCCTTTAAGCTTCCTAAATCCACCAAAATATCAGCCAAGTACTTTGGAACATGTATCCCAAAAGTTTAAGTCAAGACAGACTAGTTGCGAAATGACTAGCTCCCAAAACTTGCTATTTTTGGACATACACCTGCTGGAAAAAATGAACAGTGCTCTCAACCTGGAAGGAATTAGAAAAATTCCTTTTGGACATAGCAAATAGACTTAGCAAGCTTTCCAATCCAAGTTAAAACACTTCAAACGATGGACTGAGCACTGAGAACAAGATTTATCAATTTCTGGAACATGCCCACCATTCTCGGGGCTCTGCAGAGATAGACAAATGAGCAGTAAAATACAGATATCTCCAACAGTATAACTCCAATGACCTTGAAAATTGATATGTAGAAACTAGACAGTAAGAGCTATCCAAGTCATGTTAATCACTGAAAAAGAATTCGTAGAACTCTAGATATGACCTTCTGAATGTACTGCTCTGAGTGAGTATAGCAGAGAACAAAACAGAGAAGTAAATGATGATAAATGTATAGATTCACATATGATTACAACCACATTGGCAATGAATCTTTGCACAATGGGAGTAGAATGATAGAGCTATGGATTAAGCTCTTCAATCTCTACAAAATGACATGAAGTGGTCACGTACAAGGCTTGCTAATCGCCTCTTCCTTCTTGCTCCTTTTATAGCTATTCTTGGAGGGAGTTTTGAATTCGAATTCGAATGGCTCCACCTAAAAGTGATCCCCAAAGTTAGGAGATATTCCCTCAGCTCAAAAAGTCATGGGTTTTTGTAGTTAGAGCCACAAAATCTCTTTTACATCATGCATGAGGTAAGCCATCCTTTTCCTTTTTCTTTTTTCAATTACAAGAGATAAAAATGAACTCTTTTACAAGAGGTGTTCACATGACTACTCATGTGACTTACAAATGAGGATGATATCAAAATATATCAAGCATGTAGGCTTGGGTAAAATGCACCAACATTCTGCAACCTCTGTGTGGAGGACTGCGTGCGGCCTCAGGAGCTCGGTTTTCTACTCCGAGCATATCCTCGTGGAGCTCTCAAGAAGGAGAGTGCACTGTGGTGCATCGCCATCAAAATACTTCATTGGTATCAGAGTAGTTCGAGGCAAAAGCTTTGTTCCTTTTATGCGAGCAAAGCGAGCCCCCCCCTCCCCCAAGGCTTACGACTAAGGCAGCGACCAAGGCATAGACCTTGGCATACCTTGTCATCAGAGTCACCGAAGTCACCGTTGGCACCATTGGCTACGTGCGAGGGAGGACCTCAACGATCAAGGAATATAGAGGTTCCCGCTACTTCCCGGGAGGTCACCCATCCCAATACTGTTCCCCCCAGAGCTCGCTTAACCGTGGCAATCTCTTGCCACTAAGCTAAACTCTTGTGGTGTTTGAAGACGGGGAAAGACTAAGGTTGACATTACCTTGAACAAGTTTTTGGTCCCTCAAAGCTTCATTCTTTGCTTTCAAAGCCTATTTTTGAAGCATTTTTGGTGTGTCTTTTGGAGCCATTTTGGAGTACTTTCGCACATAGTTCTCTTCACACAGGTCCAAGAACATCAAGAAGAGTGTTCTTTGTACTTCTCAAACAATAAATATCAACCTTTGGGGCTGTATTTTTAGCCACACTCGTAAAACTACAAGTTTCTCGAGAGGCTTTCAGTTTTGGTGGGAGCAACCACTGCAAATTTATGCAGGTTTTTTAAGCCTAAAACATCAGAGTTGATAGACACTTGCAGGTGTTATTGGCTAGTTTTTGGGCTGTGTATTCAGCCATTTAGTGTCATTTTACTACATATATTGAGCACATACACACCATGTACACTTCTGTGGATACCGCTTATGTACGTCCATGTGGTCATTGATATAGCGGTTACGTTCTTTGCATAAAGCCTTTTACGTTTGATAAAGAGGGTCGTGGTGAGGTTTTCTTAACTGGGAGACACCCAGATGTCGGGGTCTCTTCGGTGATGCACGTGGAAGACTTACCCAGCCTCACCATAGGAGATGTATGATAGTTGTTCATAGGTGCTCGATAAGCTTAGTTGGCTTCTATTAATTAACCGATTATATGCAGTGGAGTCAGTGATTCACTATGCAGGTAGACATGTCAGTACTTGCAGTTTTATGATACTTTGACACTGGTCATATGCTAATTTTGTAGAGGATACTCTGGAAAAAAATTTCTAGATTTCTGGTTTAGTCAACTATACAGTGGTCGATTTACTCCTTGATACACTTATTTGTTGGTGTTTGGACTCTTCTAGCTCCATTATCATTCTATTCAGTCCTCTACCATCATGGCATCAGAGGTCTCAGGCACATCCGGTGGATCAGGGTCTAGTGCTAGTGTTCCGAGGAGGAGCTATAACTTGCAGGGCAAAGAACATTTTGAGATCCGAAAATTTGATGGCACAAACTTTGCTCTATGGAAGAATCAGATTAAAGATGTGTTGATTCAAAGGAGGCGATGGAAGCCAGTAAATGGGATTTCAAAGAAGCCTGCTGACATGGATGAAGATGATTAGGGTGAGTTAGATGAAATGGCCAAGTCTACCATTCACTTGCACCTGGCAGATAATGTTTACTTTACAGTATTAGATTGTGAAAGTGCAGAGGAGCTTTGGAAGAAGCTATGCAATACATATGAAAAAGAGACGGCATCAAATAAAGTGTATCTGATGAGAAAATTATATGACCTTCGTATGAAGAGTCTATGATGACATATGTGGAGCACTCTTGAGTGAGGAGATTTGTAGAAACTCTATGGTTGGCACTCAGAGTGGAGATGCATATAATGTTCATGATTCTTACCAAGGAAAGAATCAGCAATGTGGTAGGAGCAAGAACAAGGAAAAGAATGGTCAACAGAATAAGAATAGAAGTAAATCAAGGATGAGGGATATCGAATGCCATTATTGTCATAAGAAAGGACATGTGAAGAAAGATTGTTATGCATTAAAGAATGCTAAAGGTAAAGGACAGAATGTTGATGGGCATGTTAAACAGTTAACTCCACCATCTACTTCGACTATGAAGATTGAAGAAATTAATGTTATTTTTGATGATGCTCATGTGTTGACACTTGATAGTACTGTGCCATCTGAGGCACTTATGGCTGATTCTCTTTCCCACACCTGGCTGCTAATTCTGGTGCTTCTTTCCATGTGACACCACATAGAGAATGGTTCTCTAATTATGTAGCAAAGTCTCTTGGTATCGTGACACTTGGTGAATCTTACCAGTGTGATGTTGTGGGGATTGGAGATGTGGTTGTGCAGTTCATTGATGGTTCAAAATTTACTATGCATAATGTATGCCATGTACCTCAGTTATCATGCAGTTTGATGTCAGTTGGCCAACTTGATGACCTTGATTACAAGGTGGTCTTCTATGCTCAGTCCTTCTGTATATCAAAGGGCAATATGGTTATTGCAAAAGGCAGCAAAGTTGGCTCACTTTATCCTTTATTTGTATCACAGAAAGAACACTTGTTAGCCGTTATTGAACAACCTATGGCTTGTATTTGGCATGGTCGTTTGGGCCATATATCTCTTAGTGGAATGGAAAATCTTTCTCGTTCTGGCTACTTACATGTGTTATCTTTCTCTAATTTTTCCTTTTGTGAGCATTGTCGATATGGAAAGCAAACCAGAAATGTGCATAGAATGCACATTGACTCTTCAACTCAGCCTTTAGATCTCGTTCATACAGATGTGTGTGGTCCTATGCCCACTAGGTCCTTAGGTGGTTCTCTTTACTTTGTCACTTTCATAGATGATGCTACTATAAAAGTCTGGGTATATCCTATCAAATCAAAGGATGATGTATTCCCTACTTTCAGAAAATGGCTTGCTTCAGTTGAGACTGAAAAAGGAACTAAGCTTAAGGCTTTATGTTCAGATAATGGGGGTGAGTATACCTCACATGAATTCAGCCTTTTCTATCAGTCTAGAGGGATTTGTAGAGAGTTTGCAGCTCCTTATACCCCAATACAGAATGGTGTAGCTGAGAGGATGAATAGAACTATTCAAGACAGAGTATTCTCTATGTTGCATCATGCAAACCTCTCACAAGGTTTTTGGGCAGAAGTAGTATTGACTGCGGTTCATGTGATTAACCTTTCACCTAGTATTGCCAAATATATGAAAGTGGCACAAGAGTTATGGATAGGGAAACCACCATATTATGATCATCTTCGAGTTTTTGGGTGTGAAGCATATGTTCATATACCCAAGAATCTTAGACAAAAGTTGGACCATAAGTCAAAGAAATGCATTTTTCTTGGATATGGTCAAGAAGGACAATTTGGATATCGCTTATGGGATCCTAAAACAAGGTCAGTGATCAGAAGTAGTGATGTCATTTTTATTGAGTCTAAGATGCATAAATAGCACACTAAGGAGGTTGAAGTGAGAAGAGTGGTGTTTGGATACTAGTCCTCCGGTTAGCATGCATAAAAATGCTGCACATAGGGATGTTCAAGAGAATGTCCATTCAGATCAGTCTGCACATGTTCTTGTTTAGCAACCATTGAGATGTTCTGCACGTGTCTCACATCCACCTGATAGATATGTTCCAGGTTTAGATTTTGTTATGCTAACAGATGCCGGTGAGCCTTCTTTCTACAAAGAGGCTATGCAGACAGAGGATCATGTCAAGTGGGAGCGTGCCATGAAGAGTGAGTTGGATTCTATTCACAAGAATGGTACTTGGGACTTAATACCTTTGCCAATGTAAATGGGTATATAAGCTGAAATTCACATCAGATAGTGCTTCTCCAAAATATAAAGCACGACTTGTTGCAAAGGGTTTTAAGCAACAGCATGGTGTTGATTTTGAGGAAATCTTCTCTCCAGTGGTCAAGATGACTACTTTCCGCATGCTGCTTGGATTCGTTGCAATGGAGGACTTAGAGCTAGTCCAAATGGATGTGAAAACAGCTTTCTTGCATGGAGATCTTACAGATGAGATCTATATGGAACAACCAGAGGGTTATGTAGTTCTTGGCAAGGAAATTCTAGTTTGTAAGCTCAAGAAGAGCTTGTATGGACTTAAACAGTCTCCTAGACAATGGTACCAAAAGTTTTATGCTTTTATGAAGTCCCAAGGCTATTCTAGGAGCAATGAGGATCATTGCCTCTACACAAAGAGATGCTCTGATGGCAGCTTGATATGCTTGATACTTTACGTCGATGATATGTTGATTGCTAGGAAGTCCTCTTATGATTTGTCAATTCTCAAAAAGAAGTTGAGTTAGACATTTGATATGAAGGATTTGGGGGATGCCAAACATATTCTTGGCATGCGCATTACTCATGATAGGAGTAAAAGATGCATATACTTGTCTCAAAGTGAGTACATATCCAAAGTACTTCACCGGTTCAATATGCAGGGTGAAAAGGCATTGAGTACACCTTTACCCACATATGTGAAACTGAGCAAGGATGACTGCCCCAAATCAGATGAGGAAAAGGAATTCATGACCAAAATTCCCTATCAGTCTGTTGTTGGTAGTCTCATGTACGCTATGGTAGCTACAAGACCAAACATTGCATTTGCAGTGGGAGTTGTGAGCAGATATATTTCTAATCTTGGTAAGAAACATTGGGAAGCCATCAAGATGATTTTGAGATATTTGAGTGGCACTAAGGACAAGTGTCTATGCTTAGGTAGAGGGAAAGATTCTGGCTACACAGATTGTGACTGTGCTGGTTGTGTAGACAATCGTAAGTCTACATCAGGGTACATTTTTCATTTTGTTGGAGGTGCTATCTCTTGGAGATCTCGTCTTCAAGAATATAAAGTTGTTTCCACCACAGAAGTAGAGTATGTTGCAGCAAGTGAGGCATGTAAGGAAGCATTGTGGCTTTCTCGTCTTGCTTGTGATATGGGTTTACCTCAGCATGTACCTCGCTTGCTCAGTGATAGTCAGAGTGTCATTGCTTTGGCTAAGAATCCGGTCTATCATGCAAAGACCAAGCACATTGAGGTGAGGTATCACTTCATTAGAGATTGCTTAGCCACTAAGAGCATTACTCTTGAGAAGGTTCACACTCGAGATAATGCTGCAGATGCTTTGACTAAAGCTCTACCACAAGATATATGTAAGGAGAAGACTTTGGAATGGTAATATGAACTTACTAAGCAGAGTACTCTATGTGCCTACTATTACCAAGAATCTCATGGCTGTGAATTCAACCTTTCTAGTGCCATTTTATTGCATATATTGAGAGCAGTAACACTATGTATGCTTTTATGGATACCACTTATGTATGTCCACGTGGTCATTGATATAGCAGTAATGTTTTTTGCATAAAGCCTTTTATGTTTGATAAAGAGGATCGTGGTGAGGTTTTCTTAACTGGGAGACATCCAAATGTTGGGTTCTCTTGAGTGATGTAGGTGGAAGAATTATGCAGCCTGACCATAGGAGATGTATTCTAGTTGTTCATAGGTGCTCAATAAGCCTAGTTGGCTTCTTTAAGGTAATTTATTATATCCAATGGAATCAGTGATTCACTATGCACATTAAAATGTCACTACTTGCAATTTTATGAGATTTTGACATTGTTCATATGCTCATTTTGCAAAGGATATTGTGGCAAAAGTTTTCTAGATATTTTGCTTTTGTCAACTATACAGTGGTCGATTTGCTCCTTGATACACTTCTTGATGTGAGCACATTTATGCTCACATAATCCTTTTGTTTGGTCATTACTATTCATTAATTCATTTTTTTGGGAAGATTGTTGAGTTTTTTCCTAGAATTTGACACTTGGTCATACTTTTTTGAGCCTTAACAATGTTTGGACTCTTCTAGCTCCATTATCATTCTATTCAATTCTCTATCATCATGGCATGAAAGGTCTCAGGCACCTCTGGTGGATCAGGTTCTACTACTAATGTTCCAAGAAGGAGCTATAACTTGTCAGGCAAAGACCATTTTGAGATGCAAAAATTTGATGGTACAAACTTTGCTCTATGGAAGAATCAGATTAAAGATGTGCTAATTTAAAGGAGGCAATGGAAGCCAGTAAATGGAATCTCAAAGAAGCCTTCTAACATGAATGAAGATGATTGGGATGTGGATGAAATGGCCAATTCTACCATTTGATTGCACCTGGTAGAAAATGTTTGCTTTATAGTATTGGACTATGAAAGTGCAGAGGAGCTTTTGAAGAAGTTATGCAATACGTATGAAAAATAAACAGCATCAAATAAAGTGCATGTAATGTGAAATCTATATGAACTTTGCATGAAGGACATAGATAGTGTTGATGCTCATCTAAATGAGTTCGATGCTATATATGCACCTTGCCATCATCATGGGATACATTTTGCACGACTATTTGTAATAGTGCATCTGGTGGTAAACTAGTCTATGATGACATATGTGGAGCACTCTTTAGTGAGAAGATCCGTAGAAAATATATGGTTGGCACTCAAAGTGGAGATGCATATAATGTTTGTGATTCTTACAAAGGAAAGAATCAAGAACCTAGCAAGAGTAAGAACAAGGAAAAGAATGGTCAACGGAATAAGATTAGAAGTAAATCAAGGAAGAGGGATATTGAATTCCATTATTATCATACGAAAGGACACATGAAGAAAGACTGCTATGCATTAACGAATGCTAAAGGTAAAGGGTAGAATGTTGATGGGCATGTTAAACAATTACCTGCACCATCTACTTCAACCATGAAGATTTTAGAAATTAATGATATTTCTGATGATGTTGATGTGTTGACGCTTGACAGTACTCTACTTATTGAGCCTTTTATGGCTGACTCTCTTTCCCACACATGGCTACTAGTTTTTGGTGCTTTTTTCCATGTGACACCACATAGAGAATGGTTCTCTACTTATGCAACAAAGTCTCTTGGTACTATGAGACTTGGTGACTCTTACCAATGTGATGTTATCGGAATTGGAGATGTAATTGTGTAGCTCATTGATGGTTCACAATTTACTATGCATAATGTATGCCATGTAGGTCAGTAATCATGTAGTTTGATGCTAGTGGGTCAACTTGATGACCTTGGTTACAAGGTGGTTTTCTATGCTCAGTCCTTTCGCATATCAAAGGGCGATATGGTTATTGCAAAAGAAAGCAAATTTGGCTCACTTTATCCTTTATTTGTATCATAGAAGACCACTTATTAGCTGTTCATTATATTGAGCCTATGACTTGTATTTCGCATGGTTGTTTGGGCCACATATCTCATAGCGGAATGGAAAATGTTTCTTGTTTTCAACTCTACCTTAAGATCTCTTTCATATAGATTTGTGTGGTTCAATGCCCACAAGGTCATTAGGTGGTTCTGTGTACTTTGTCACCTTCATAGATGATGCTACTAGAAAATTCTGGGTATATCCTATCAAAATGAAGGATGAGATATTCCCTACCTTCAGAAAATGGTTTGCTTTAGTTGAGATGGAAAAAGGAACTAAGCTCAAAGTTGTACGTTCAGATAATGGGGGTGAGTATACCTCACATGCACTCAACCTTTTTTGTCAGTCTAGAGGAATTCATAGAGAGTTTATCGCTTCTTATACCTAGTAACAAATGGTGTATCTAAAAGGATAAATAGAACTATTCAAGATAGAGCAATTTCTATGTTGCATCCTGCAAACCTTTCACAAGGCTTTTGGGCAGAAGTAGTATTGACTATAGTTCATGCAATTAACCTTTCACCTAGTACTACCAAAAGTTTGAAAGTGACACAAGAGGTATGGACAAGGAAGCCATCATATTATGACCACCTTTGAGTTTTTGTGTGTGAAGCATATGTTCATATACCCAAGAATCTTAGACAAAAGTTGGACCACAAGTCAAAGAAATGCATTTTTCTTGGATATGGTCAAGAAGGACAATTTGCATATCGCTTATGGGGTCCTAAAACACGGTTAGTGCTCAGAAGTATTGATGTCATTTTCAATGATTCTAAGATGAATAAACGCCCCATTAAGGAGGTTGAAGTGAGAAGAGTGTTGTTTGAGGATACTAGTCCTCTGATTAGCATGCATAAAAATGTTGCATATAAGGATGTTTAAGATATTGTCTAATCAAATCATTCTACAAATGTTCATGTTTAGCAACCATTGAGATGCTTTGCACATATCTCACATGCACCTAATGGATATGTTCCAGGTTTGGATTTTGTTATGCTAACATATGCTAGTGAGCCTTCTTGCTAGAAAAAGGCCATGCAGACAAAGGATCATGTCAAGTGGGAGTGTGCCATGAAGAGTGAGTTGATTCTATTCACAAGAATGGTACTTGGGATTTAGTACCTCTACCAAAGGGCAGGAAATCTTTACCATGCAAATGGGTATATAAGTTGAAATTCACATGAGATAGTGATTCTTCAAACTATATAGCACCACTTGTTGCAAAGGTTTTAAGAACCAACATGGTGTTGATTTCGAGGAAATCTTCTCTCCAATGGTCAAATGATTACCCTTCAAATGTTTCTTGGATCCATTGCAATGGAGGACTTAGACCGATTCCAAATGGATGTGAAAACTGCTTTCTTGCATGGAGAACTTACAAATGAGATCTATATGGAAGAACTAGAGGGTTATGTAGTTCTTGACAAAGAAATTCTAGTTTGTAAGTTGAAGAAGAGATTATATGGACTTGAAAAATCTCCTAGACAATGGTACCAAAAATTTGATGCTTTTATGAAGTCTCAAGGCTATTCTCGAAGCAATGGGGATCATTGTCTCTACACAAAGAGATGTTTGAATGGAAACTTGATATGATTGATACTTTATGTCAATGATATGTTGATTGATGGGAAGTCCTATTATGACTTGTCAATCCTCAAAAAGAAGTTTAGTCAGACATTTGATATGAAGGATTTGGGGGATGCCAAACATATTCTTGGCATTCGCATTACTCATGATAGGAGTAAAACATGTATCTACTTGTCTCTAAGTGAGTACATATGCAAAGTACTTCACAGGTTCAATATGCAGGGTGGAAAGGCATTGAGTACACCTTTACCCACATATGTGAGATTGAGCAAAGATGATTGCCCTAAATCAGATGAGGAAAAGGAAGTCAAGACCAAAACTCCTTATCAGTTTGTTGTTGGTAGTCTCATGTATGCTATGGTAGCTACGAAACAAGACATTGCATTTGTAATGGGAGTTGTGAGCACATATATGTCTAATCTTGGCAAGAATCTTTGGGACTAAGGAAAAGTGTCTATGCTTGGGTAGAAGGAAAGCATCCATTATCAGTTACACAAATTCTAATTATGTTGGTTGTGTAGACAATCATAAGTCTACATCAGGGTACATTTTTCATTTTGTTGGATGTGCTATTGCTTGGAGATCTCCTCTTCAAGAATGTACAGTTGTTTCCACTACAAAAGTAGAGTATGTTGTAGCAAGTGAGGCATTTAAGAAAGAATTGTGCCTTTGTTGTCTTTCTTGTGATATAGGTCTACCTAAGCATGTACCTTGTTTTCTTAGTGATAGTCAGAGTGCCATTGCATTGGCTAAGAATCTAGTCTATCATGCAAAGAACAAGCACATTGAGTTGTAGTATCACTTCATTGGAGATTGCTTAGCCACTAGGCATATTATACTTGAGAAGGTTCATACTCCATATTATGCTCCAAATGCTTTGACTAAAGCTCTACCATAGGATAGCTTTTAACATTGTTGTCACTTGATGGGGGTTGCTTGATCCATGATCTTAGACATTTACTTGTATATTGTGTATCATTCCCCTCAGGTGGGAGGTATAGTTTGTATACTTACACTCTGGTATTCTTTATCATTGTTTATTTTTCTCCCATAGACACTTTGGCCATATTGGCCTTTAGTGGGATATTATTACGTTAGTGTCCATGTGAAGGCCAAATGGCCATCGGACACTTTCGTATATGTTCTTTAATAAAACATATAGTGGTTTGCTTATCCACAAACTATAAGTTTGATCACATTTTGTAACACCCAAGAAATCGGTGTTTGTGCTCTGTGTGTATTGTGTTTTCTGTGTATTATGTAACTCAATGTGGAGAATTGTCTGTGCCATCTAGATCTAGGTTTTTTACATCAATGGTATCATCATGGATCTCTCAAGAAGTAGAGTCCATTGAGGTTGATTGCTATAAAAATACTTCAAAGCCGAGATGAGACATGTCACTCTAACACAATGGCGAGTACCACCATGAGGATTCCACCTCAAAATTGTCAATCAAGGGAGATGTGAGGATGTTATGATGACCTCGAGCAAGTGGGATGCACACGTGCATGAGTGAGAAGCACACAAGCATGCACACACATACGCACTTTTGGCTTCAACAAAATGGAGTTGGAAATATCAAAAATGATATTTGCAATGTGAATCACTCTTGTTTAAAGTTTTGAAAATTTTATTAGGCCTAATTTTCTAGTTGTCATTGACTCCCTAGTCTACTTATTCCTCCTTGTCTTCGACTCCTTTGAATTAGGCTTCCTTGATGGGTAAGTCCACCTAGGCTACTCCCTTGACTACCAACACCCCTCCTCTTTTGTGTATGTCATCCTTGATAGATCCTTGTTGTGGAGGGAATATGGCATAGTGTTGAAGTACATCTGTAGCCAATTCATTTTCCTTGAATCAGAGATCACCGGCAAGATCGGTCATTAGTGTGTCCCAATCTATGGTTGCTAAAACCTCTAGATGTGTCATATGCAATTGATATGCATGAAGAGCTTGTTCAATGATCCAAATGGGGAGATTCATGGCCTTGTTGTTTGTCTCTACCAGGTACAAACTAAACCAAATCCTTTTGTGTGGTTGTTGAAAATGATCTTGCACAAAAAAGGCCAAGTGTTGCATGCAAAGTTTGAGTGGAACCACAATGCTTAGATTCATCACATCCATGTATTTAGGCTTAGTGCGATTTTGGTTTTTCATATTATCTAGTACCATGGTCTCCTTTTTTTTAGGAACATGCATTCCTTTCATGTCAAGGGCCTTTAGAACTAAATTAAGAGAGAGCCTAAACTTCACATTGCTACATGTGAGGGATGGAATGACAAAAGTTCTTGGTACATTCTTCACATTAATTGATTGTAATGTGTTGATCAGATAATTACATAGCATAAATTTTGGTTTGGGTAATTTTGCACTAAAGCATTCAGCTAACCTTGCTTTCTATCAAATGGGTTGAACCTCCACAATCTTCTACAACTGCTCAAACTCTCAAGTGAAAATTTAATACTTGCCCCATACATTATTGAGCTCACACTAAGCTTCCAAGATGTAGGTGGCATCCCCTAGAGGTCCTTCCATTTTCTTGAATCAATGGGAGTGAGAGTTGACCCTTTTTGTGTGTCCTATGGGGGGGGGTCTTGGATGGGGATGATTCACAACTACAGAAGTGCTTCAGGTCTTTCTTTAGGATATTTAGAGATAGGCAAAGTGCCAATGTCAGATGCTCAAAGACAGGCAAAGTTCCAATGTCTATTGCTTGGGAGCTAGTGCCCACTTCAGCCATGGATTACTATGGTAAATGAAGTGCTTTGTAGATCAACCAAAAGAAGAAAACCAATTTAGTATTTTATCAAAAACATGATGATGCCTTGTTCCCTTTACAATACCAACAAGATGCTCTAGAGCCCTTGTGAGTATAGATAATGATTTTGTGAGTAATTTTTGAAGTTGATGTGTGTGAGACTTAGTGTAGTTAGTGTGTACCTAGATGCATACTTGGATAATGCATTGAGCTCCACATGCTTCTACTATTATATAAAGATTTTACAAGGTTGGATTGGGTGGTTTGTTACAAGATTTGAATATCCAAACTTCTCTTATGGGATTAAAAATTTTACATTTTGGCACATATACAAGGTTTAAAGATGACATGAATTGTTCATGGGACTTTTTAGGTACCCATTTCCAAGTTACTCTAGGATTGACTTTATAGGATGATGTGGTTACAATAGCTTTCATTGTAGGTCTTTGGGGGTTGATATTGATTAGTATTGAGTAAATCCTAAGAGCTTATGTGTCAAGATCTGAGCTCGTAAATAGGTCTTGGTCACTCAAATTTTCCTATGATTGTAGTGAACCTTCATCAACAACTTTGGTACCCAAATGAAAAGTGCTTTTTGCAAATGAGATCTTTGATGTGTTGCAACTAGTTTCTTTGGCTTCTTTAGCTTCTTCTTAGGTAAAGGTTGTGCCAGCATAGGAGAAATCTAGTGCTTGCCCTTTTGTACCCAAATTTGCTTTATGCCATGAATTGCTTTGCTTCTTGTTGTTTCCTGCCTTCTTGCTTCATCAGTCTTCTTGGGATGCTTGACTTGCTTCTTGGGTCAAGATATTGACACTAGAGTAGTTTTTGGAAAACAAGGAAGCTCCATTGTCTTGCACGCTTATTCTTCAATATTTGAACCCTTTTGCATTCACATAGCTTTGGACAATAATAGCATCTCTTTCTTCGTGATTAATCTTAGAAGGACTACGAGCATCGATGATTTCTAGATCAATGATTGTTCCATTATATCATGATGAACTGCTCATTTACCTAGATTATAAAGAAGTCCACTTCTTAGATTTAAGTTAACTGCATGATCATAGATCCAATCTTGACTCAAGAAAAAAAAAATTAGTGAGGTCTTTATCATGGCATACTAGTGCTTTAGTTGTTATTGGGACATCTTGAATGGAGATTGGAAGCTCCACGTCACCTATGCAAGTGGTTTCCACTCCTAAATCAATCAATGCAAGTGGTTTCCACTCCTAAATCAATCAATGGAAGAGGTTTCCACTCCTAAATCAATCAATGCAAGTGGTTGCACCTCCTAAATCAATCAATGCAAGTGGTTCCACCTAAATCAATCAATGCTCTGATTATCTTAATAATCATGTCGTGTCCTAATTCTAATGAGATGAAAGGATGTTTATTATTGATGCGATGAGAGTTAAGTCCTTTTAGCCTAGAAAATAGCCATGTGATATCTCACGGATTCAACATAAGAGTGATAATTCATATTTCTAGGTTGATACATGCCTCATTGTCTTAGCTTCATTCATCTAATGCACTCTAAGACGTCTACTTGTGCTTATTCATGTATCCTTAGCTCTTATTCTTTGTGCCTCTTAGCCACATTGAGTCTACTTAACATCTCCTTTGTCAAAAGCTCTTGACAAAGTTTGAATCTAAATCCACTTATGTAGTTTGGTAAGACATCTCCCTCTAAGGTGGCTAATTTGATGGCTCCACTCATAGATATCCTATTCATGATCTTCACTCCATAGGCATGCTTCTCTATTTTTTGTGAATGTTGCTTTAGAGTGTACACCAACACCAAAATCACTAGGTTTTACACATGTATCCTTCACATGGGCATCAAAGTATGCTTTTTGTCTTTTGTTTGCAACATATCTGCCCATAATTGCAATCAATCTAGTTTCACCTAATTTTTCTAGGTCTAAGATCCTTGAAGGTAATGCATGATTAGTACATTGATGCTCTTGTTCCACCTTAAGTGTGGGTATCAAAAAGTATAGTGGGAGCACACCATTCTAGCTAAACACCATCTGAAATAGGGTGGCATTGATTACCATTTTATACGCAACTCAATATGCCCAAATAGCATGGTGAAGCTCTTTATCCCAATTAGAATGCTTGTTATTAACGAGCTTAGTCAAAACAATACATAGGATCTTGTTCGTGTTCTCACCCTATCCATTTCCTTGTGGGTGATAGGGGGCAGACTTCTTGTGAATGACCATGAAAACTTGCAAAAGATATTCAATGACCTCATTCAAGAAGTGAGTGCCACAATCATTACCAGTTCTATTGGCAACCCATATCATGTCAATATGTTTTTGAATAAAAAGCTTGTTGTGGTTTGTGCATCATTCTTCCTCTAAGTTGCTTTTACCTCTACCCACTTAGTTAGATAGCCTATTGCAACAATGATATACTTGACATGTGAACTCTTGGCTGGAGGATTAATAGGACCTACAAAGTCTATTCACCACTTTGAGAATGCACATTTTCCCATCATGGTTCTTAGTGGCAACTCATCCTTATATATGGGATTTTGAGTTTGTTGATATGTGGCTTACCTCTTCACATAGGTATGTGCATCTATGTGAATGGTAGGCCACCAGAAATGTTTCTCTAGCACAATGGTGAGAACCACGTTAAGAAGCTCCACCTCCTTAATGTCAATCCGCGGAAGAGATAAGAGTAATATGAAGATCGTGAATGTGAGATGAAGTGAGAGTGAAGGTGAGAAGCATGGAGATGCACACACACATACACACACACAACGAAGAGACAAGCAAGACACAATGGAAGGTGAGAATTAGACTCTATTGCTCAAGAACACTCTTACAAGCTCCAAATAGCTCTAAGCTCACACTAACCAACCTCAAAAATGAGCTCTCTAGCTCTTTTTATAGATTCTAGACTAGTTTTGACCGGTTTCACATCTAGTGACCAGCATAGTTAAAAAATTGGTCCTAGATGCTATTTGAAAGGGTAAACGGTGTCTAAAATAACCAAAATTGGTACACTCATTCTACCTAAGCTCCTCAAGATCAAGGACTCCTCGGCTTGCAGAAAATGGAGCTATAAATCGAAAAAAGGGTTTTTCTATGTTACATATGTTACAAAAGTGATGAAAATCACTGTTGGAGGTTTTGAAAAGTATTTATAAAACATAATTCTTTGAAAAATTGATTCGACTGACTCCTTGCTCTATCTTTACATGCTTCCGTGTCTTCTATGCCTCTGGCTACTGCCAACACCCCCCTCCCTCTCGCTTCTATCATCCACGACAGAACCTTGTTGTGAGGTCTGTCGGATATAGTTCTGGAGTAGTTCCTGAGCGAGGGTGTGTTCTGATATACGAATTCCTCAGGCCAGATTTGCCTCAAGTTTCTCCCAATCTATGGGCTGCGGTTCATCTGATGGTGGGAGTCGATAATGCGTGGAATATACCATCTGTTCACAGGCAAATAATTGCAAGAGGTGTGTAGGCCTGCTGATGAACACTTCTGAATGGTATTCCCAGAAACCGGTTGTGAACATTTCTTCGAAGGTTTGCTTGTAGCACGCCGGTAGGTATTTAATTCTGCAATGCCAGGCGTAACATACCCGTAGCGATGGCGTTGTACTCATATCATATGCAAGATCTACATTGCCATGCTTCAAAGCCCGGGGTGTTTACATGAGGTGCCTTGACGCGTCGAAAGACTTTGAAAACCATTTGCATCATGTCAAATATCTTGACAGTCATGTGCGCTGCTACATCATCCATATGTTTTAAGCGAGGGAGCCAGTGGCAAATCGTTGCCATCATGTATCCAACTGTTGGTAGTTCTATGGGTGGCTTGAAATATGGGTAATTTAACCAATCCTAGCATTGCTTGTTATTCTGTACTTTAATAGCAAATGCCTTCCAGGAGCGACGTCGTGGCACTGGTCCCCAACATGGGTTGTACTTTAAGTGTAATGGTGCCTTAACCCATGTACTCATCATTTCTGGATATTTTTGTAATAAATCTTTGCGCCAATTTGGTTGATAGATTTCTCCTCGCTGCGCATCCAGTGGCAAATCTTCAGGCTCAAACTGAGTAGCATGAGATGGTTTCTTGCCTGTTTCTTTCTCTATGGCCAACTGATATTCTGCCATTAACATAAAATACGGTTTGTACTGTAACTCATGCCCAGATATGTATGTGCGAGGGGCCAAATGAGCAAAGTAGGGGGACTGTAAAATGCGTTCTTCAATCATCACCATTGCGTGTAACTGCGCCTCTACCCTTGCTGAGTGGGTTGTTCCAAGTTCTTCAATCGTTTTCATCCATGCGGGAGTTGGAAGTTTGAAAGTCGTCTCGCCTTCGGCCGTGACTCGTCCGCCTGGGATGGGTTGGGGTTCATACGCTTCTTGAAAAGTTTCTTCCACCAAATGGTTACGGTTTCTTCCTCTGCTGGTAGTTCCGGTGGGGAGTTTGGTCTGGGTGGTGCTTCATATACAGCTATCCTTGATTCAAGAGTTGATAGCTGGGCCCGTAATGTGTTGAGTTCCTCTAAGATCGCAGGAGAAGGGTCCGTAGGAGCTGGTAGTCCTTGTTGTATTGGTGCTCTTAGTTGGAGTAGTTTATGATCTTCTTTCAACTTCTGATATTCCTCGTTCATGTTGTCATATTCGTCTAACAATCTGACATGATCATCTAGCAACATTCTCATAGATTCAGAGGGCATGGCCTTAAAACGTCTGAGGCTTAACGGTTGGTCTGGCTGATCTAGAGCAGCTTCTAAATTTTCTCGGTTCTGTTCTTGTAAGCGTTGGTTCTCTTCTTTCGCTACTGCCAAGTGTCATCTGAGAAGTCCCATGTTCCTAGTGAGCGTTGTGTTGCGAATCGTCTGGGCCCTTAACAAATTATGATCAGTAGTGGCTTCTTTGGTCTTTTCTTCACTCTCTAGTTCAAGTTTATGATATGCCTCTCGTAGCTCTTGGTAGCAAGTATTCAATGAGGCATTCTTGATGGTTAGTGAATTAGCTTCGATTGTAAATCATTGGTTTTCTTCTGCAGCGCTTGATAATTAGTGCCTAGAGATGAAAATTCATCTCTCACTTGAGTCATGCATGTGAACATTTGTCGGAATGCAGTATCTACAGTGGGTGATAATATTAATGGTGTGCTAAGTGAAGATGCAGTAGGTGTAGATGCAAAGGGAAGGGGGAAGGGGGGTGGGAATGCGGATGTCGTGGTTATTGTGGAAAAAAGTGAAGTGCCTAAATATGATGGTGCAATAGTGGAGGTGAGTGTTGGTGCGGTGGGTGGTGAGATGTCCATGTCGTTGGACGTGGTGTCAAGTGCGGTGACTGTGAATAATGGCGTGATAGTGGGTGCTTGTGTGGGTGTAAATACAGGGTTTACAAAGGTTGAAGAATAAGTTACACTTGGGGTCTCTTGTATGCCTTGGTGGAAAGGGAAAAGAGGAATTACGGTGGGTCTGGGAGGTGAGACTGGGGAGAAGGTTAATGGAGGTGGGAATGGAAAAAAATGTCTTGGAGGTGTGGGGAAGGATGGGAAAGATGGAGGGAGAAACAGACCGGATAGGAAGGTGGATATCCTAGGAGGTAAACTAGGTTGTGTAGGTGCGGAAAGGGTTAGAGGAATGGAGGCAACAAAAGCTGCTGCAAGTCCACTGTTAAAGGACGGGGATGGGCCGGGAAAAGAAGGGTGTGCAGGGGAGACTGGATGAATGGGAGCTGAAGGGGGTTTTGTTGGGGTGATGGGTACTTCAATCGAAGCTGTGGTATGTACAGTAGTGGTGTGGGGTGGGGAGTCAATGAGGATCGCTTCTTCTGCCTCAAATCGTTCTGGAATTAAGCATGCTTCTCGAGCCTGTTGGGATGATTGAGCACCTGTCGATACTCGAATGTATTTGCCCGGTTTTGATAATAGTCGTACTCGTCGGGGGTCATATTGCGGTAATGGTTTCCTCTGCAAATATCTTAATGCTTCGGTAGATCCTACTGATTTAACAAGCTCTTTGAAACCTTTGATGTATACCTCTTCGAAACCGCCTGAGACAAGTTCTTGTTCTACGAGTGCTTGGCTCTCTTCCTCAATTAACTTCTTACGAGCCCATACTTTTTCCATGGTGCGGTATAATTTTTTTATTGCGAGCGTATAAGTTGTTGCTTCATAGGTTTCATCTTCATGTGTACTAGTATCACCTTGGGTGTCCGTTTGCTATCCTTGGCTGTCTCTTTGCACATTTTCTTCGGAGTCATGAGTGCCTTGGCTGGCTTCATCGTCTCCATCATCTTCATCTGTTTCTGTCCTTTCGTCGTCTGAACTCGATACTACCTGTCCTTGTGGTTGATCAAGGGGAGTGGTCAGATAGCTCGGTCGTTCGTATTCTTGAGAGAAGATTTGTCCTTCAAAAAACTGAAATTCACTTGAAAAGACATCCTGCATCTCGAAATCGAATGTTGTGTCTGTTGGTTCTGTTTCCAAGTTGGGTATTGGAAAAGAAAATGCTTCCGCGCCAATAGTGGTGGGAGCTTCTGCTGCAGTGGTAGGGGGTCCTGGGGCTGTGGCTACTTGAGGAGCGACTGTACTGGTAGTGCCCTCTGTTATGATCGGTCGTAATAATCGTATACGAATGGGTTGTACAGCTAGAGTGGCTTCTGTCGGAGACTGTTCAGGCGATGGTTGAGGTGACGGTGATTCAGGAACCTAGAGGCATGGAGAAGTACCTCTCATACGCTTTCCTGCACGTCCTTTGCTAGCCTTCCTAGCTTTCTTGGTGGTTCCTTTATATGCCTTTACCTCTTTGCTTGTCATTGCATGCTCGATCGGCAAGTCATATGCCAAACACATATTTACAATTCTCGTAAGAGCGCAGCATCCATTGATGACTTTCTTTCTTTCCCATCTATGTTGGGCTAAGTACAACTGATCAATTATCTAGCTTGCTAGATCAACAGTCTAGGGTCCAGTGCATGCTAAATATAAGCCAAACCAGATGCGCTTATGTGGCATTGTGAATCGGTCCTGAGCGGGGAAAGCGAAATGATGCATGCATATCCTCAATGGTTTAGAGAGCTCAGGTCTTATCGCTCAAATGTCTTCCCATTTAGTAACATCTCCATGTTTCATAGGCTCGGGAATCAGCCTTTCTCGCTCTGTAGGAGTATGCATCCCATGTATTTTGATGGCAGCTCTAATCAGATCTTTTGTCAAATAAAACCTTTTGAACGGTGGATCGTTCACTAAGGATGGCAAAATAAACGTGCCTGGCGGATCCTTGTTTTCCGAAGCTATCAAACTGGTTACTAAGTAATAGCATCGGTAGAAGTCTAGTTTAGGCAAAGGGTCACTGAAATACTCTGTGAATCCTGCTCTTGCCCAAACATGTGTTAAGTCTTCTCTGTTCTGTAGTCCTTCGGACTCTCTTGAGAAAAACTAGTATTTGGCCCAAGTACGGGTATCAAAAGCCAAATTGTCTTAAAAAATGAACTCTGCATCCGCCAATGGGCCTGCTAGTCCTTGGAACCAGTAAGAGTTGCGGTGAATCTTCTCAGTATATCCTCTAGGAGGGTCATCAATCGGCATAGGTCCTGGGAAACCTTGAAATTCTGGTGGTTGTGCTGTCAGATGGGGCTCAGCTAGTAGTTCTCCAATGTTGGCCATAGGTATGCTGGTGCCAGCTTCAGATGGTCCTTCTTCGGTTTGCATGATGAATGATGCGAAAATGGAGAAGATCGGCTACAAAAGATTAACACATTAGTATGGAAATTAATTATGATCCCATTAAAGTGAGACCGCAATCCTTTTCCATAGCCGATGTGTAACCCGTGTAGCCATATGTTGTGAAGTGATTGATGCAATGTTTTTGCAGAGCTAATGCAAGTCTCTAGACACCTACATGCTTTTAGATAATGAATACATTTCTTTGACGAGATGTTATTACAAGTGATGTTGGGTTATAGTGTGTGGATTTGTACAAGGTTCAGGTGTGGGTGAATTATTACAAGGGTAGTGTTTAGTCGGGGTGGGAGTAATGTTAGATAAGGGGGTCCGACAAGATGTCTGGATACGTTTCAGTATCCACTTCCTAAGAGTTTATGAGGGGGTGGTATATTTCTGCTGAGGGGCAAAAGGTGATATCGGATGTGGTGGGGTTAAAGGGTGAAGAGATTTCTAGGGGTTATATATTACATGGCTTGAGGGTTGAGCTATGATACACTGTTTGGGTACCCAAATCTGTGCGGGTGTGGGTCGATTCATAAGGTACTTCTTGGCGATCCAAATCTGTCGAATGTTCGTACTTGTAGAAGAAGATCGAGAAGGCTTTGGATATTGCTTCTGATTCTGCTGACACTTCTTCTTGTCATTGTTCGCATTGGTGACATTTGTCTGTGCTTTCTGTTCTTTCGGCATCCATATTTGTCTAGTGTCGTATTCTTTGTGATGCTGATACTGTTGCTTTCTTCCTTGTGTCATCTGATATTGTCGTCGGTCTGGGTTCCTCTATTGTGATTGACTCCTTTGTGGTTGAGGTTGAGAGGTCCGAATGACACTCTGCTTTGGAAAAGAAGGGCGGTCCAACACTTGCGAAACCTGCCCATTAGGAAGTGCTCCGTTTTGTACTATTAATCTAGGCCAGTCCACAGTAAGTGTGGAAGGATGAGCACTGCAATTGATGGTGCCCATTTGGCCACTGATGAAGTCCACCTGACCACTGATCGTGTCCATCTGTCCGCTGCTGCAACCCACCTGACTGCTGATCGTGTCCATCTATCCAAGTGGTTGGATGATTGTCCCTTCTAGTTTGCAAGAAGCCCAAGGGAAAATCTCCTGACATCCTTCTGCTTGACAATTGTCCATCTCCAAGCCCTCGAGGGTTGGTGTGAACTTAACGTGACTTATCTGACCAAAGATCTTTCAGTCTTCCATCGCATGTTGTTCATATGGTCTAGGGTTACATTCCTCAGGTGGATTGCCATGAGGGAAGTCAAGCGGTATCACTCGCTTCTGATCTAAGGTTCCAATCTGCAAGGAGCCTTGTCTAAGATTTAGGTCCACTGAGTGATCGTATAGCCAATCTTGGCCAAGGATTAGGGGTTCTATCAGGTCCTCGTCATGGCACACTAGTAGCTTCGCTGTCATGGTCACATCATGTATAAGGATAGGAAGGTCCACCTCACCCATGCAAGGGGTTTCCATGCCTCCTAGCCCTATGAGGTATTCCTCAATTGGCCGCATTTCTATTCCTGAGTCCTTATAGTGGGACCATCTAATCGCACTAGTCACAGCACCTGAGTCAATTAAAGCCCTGAGCTCTTGGCAAGGGTTGCCGTGCTCTAGCCTGACTGTAATGAATGATCTCCTATCCACTATGCTAGGATGGGTACTTGACTTTGCTTGACACATGGCCATGGGGTATCTGGGTGTTGTTTCCAATTGGTTATAATGTTCTTTCCCTAGTCCTTGTCTTCTCAACTTCATGTACTTAATGCGTTCTATAGCTTTTGCCTGAGCTTCAGCTCGTATTCTATTTTCTTCCTCCTTATGCTTCTTTGCTAACGTGAGTCGTCTAAGCATATCCTCAGTAAGAGGTTCTTGATATAACTTGCATTATGTCTCCTTCTAAGGTGGCTAATTGTACTCCACTTGCCGAGAGTCTGTTAATGATCATAGGTCCATAACCTCGCTTTTCTAACTTCCATGCGTGTTGTTTCAGTGTATATACTAGGACTAAATCTCCTTCTTTTAAGCCTTTGTCTTTCACATGTGCATCAAAATATGCTTTGTGTCGCTTCTTTGCTGCATATATTCCTGCTGCTGCTTTCAGCATGGTTTCTCCTAATCGTTTCAAGTCCATTATTCTTGCTGCTAATTCATGGCCGGTCCACTAATGTTCTTGTGCAACCTTAAGGGTCGGTATCAAGAAGTCCAAAGGAAGCACCGCATTCTGACCAAAAACCATCTGAAAGGGAGTTGCATTGAGTACGGTCTTGTAGGCTACTCGATATGCCCAAACAGCATGGTGTAATTGTTTGTCCCAATTTGAACGTTTATTGTTCATGAGTTTCATCAATACGTTACAAAGGATCTTGTTAGTGCTTTTAGCCTGACCATTGGCTTGAGGATGATATGGTGCGGATTTCTTGTGAATCACCATAAATTCCTGTAACAAATATTCAATGACTTGGTTTAGAAAGTGAGTTCCTCAATCGCTCACTAACTCTATAGGCAATCCATATCTTGTAAAGACATTTTCAAATAAGAATTTTGCAGTCGTGTGTGCATCATTCTTTTTTGTGGCTTTTGCCTCTACCCATTTGGTAAGATAATCTGTCGCAACAATAATGTATTCAGCATGTGTACCTTTTGTAGGGGGGTTAATGGGTCCTACAAAGTATATGCCCCACTTAGAAAATGCACGTCCTCCCATCATGGGTTTCAATGGCATTTCATCTCTGCGAGTAGGAAATTGAGTTCTTTGGCACACATCACATCTCTTTACATAGGTATGTGCATCCATGTCAAGAGTCTGCCACCATAATCCTGCAAAGAGGATGGCTTTGATTATCCTATCGGGTCCAAAATGACCTCCTACAACACCTTGGTGTGCAGTCTCTAGTACGCTCAAATAATCACTCTCATGAACACATTGTCTTAAGTATCCATCTTGTCCTCGTTTGTATAGATTATCACCAATAAGTGAATAGTCTTGAGCTTCCTGCTCTAGACTTCGTTGTCATGCTAAGGTCATTCCTTGAGGGAATGTTTTCATCCTCAAGTATGTCACTAAAGGTTCACTCCATTCTGGTGTGAGAGACACGTGATACAATGTAGCATGTTCCACTGGTGGTCTTTCACAACAAACCTGGCATTCTTTACAAAACTTGTAGACATCTGCTTCCATCGAAGGCCAATATACTCCTAGTCTATGCAGAGTCTGTAATGTTCTATGTCTCGAGTGATGTTGCTTTAATGCACCTATGTGTGCTGATTGCAACCATGTCGCATGTTCTAATCCATCTACACAACAAGCAATAATCTTTTGATTATCTTGTTTATATATACTTCCTGCTATGATTTGATATCTTTGAGACTTGGTAATCTCTGCTTCCTTGATTCTTATCCTAGGATTCTTGGGTCCATATGTGAGAATAGGGATAATAGGCTTAGCCCATTCTGGTGCTATCTCAAGATTAAACAAATATGCATCGGGTAATTCATCCGCTATCCCTTGAGGAGCTTCTCCTGTGGTTAGTCTCAAGAGGTGGTCAGCTTTGAGGTGTGTCTTTCCTTTCCTGACTACTACTTCAAAGTCGTACTCCATGAGTAATAGAAACTAACGTATTAATCTTCGCGTGTTACATGGCTTATTGACTAAGTACAATAAGGCTTGATGATCTGTAAAGAACTTGAACTTATTTGCCAACAAATAATGCTTGAATTTCTTTACTACATAAATCATTCCTAATCCTTCTCGTTCCGTAGTGGTGTAATTTCTTTCTGCTGCATTCAATTGTCTGCTCGCATAAGCTATGGGGAGATCTATATTACCTTCATTCGTGGGTTGTGCTAACACACATCCTATGGCATAGTTGGGTGCATCCACATGTACATGGAATGGCTTACTCCAATCCGGGGTTGTCAATATAGGTGCTGAGCACAAACGTCTTTTAAGTTCATCTGTCCATTCAAACTTGATTAAAAGAGCATATAGAGGCTTGGCTATGATTGCATACATGTGTATGAATCTCCTATAATAACCGCAATGACCCATAAATGCTTGTACTTCTTTTACATTATTTGGCATAGGTAGATCTGCGATTACCTTCACTTTTTCTTCATCCGTCAAAATTCCATTCTTTGACACAATGTGTCCTAGAATTTTGCCTTGTTTGACCATAAAAACGCATTTTTCTGGGTTCAAACAAACCTGCTATTCTCGACATTTGTCAAATACTTGTCTTAACTCTGGGATATGTGTCTATCTCATATTCGAATGAGCACATAGGTCATCGACATAAACTTCCAAATTCTTGCGTAAGAATTCCTTAAAAACATGATATATGAGTCGCTAGAAAGTGGCGGGTGCATTTGTCAAGACAAAAGGCATCACACGAAATGCAAATATGCCCCATTCTGTGGAAAAAACCATCTTGTGTTGATCTTCTGGAGCAATGGCTACTTGATTATAGCCTGAGAATCCATCAAGAAAGTTATAGACTTCCTTGCCCGCAATTCTTTCCAATAAATGTTCTGTGATAGGAAGAGGATAAATGTCTCTAATCGTGGTGGCATTAACTTTTTTAAGGCTAATAAACACACGCAATTTTCCATTCTTCTTGGGCACAACCACAATGGGGGATACCCATTCTGTATGCTCAATTTCGTAAATGAATCGTGCTTCTATCAAACGGTCTATTTCTTCTTTAATCTTCGCAGCGTAGTTATCATTGTACATGTACGGTTTCTGTTTTGTCGGCTTTGCATCTCGAGTCATAGGGATTCTATGAGAACATATATTCGGTTCTACCCCTTTCAAGTCTTTGTAACTCCAATCGAACACATCTCTATATTCGCGCAATAGGGCAACTAATTCTTCTTCTTCTTCTATCGTCAAATCATGCCCTATGTAGGTACACTTCTCTTCTTCTCCTTCTATGGCCACTATTATTCTTTTGGTTTTCTCTCGATTATCATATACTTCTCCAACTTCAGCTTTTCTGTTAGGCATTCGTACCATGATTCTTCTATCTTCTATTTCATATTTCTTGAAGTTCTCCGGTACCTCAAACAAAGATTCTTCTTCTTCGGACATGGATTCTTTCTTCTTTCTTTTATTTCCTTCATTCTTAGTGGTCACTTGTGTGGCTAACCTCACATCATTCATAATGTCTTCATGTCTTTGAGGGTGAGTTTCTACTTCGTAGAAGTATTCTTCCTCTGATGCAAATGGTGGGTCCATAATAAT
The DNA here is from genome assembly GCA_020310875.1 of Ceratopteris richardii. NCBI lineage: Eukaryota > Viridiplantae > Streptophyta > Polypodiopsida > Polypodiales > Pteridaceae > Ceratopteris > Ceratopteris richardii. The sequence continues at coordinate 165,554,146 of CM035419.1, forward strand.
TCACTCTAAATCGAAATCACTTGCATCCTCAAATGCATCAATGTTAGGTTCACATTCTTCAATAATTGAATCACACATGATTGGCTCTATCGTGAAAACTGAGATGTCATAGCCATCCTCATCACAGTGGGGTGTCCATTGTTCTTCATTGATGGCTACGTCCATGGTTGCTAGGATTTCTGCCCAACCATGAGGCTCGAATTCCTCATCTGGAAATACTACAGGTGTGTAAGCTGGGTCTTGAAGGGTTTGTGGATATTTTTCTGAACCTAAGGTCCTCGCTTCTAACCATTCTTCCTCTTGTTTTGCTACTTTACACATCCATAAATGTGTATCCTCGTGTAACCATGAGGAGTCTGATTCTAATGAGTGCACCGATTCAGTTTCTACCTATGTCTTATGGATGGTATTCCATTGTATTGGGGGTACATCCCTATGTGAATAGACTTTAAGATTGACTTTAGTAGTCACTCCTAAATGTTTCAAGTACAAAGAATTAGTTCCCCAACCTTGTACAATTTGCAACTGACGCATGAACGGTCGTCCTAAAATCATCTCATAAGCATGATTTTTTGCAAAATCACAAACGGCAAAAGTATGGTCAAACTCTACACCACAAGTGGTGAGAGATATGCCTTCTAGTAAGCCTAATGGTTTCTCTATATGTCTGTCAACCATTTGTAGCTTCATCCTGGTAGGTCTCAATGCTGGCTTACCCCAACATTTCCATAAAGCGGTGGTAGCTATGGATACTCCGGCTCCTGAATCCAAGATGGATTTCGTGGTGTAGCCCTGATGGGTTATTGGAAGATACGTGGTACCTTCCTCTCCTTCTCTTACATGCCCGATCTTTTCTACGGGTATTTCTGGTACCTTCTTGTGTGTTCCTATCTTTGAGGGAGTAGTAGCAAGCTCAGGGAATTGATTTGCTACACGTTTCCACAGTTCTGGTTTTACCTTCAACAACTCCTCTAGAGTGAGGTTACATTGTACTTGGGTGTTCTTGATCACTTCCGTGTTTCTAGGGATCACTGATTCTTCATTCCTCACTATTATCGTGGGTGCTCTCATACTAATAGACTTAGCTTCCCAAGGCCCTATGAATTGAGGTAATTCTTGTAAAGAATTGGATTCAAAACCTGTGTGTTCACTCAGTTGTTCTTCCTCTACCTCATCATAAATAGAGGGGATGTCTTGGGGAAATTGCTCCTGCAAGTCGTCTATTTCTTGAATAGGAGGATGGGTTCCTTGTTCTCTTCTCCACTTCTCTTCTTGGATTTCTCTCAGGAATTCATGTGAATACCTATGTATGGAAGACAGGTTGTCTTGACTCTCTGTGTTGGGTACTTGAGATAGGGATGGTGCATTCCTTTCCTGTGTCTCTGGGACAGGGTTCCTATGCTGATCCTTTTTCTCTTTTCTCTCAATCAAGTATTCTAACCTCTCCATCAGTCCTTGAAAGTGCAATTCCGGTTTTGCCATGTTATTCCAATTTAGATATCTAGAGGCTTCGAACATTTCTTGTGCTAATTCTACCATCTTCATGCAAAGTTTAGTCCTCTCAATTTCTAAGTCTGCTCTCGGATAGTTCTTACTCATTTCAACATATTTGAGGTCCTTCTTTTATTCTGGCTTGATACGCACGAAACATCATGTCTAGGTTTTCTGGTATGGGTTCCGCTAAAACTGATCCTGATTTTTGAGCTAGGTTCTCTTGATTCAATTCCTGTGAAGTCAATTCTAGGATTTTGGCTCTAGATTCCTTGAGACTTCCTTCCAATTCGGTTATCCTCTTACTCCACTTTCTCTTAATCCTTTCTCTGGAATCTTTCCATGATTTTGTCTTCTTACTACTAGATTCTCCAACTTCGCTAGTTTCGGCTACTTTCTCCTGATTAAGCTCTTGGTTCTGTAAGAGCGCTTGGGCTCTTGTTATAGCTTGGATAGGCACGTATGTAGGGTTGGATCCATCTGTGTTGTTTACAATACCTATCACGTTGATGGGTGTCACATTTGAAGCATTAACAAGGTTCTTAGGACAATCTTTGATTATGTGCTCTTTACCATACTCGGCACAAAAGCCTTGTATGTTATAATACTGAGACTATCCTGATATAGGAGGATGTGGACAATCTTTTATCAAATGATCTCCTTGGCATCTAAAGCATAGTCCTCTAGGGCCCGGTGGTCTTTGTTGTCTCAATTGGGGCCATGGAATCGGGTTTGTGTATGTCACATTAGCGTAATGGGGCTCCCAACTAGGTTCCAATGGTGGACTATCATATTGATATGTTTCCACGTGTTCTGGTGACTGTGTGTAATATGCAGGTGGACTATCTACATGAGTAGAGTCAAAACTATTTGATTTTGGGTCACTTTCTGTGATCAAGGGTGAAGAAGGCACTAAAGCCCTACTTAGGTTCTCTTTTGCAGCAGCATATTTAACTGAGATGACATTCGTTGGTGGGGGTGGCTATTGAGCTAAAACAGGTTGAGGCCTCTGTTGAGCCAGATAAGGGTAGTTCTGTGGAGGCCTATAGTAATGGGGCTGAGTATTGTACTGACCTTGATACCTACCTGGCTGTGCATATGCTTGCGGGTAATTCTGTCTCACTATTTGTTTGTTATATGGGCAGTCCTGTACCGTATGATTCGTGTGTCTTCTCTCGATCGTACAGTATTGGCCACTAGGGTTGGCTTTCGGTTGTGTCGCATTGGGACACACATTTTCCATATGATCACCACCACAGGTGTAACAACGCTTGTTTGTTGTTAACCTAGGCATCTATTTACTAGAAACTCCTAATTTTTGGGCCACTTTTTCTGCTAGGTCCTCTATCGAGCTAGAATATTTTGTGGATGCTAGAGATGAACAATCTGAGTCCTTGTAGACCTTAGAGAGTTCCAGCTCGTCTCCTAAGTTGTCTTCAATGTCTATACAAATTCTTACACATTGCTCTAGCATTCTGGGTTCCTTCAAGTACACATAGGAGCGTAGTTTAGAGCTCAACGGGCCATCTAGAAACAATGACACTTGCTTGGCCTATGAGGGTAATTCTTGCATCGGACATCTTTCAACATATTGTCTAAACCTACGTCCTGCCAGTCTAACTGTTTCTTGAGGGGTGTGTTTGAAACTATGAATCAATGAAGACGTGTCATGTTTGATTCCACTCTTAGAGAATTCAGTGATGAATGACTCTAAGAAGTGATGGATATCTCTAAACTGCCTTTGTTGCAATGGTTGGAACCAAGTTAAAGCTGTGTTCTTTAACATTAGTCCAAAAGCATTATATTGCGTGAATATGTCTTCTACTTGTTCTGCTCGTAGCACTTGCTTAAACTCTGCGACATGGTCATAGGGATCTCCTGTCCCATCAAAGTAATTTTTCATGGATTTTACTAACTGAGTGGGTCTTAATATTCTTGCGTGTTCACGTGGTCTAGCTAGAGGAAAATCATCTCTTCCACCTGGTATTCTAGGTTCTCCTTGTCTATCCACTCTGTCCGTGTTTATGGTGGTTCTGTCTCTCCCTATGGGATGATTGAAACTTACTTCTGGTCTTTCTTTATTTTTCTCTCTTTGCATGCCATGGGCTGAGGATGTTCCTGCCCCTTGTTGGCTCGCGTTTACGTTTGTTCGAGATGGGGGGAATACTAACTCACCCCTCCATGTATAGGTATTTCTTGCATGATCAAGTACTACAAATACTCTTTTTGAAGTTTCATCCAGGTATACAACCTTTCCAGGTGTATCCCGGTCCTTGAACTCATATATCGTGATGGAGCCTACCTCACTCGGTTGTTCTGTTATGTACCTCCAAAATGCTTCATCTGTCTCTTTACTTACAAACAGCTCTATGCTTCTATTATCCTGAGGGGTCCACTCTGGGATTAGTACTCTTGTCAGTACAGATTTCCCTCTAGGTGTTCTAGGTTCTTCTAATGGTTCCTTTCCTTGGGTTCTCGCTTTTGTCTCTAACTGAATTGCACCAAACTCATTGGTATTATTTGGCTGAGTACTTAAGATGTACATCGTTCCTTCCTTGTCTATGTACGCGTCTCTCTCGAACTTCACCACTGGACGTTCCAATCCAATGGGTTTATCAGGATTGTGCATTTGCACCACTTGTCTTCACAAACCATCCTCATAGATGCGAGCACCTAAGCGGTTGGTTGAGAGAAATTCTAATTGAGTTCTATAGGGTCCTTCGGGCCTTTGCAGATATGCTACGTTTGACCCTCCTTCTGGTCTTTCTGTGCTAAAAGCCATTTCTGATTCACTTCTATCTGAGCTCAACTCGTAGGGGTAACTATTATTCAACTCTTGTGCCCACGATCATGCGGTCGTGCCTACACTTGCTTCTGATGATCTAAAGCTTCGTCGATCGGACTTACCTATATGTTTGACCAATCTAAGGTTCATGAATTTACTTCGCGGCACTCTCTGATAATCAATGGTTCTTTGTTCTTACTTTCTTGTTTCTTTTTAAATTCCTTTAAGTTCTTGTCTTGTCTAACTGTATGCATCAAGAATCGACTTTCCATGGTACTTTGAGGTCTCGTTCCGTCAGACTTGGGTTCTTTTCTTTAGGTTTTCATATCACACACCTTTACTTTAGTCTTGGACTTGAAAATATTAAATATCTTGAACTTGAGGCATTCCTATCGTCGTTAATCCACAAAACTACTGTTTAGCCTAAGCTAAGAATTGACTGAGAGGGTTGAGTAATCTTCCAACCTCGAGTCAGTTGCTTTGGTTGCTCTGATGCTCAAGAAGCCGTGCTTCCCAAGCCCTGCGTTCTTCACTGCCTTGCCTTGATTGTCCTTGAATGTCCTTGCTAGACCTGGAAAAATCCAATACTAGACCAATTCTCAAATGGATGATCAAGCACTTGAATATGTACACCCTTAAAGGTCCTTTCTTCCTTTGCCCAAAGTTTCAATGCCCCCTGGCTTTCTAGTCCCAACTATGTCAACCTCAAATCAGCTTATCTAAAAATCAATGTATTCTTTATGAAAAAACCAGTTGAGGTCATATAGTACTCGTCAAGAGCTTTCTAACAAGATATAAAGCTCAAAAAATAGACTTCGGATGAAAAAGATATGACCGTTCAGGCCCTCGGGGGTCAAAACTGACAAACAAGTTTTTCTCCAAATATGAGCTAAGGGGTCTCCTATGAGCTTAATGATCCAAAAATTTCCAAAAAATAGCCCCAAAATTGGTCAAAAATTGAAACCCTAAAAATGCATTTGGGGTGGACAATCGCAATGGTCTGAGATAATCGCGATGGTCTGGGACCATCGCGATGGTCCAGGTGAACCGTCGCGATGGTGTGGGACAATCGCGATGGTCCGAAGGTGCGAACTGTCACGATGGCATGAAGTGAATGATCGCGATGGTGTGAAAATGAACCATCGCGATGGCTCCATTGGTGAACAATCACGATGGCGTCAGTCAACGGTCAACGTGAACCGTTGCGATGGTCCAAAGTGAACCCTCCCGATGGTCACAGATGCGATGGCATGAGCCAATCGCGATGGTGCAAATTTTGAGTCGTCGCGATGGTCTGAGGGTATCGTCGTGATGGTCTAAATGCCACGTGGCAAGTGGGTTGTCGTGATGGTGTGAGCCAATCGTGATGGTGTGGGGTCGACGGCATCGTCACGATGGTCAAGGACCGTCGCGGTGGTTCAAGTGAACCGTGGCGATGGCGTGAGACCGTCGCGATGGTCCGGCCGAGCCGTCGCGATGGTGTGATGCAATCGCGATGGTGTGAGCCAATCGTGATGGTCCACCAAAATGCAAATTCTCAAGATGCGTTTGTGGATCCGTGTATGCGCTGGTGTTGCCTATCTTGTGGTGAACTCGCTTACCAAAAATACTGAAGTTGGTAGACCATCGCGATGGTCTGACACACTCGGCAGATCTCTGACACAAAGTGAAATTTTACCTTTGCCAAGCTTTCCTGATGCAGTGGAGCACTGTACCTGCAAGAAAACTCAAAAACACAATAGCACATGCAAGCACAAAAGCTCTCTCTCTCTCGCACATGCACAAATCAGGGGAAATGAGGAGAATGGGTGGATATGGTGAATTTTCTGATTTTTTCAAAGTGGAAGATGATGATGCGATGATGAAGATGGAGTGTGGGGAGGTGAAAAACACAAAAAACTAAGTAAAAAACAACAACAAAAACTAAAATTTTTACTTTCCAACACCACTTCTTGCTATACTATTACCATCACACATTCGTCCTAGACTCGATCCCCGGCAACGGTGCAAATTTGGTGTTGCTCTAGCACAATGGTGAGAACCACGTTAAGAAGTTACGCCTCCTGAATTTCAATCCGCGGAAGAGATAGGAGTGATATGAAGATCGTGAATGTGAGATGAAGTGAGAGTGAAGGTGAGAAGCATGGAGATGCACACACACACATACACACACACAACGAAGAGATAAGAAAGACACAATGGAAGGTGAGAATTAGACTCTATTGCTCAAGAACACTCTTATAAGCTCCAAATAGCTCTAAGCTCACACTAACCAACCTCAAAAATGAGCTCTCTAGCTCTTTTTATAGATTCTAGACTAGTTTTGACCGATTTCACATCTAGTGACCGGCATAGTTAAAAAATAGGTCCTAGATGCTATTTGAAAGGGTAAACGGTGTCTAAAAAATAACCAAAATTGGTACGCTCATTCTACCTAAGCTCCTCAAGCTCGAGGACTCCTCGGCTTGCAGAAAATGGAGCTATAGATTGAAAAAAAGGTTTTTCTATGTTACATATGTTACAAAAGTGATGAAAATCACTCTTGGAGGTTTTGAAAAGTATTTATAAAACATAATTCTTTGAAAAGTTGATTAGACTGACTCCGTGCTCTGTCTTTACATGCTTCCGCATCTTCTATGCCTCTGGCTACTACCAACAAGAGACCTGAAAACATATATGCCTTGATCACTTGATTAGGTCCAAAGTGTCCTCTTGCAACACCTTGGAGTGCAGCCCAAGGTGTTGCAGCCTCTAAGATCTTTAAGTATTCACTTTCATGGATGTATAGTTTCAAATATCCATCTCATTTTTCATATCTTGAAGGAATGTTTTCATCCTCATAAAGAAAACTAATGGACTACTTCAATCTCGTACTAATGACACTTCATAGAATGTTGCATGCTCAATGGGTGGTCTATTCATACACGTTGGACAATTCTTACACATTGTATAAATTGATGCTTCCATCATTGGCCAATATATGCCTAATCTTTGCATATTCTATAGGGTTTAGTGTTTTGAATTATGTTGCCCTAGGCATCTACATGTGATAATTGCAACCATTTATCATGCTCTTCTTCTTCCACACAACAAGCTAAGATTCCTTGCTCATTTTTCTTGTATATGCTTCCTACCAGTATACGGTACTTTTGAGATTTATCAACCTCCTCATCCTTTGTCTTTCCTAGCACTACTTATGCACTACTTCCAAGTTGAATATGTGAGCATCAAGAAGTTCATGTGATACTCCTTCTACTGACTCTCCTGAAGTGAGTCTAGAAAGGTGACATGCCCTAAGGTGAGTCTTTTCTTTCCTTAGGACTACTTCAAAATCATATTCCATTAGTAAGAGAAATCATCTTACTAATCAGTCTGTATTACAAGGCTTGTTCACCAAATAAATTAGAGCTTGATGATCTATGAATATAAACTTATTTGCAAGAAAATAATGTCTAAATTTGTTGATAGCATAAAGCATGCCTTATACTTCTCTTTTCTTAGTAGTGTAATTCCTCTCTATTGCATTTAATTTTCTACTTGCATAAGCAATAGGGAGATCTATATTCTCTTTACCTATAGGTTGTGCTACTTAAGATTAGTTCTAAACACAATTGCCTTTTTTAACTCATTAAAAGAGTTTTGGCACTCTTCAATCCACTCAAAGTTAGTCAAAGGTTGTACGAAGGCTTTGCGATTATAGCATACATGTGGATGAAACATCAGTGGTATCCAGAATGTCCCATTAAAGCTTGTACTTCCTTGATTATCTTTTTCTAGGCAGCTCTGCTATAGCCCTTACTTTATATTCATCTTTTGAAATCTGATTCTTCAACACTATGTGTCCGAGAATCTTGCCTTGCCTTATCATGAAAACACATTTTTTTGTGTTCAAAGAGACCTGATATTCTCAACACTTGTCAAAGGTTTGTTTAAGCTCTTGGACATGTGTTTGTCTAATGTTAGAAGGAGCACACAGGCCATCCAAATAGACCTCTAGGTTCGTCCTTAAGAAGCCATTGAACACATGACACATTAGCCTTTGGAAAGTAGTAGGTGCATTGGTGATCCTAAATGGCATCACAAAAAATGCAAATATACCCCACTCAATGGCAAAAGTCATCATATGTTGATCTTTGAGAGCAATGGCTACTTCATCATAACCTAAAAAACCATCAAGGATATTGTAGACTTCATTGCCTGCTACATGTTCTACTAGATGTTGTGTGATAGGAAGTAGACAACTATTTCATATGGTGGCAGCATTAAGTTAATGCACACAAACCACTTTCCATTCATTTTGGGCACTACCACAATGGGGGATAGAAATTTGGTATGCTCAATCTCATAGATTAAGCATGCTTCCATTAGCCTATCAATTTCTTCTTTTATTTTGTGTACATAGTTACCATTATACATGTCAGGCTTCTACTTGGTTGTCCTAGCTTCCAACATCATAGGGATTCTATGAGAGTAGATATCACGATCCACTCTTTTCAAGTCATTCTAGCTCCACGCAAACACATCTCTATATTTTCTCAACAATTCCATTAACTCTTTTTCTTCTTCTTCACTCATATCGTGTCCTCTGTAAGTGCATCTTTCTTCTCTATCTTCAATTGTAACTATTATCTTCTTGGTCTTTTCTTTGTTGTAGTAGGCTTCTCCTCTAAGGTATTCTCATTTAGGCATTCTTATCATGATCTTTTTGTCTTCTATCTCATACTTCTTGAAATTTTGTGGCACTTAAAATAAGGATTCCTCTTGTTCTTGTGTGGGTACTCTGTCTTCTTTTCTTCTCATCATTCTTATCATTGTCTAGCATAATTAGTTTCTCCTTGTTTTTATATACCCCTTGTTTCGGTGTCCTACACTCTACCCAATAAAGATACTTTTCTTATGAGTCACAAAAGGGCTCCATGATGATAGACTCATCATCCTTGTCGCTGACTTCAAGGAGTACTCGTGCTAGGTGGACACTCTTCTATAATCGGGTCAAGCATAAGTAGTTCTATTGTGAAAATTGATATTTCAAAGCCATCATTGTCACAATGGGGTGTCCATTGTTCCTCATTTACAACTATATCCATCATGGCTAAAATTTCAGCCCAACCATTGGGTTCAAACTCCTCATTTGGAAAGATTATGGGTGCATGGGTAGGGTCTTGAATAGATCTAGGGTTCTTGTTAGCATCAATGTTTCTAGCATTTAATATCTTTTCTTCCTCTACTACAACTTTACACATCCATAAATGTGTGTCCTTATGCATCCATGTGGAATCTTATCCTATGGAGTGCGCTGACTTCGTCTCATCTAAATTTCTATGGACTTGGTTCCATTGCAAGGGTGGTACATATCTATATGAATAATCTTTGAGATTGACTTTTGTGGTGACCCCTAGGTGTTGTAAGTGCAGAGAATTGGTTCCCCAATCCTCCATTATTTGCAAATACCTCATGAACGGTCTACCTAAAATCATCTCATAGACATCATTCTTCCCAAAATCACAAATGGCAAAAGTTTTTTAAAACTGTACACAAGTAGTGAGAGTTATCCCTTCTAGCAATTGTAGGTGTTTCTCTATATGACCATTTACCATTCCCAATTTTGTCCGCATTGGTCTAAGAGTTGGCTTGCACCAATGTTTTCATAAGGAAGTAGTGGCGATCACTACTCCTGCTCCCAAATCTAAAATACCCTTTATTGTATAGCCTTGATAAGTGATAGGAAGATAGGTATTTCCTTCTTCACCCTTCCTCATATCTCCTATCTTATCCAAGGGTATCTAGCACTTGTTTTGCTACATGTTTCCACAAGTGTGGTTTAATCTTAAGTAGCTTGTGTACCTAAGCTCACGATGTCTCAAGGACTTGTGATGAAGGAGATTATACCTCAATCATCAACAAGTGCATATAGTGGTGGATTGATATACACATTAAATTATCAATCCATGGACTTAGACCATATCAAGTGTATGAGGACATGTTCTCTTGTGATGTTTCATGGAGTGAATGTGCAAACAATGTATGCAAATTAGGTCTAACTACTTCTCATGTCACTTCTCACACTAAAAATATGTATCGCAATACTTGTTATAGCAGCAAGGACAAATCAAGCCATATCTCATAGCTTTAGTACCTGAATATAGTCAATAGAAGGTTCTTTTTGAATATCTCACCAAGACGCATCGAATGGTATATTTTTGGCTTAATCTAGCAAGTGTACTTCAAGTTATGAACAATATACAAGTGGTAGGAGACACCAACTCTTGCTCCACAGCTCACCAAGCTTCACACACACTACAATGGCAAAGATAGTAGGGGAAAGGGTAGATAACACCTTTAGGCAAACATTTCATGCATCACACACACATACAAGCTCACAGAGAAGATGATACACACACAAGAAGAAGCAAAATTGAAATTTTAGCTTTATTCTTCACAATGGCAAAAGTCCTTTACAAAGTGTCACAAAGTGACTTATAGGCTAATACTACATGATTCGAGGATCATGCATCTAGAGGATTCCTCTAGAGCATTTACATGTATTTCTAAAGTTTACAAAGGATTTTTGAAAAGAAAATGGGCTAAAAAATGAAAAACTTGGGGCTTGCTCTTCTTCACTTCTTTCTCGTGCAATACTCTCCCCCTCTTAACCTCTATCATCCCTTGAGAGGCTTTGCACGAGTCGTATTGGCACATGGTTACATACTAGGGTTGCTGTGTTGATTTGGTTTGCCAAGCATGTAACCAGTGGCTAGTAAGGTATCACATTTTGTGACCCTTTTCAAATTTTCAGCCTCTTGTTGTTGCTTAAAAGTTCCTGGTTTTTACTTCTTTGTTCACAATCTTTGGGACCCTGGTGCATTCTTCCAGCCTGTGTCCTTTCTTTCCTTGTGCCATCTTTAGCCTGATGCATGCCCCTATGGGGCTTTGGGAAGAGAATGAACTTCTTTATTGAACTATTTTCTTTTTGGATTTTCTTTTTCTTCTTCTTTTGCTCATTTATCCTTGCACACGTCCCTCTTCCTAAGCTCTATCATCCCCGATAGGCTTTTGTTGGTGACATGAGTAGGTTTGATAGACTTGTTGCTCATTCTAATTTAGCATATTAGCTTCTCGTATCATAAACTCTTTCCATTGATTTGACTTTATTCTGTCATTTGGGGTAGTCAATGATCAGCAAAAAAACTTAGTTCATGTGCTACTAAGTGGGCATTTAAATTTGATGACATTTTCAAAAATATCTTCCACTCTATTTCAAAAAATCTTGTGAAAAATGCTTCTTCAAACATTTTTAGATATGGACTCAGCAAAACCAGTAAGCATGAGTATACGGCCATGATGGTGAGGCGGCTAGGTGTGACCAAAAGATCAAAAATCAAGGCATCAATACCTTGATTGATGCCAATAAAATTCAAAAATGTATATTTGGCATGCTTGAAAACTTTCAAAACTATCAAGATCATGCTAAGGATTTTATTTGTCATCTTGATTGTTAGGTCTAGTACATGTGCATAACTAGATCGCCAAATGGATCGTTCTAAATAATCTTCTGCCAGCATATCGTTATGTGGTGGGCTCAATAATAATGGAAAATTGAGCCATTGCTCATTAATTTTGCCACTATTTTGCTCTCCCCAAAACTGTGGGCATGGTCTATGTCATGGCACTGGGCGAAATGATGGATTGATTTTTAGTAAATATGGTGCTTCTTGCTAGTGCATCCGTAGTGTAGGATTCTTTTCCAAAAAATTTCTTCTCCAGATAGGATCGACTTCTTCAAATTCAACTTGAGTTTCGTTGAAGGTATATGCTTTAAAGTTCAAATTAGCATTTGGATCCTTCTAGGTGGTTATATCGATGGGTCTACTCTTTCATAATGTTGCATGTTACATTGAATGGCTTCATTACTTTATCTAAATCCTTGCTTTTGATATTTGCTTCTTTCATGACTCACACCACTGCATCTTCAAAGTTTTGTGTTAAGTGGGTCACCAGTAGTGCCCAATCTCTTTGACTTAGTTCTACAGTGTATGGCATTGGATGTTCATCAACTTTAGCTCGTGATGATCTTGTATTGGGGAATGAATGATGGGGGGAGAAAGAGGGTGTACCTCAGTCTCCTCAATAGTAACATGAGTGCTTGGAACTACTAGTGTCGCCATGTTTATCCGCTATGCTAGTTGAGATTGTAATTCTACATTTAGTTGATCTTTTCTTTGTTTTGGTCCTTTGCCTCCTTGAGCTCTTTTTCACTTTTTAATTTACATTCACACACTATGGCTAGTTTATCTACATGTTGCTTGCATTGCTTTATGTACTTAGCCACTACCTCCTTCCATTTATTGTGTAGCTCAATTGTGTCTTGTAGGTATTTGGATTCCCATTGTATATGTAATGTTTGCTCCTACTTGAGCTAATCTACATACCTTTCTAATTGTGCTCTTAGCTCCATAATGTCTTCATTCATAGTAGTTGGTGTTTCCATAGGTTGCTTCAACAAAATTGAACTCACCAATTCTTTATTCTTGATATGTAACACATCAACTTCATCCCTATATACTTTAATTTGTGTGTTGAGAAGATTTCTTCTCTTTATTAAGTGTATTTTTTTGCTTCATAGGCTTCATATTTCTTTTTTATTTACATGCCCTCTTGTAGCTGCTTCTCCTATTCCTACTGTAGTTTAGCTATTTGGCTTTGCAAGTTGGCATTCTCCTTTTTAACCTATCAATCTCTTTATGTGCCTCAATAGACTTTGCGTTCTTTTCATTGACTGTCAGTTGTGTCTTCATGAGTTGTTCACTTAATGCTTTGAACTGGCCTTTTTCTACATTTTCTTGTTCGTTTTCTTTATCTGCCTCCATGAGATGTTGTGTGTCCATGGCCATCTGGATCATGTGTTTGACAATAGGCTTTAATCAGGCCATGTCCACATTGAGCCAGGTCTACGGTATGACATGCTCATCTCTTGTTAGCACATCTCTACATTTAGTTGTATGTAAGGTCTCATTAAATGGCTGACTGATTTGAAGTTGTATATGTAGCTCGGCATCTTTATCTTCTACCACTTTGAAAGAACTTCATTCATAGATCATGTCCATGGGGGATGGCTCCGCTATTATCCTTATTGGTTTGAAAGTTTCTTTGGCCTCTGATTCCTCTCCTTGTTGAACTTCTTCTTTTGGGTGCACTATAATGTTTGGCCCTTCTGTTGTAATCTCCTTAAATTGTAATCTCATGCTTTCATTAAGGTGAATCATGTAATTTTGGTCTTTTGTAGGTGTTCTTACATGTTCTACTTTAGTCATATGTTCTTTTACATCCTTTTGTTCAATGGCCACCTCTTACTAGTCAGCTATTTGATCTAGTTCATCCCACCTTCCATCATCATTAACTTATGTGTTAAGATTCACATTCATGGTAGATTGTTCTTTGTCAGCATAGGACTCTAAAGATGAACTAAAGTTAGTTAATCCCAGTTCTTTATATCATTCCATCTTCAATAGTCTTTTACATGCTTGATTCCTCTTTACGTCATTGCTTTGGCGATAGTGGTGACCTTGTATTGTGAGGTTCACCCGCCCTTCCGTATATGTGTGCATGGTTTGGAGAGCTTCTTGTAATTCCTCTTTAGTCATGGATGATGGTTGCACCAAAGCTGATTTTGGAATTGTGTGCACTCGTTTTGATGATGTAGTGGTGTCTACCCATGTTTCTTCTCTCATCTCATTATAGGTTGTGATCTAGTGCTAGCTTCTTCTATAATCACTACAACATGTTTCTTCTTTGGGATGGTAGCTCATTTCACATATTTGGTCATTTCCATTGTCGATGGTATCTCTCTCATTTCACATATTTGGTCATTTCCATTGTTGATGGTCCTAAATATTCAATGTGTGATAGATCAATATGTTCAAAGCTATATTGCCATTCAAAAATTTCTTGTTTCCCCATTATTATTTGCTTAGAGCTGCCGCTCTTGCACATAAGGTGTCAAATTTATCTGATCTTTTATTTGCTTCATCGCATGTGAGAGTAACTAAACCACTATCTCTCGTGGTGCTTTATATCTATGCATATTTGGGAAGCAAAAGTGTTGATGCACTAGTCTTACTACTTCCTCTATGTCCACTCTATTGATATCTAGGAACGCATGCTTTTTTGCTTCATGGATTTCATCCATTAGATCTGTAATTCCAGCATTTATCCATCCAAAAGCTTCCTTTATCAGCTCATGGGTAAATCAAATTGTTTGCCAGTCTCCTTGTAGATTCATAACCTTGGCCTTTGGCATAGACAGCATGTCAAGAGCAAGGTGCAGGGTATACATTGCTTATGTGCACCTCTGAAAGTGGGGTTTGTAAATTGGAAATTGTAAGTATCCTTCAATACCCACTTTTGTCCATGTATCTATTGTTCTTGATAATTCACGTAGTACTCTAAAGTCTTGAGCCATTACTGGAAATTGGTGATCCGGATCCATAATTCTAATTGTGATAAAAATCAAATGATCTCCCACTAGGTGAATCAATGACCTCTTGCTTTCATTATGCTTTCCAAGGAAAATTCCTAGATTTTCTCTTGATGCATTGCTTAAGAGTCATTGGAAGCCATCTGCACTTGAAACAAAATTTGTAACTATTGCAATGATGGAGGAAATATACCATCCTTGTGTTGCACAAAGAGTCATCTTTTGTCGTTAAACCAGTCCCCTCTCACATGTTTGAGTAGAGCATGATACTTGATGATATATTTTTTTCATTGTCTTTTTTTTTCTTTTCTTGAAAGAAAACATAAAGGTTAGTCATAGCTGAAGCAATTGCTAGTATATGTTAGTAGAATTTCTAAACTACCATGGTACAATTTAAGTCCTACTTCCTCGAAGGAAATGTGCACCACTAAACCAATTGAAGAAATTGTATGCCGAATGTGAGGCCTTGTAGTGTGGCCCTATAATGCATACTCTTAGTGCATTTAGCTTAGCATGAATGCAAGTCGGATGCTACCTATTTGGTTGGTGCATTCCTTGATGATATTTTGGTCTCTGTACTAAGGGTATACTCTGATCCTTCCTTGTTGTTTTCTGTTTTTTCTCCGATATTGCATCATTGGATTTAATTCTCCATATTTATTTGCCTTGTTTTTGGAGCTTCCTTTTCCTTGTTGTTCCTCTTCATCTTTGGTCCTGATGGGATGCTTTGGTGGATTTGATATGGGTGTGAAGTACTTCATCTCCGGTCTTTATGCCCTCCTCTACACTTTCCATTGTCATCCTTCGGATCCAAGTACGCTTCCATGATCTTTGAGCATCCATTAAGCTTTTGGGTATCCACGCTTGTAGTATCTCTAATCTATCTTGTTGTAAGCTTTGATCCTTTCTAGCTCCTCACCTCTTAGAATGTTTATGTGGTTCCAAATCCCCCTTGGCTTTGTGTTGTTGAAGTTGATCCTTGTGAATCCACACTTGTTTTTTTATATTGCCATACTGCTTTTGGGTTGGTCTTGAGGAGGGATAAGTGGTTAATCTCTCATAGTTCTCTCTAGAATGAATTACCTCACGAAGTTGCTCAAGACTAGTTTGTTGAGAAGAAAAAATGGTTTGATCCCATAGAATAGAACAAGGTGTTTCATGGATTGTGTGTTTAGGTAGAAGAATAGAATCGATGGATGATGGTTTTGGTGGGGATTCTTTTGCCTATTCACTTTGTTCTATGACATTAAGGTTTTCCATGCACATTAATTTTAGTGATTTTTCTTCTAATAGATTAAAAACCTCTCTAAGGCCAATTTTTGTTGATAAATATCCTTAAGCTAGGTGGATAGTAACTTCAAATTGAAAAATCCAATCTTCCCAGGACTAGTTCTTCCAAAAGGTCTGAGTCTTTGCAAACTAAAAAGCCTTTGTTGCATGATATTGTTCCCTAAGTGAAAAGACATGAATGCTTCTCCTAAACACTCAATGATATCAAATCTGATCCCTATCATATGAGACTTGTTTGGGATGAGTTGTGCCTTTAGTTTCTCAGATAAAGAAGCTCATATACTGATTAGAGTTTCTCCCACGTCAATTAATGAATCCACTAATTGGTACTCTTCCTTACCAATCCCTAGATTCAAGTATGGTTGTCAAATTAAGCTTTCTAGAGTTTTGACCTTGTTGGTGTGGTAATATACCATGGGGATAGGTTCTTCTCCTTGAGAATATCTTTTTTCGTGTTCTCATATCCATTCCTTTCTTTTTTGTATCTACTCAAAGGCTTCCAATCTGGGTTTTTCTTGTATTGTTTCCTCTTCTTTCTTTCTATTTTGAGCTCTTAAGAGTATTGCTATCATTTGTTCTATCATGGGTTCCATATACGTTTTTACCCTACAGCCGCTTATGTAGTTGGGTAGGATGTCTCCATCTAGAGTGGCTAGGTTGATGGCTCCACTTGTAGAAATTCTATTTATAAGAAATGGTCCATAACCTCACTATTGTAATTTCTTTGCATGTTGTTTTAGTGTATAGACCAATACTAAATCTCCCACTCGAAGACCATTATTCTTGATGTGAACATCGTAATAAGCCTTTTGCCTTCTCTTTGTAGCATAGATGCCAACTATAGCTTGTAATCTAGCCTCATGCAATTTCTCTATCTGGTCCAATTGTTTTGATAGTTCATGTCTAGTCCACTCATACTTCTCGGCTATGCATAGAGTAGGAACCAAGAAATCAACTGGTAGTATTTCATTTTTCCCATAGACTAGATTAAAAGGCATAGTTTCGATAGCCATTTTATATGCTCCACAAAAAGCCCATATTGCATGATCCAATTGTTTGTCCCAGTCTAACATTCCATTGTTGACTATCTTAATTTGAACAATACATAACACTTTATTTGAACTCTCGGCTTGTCCATTAGCCTGTGGGTGATAGGGGTGATAAATTTTTATGAATCATTAGAAATCCATTCATATGTGACTCAATGAATTCATTAATGAAGTGCATACCTCTATCATTTACAATCTCAATAGGTAGTCCAAATCTAGTGAATATATTTTCGAATAAGAATTTATCGATAGTTTCAACATCATTTTTCCTTGTGGCTTTTGCTTCTACCCATTTTGTTAAAAGTCTATAGCCACTATAATGTATTCGGCATGTGATATTCCTTTTGTTGGGGGACTGATAGGTCTGATAAAGTCAATTCCCCATTTTGAAAATGCTCTTGTATTAACCATAGGTCTTAAGGGCATGTCATCTCATTGTATTGGGTACTTGGTATGTTGGCATGCATCAGAGCTTTGCATATATGTCTCTGCATCCACGTGTAGGGTAGGCCACCATAAACCTATGAAGAGAATCATTTTTACAGTTTTCACTATTGAAAAATGACCTCCTATTGTTCTTGCATGTGTCATTTCAAGTATATGAAAATGTTCTCCCTCATGCACACATAAGCATAATTGATCATCCTTCCTATGTTTACCAATTGTTTTCCCATAATGACATAGTTCTTGATTTTTTCTAGTGCCTGCTTCCTAGCTAGGCTTGCTCCTTCGAGGTAAGTATGTGATTTCAAAAAATTGACTAGTCGTTTACTCCATTCAAAGGCAATTGTAGAATAGCATAAAGATGAATGTTCATGAGGTGTATTCTCTTGATACACTTGGCATTAGATCCTTCTCTATTCATCAAAAGGGATCACAATGAGGTTATCTATCTATTTGTATATGCAGATGATACTATTGTGACAAGTGATGATCTAAATGGCATTCAAAGGATCAAGAGACACATGCAAGAGGAGTTCAAAATGAGTGACTTAAGTGAGCTCACATATTTCCTAGGTATGCAAGTGATTTATAGAGATGAAGGGATGTATCTCATTCAAAGAAGATACATTGAAGAACTACTTCTCAAGTTCAGAATGGGGAACACAAAGCTTGTAGGTACACCTTAAGAGTAACCCCAATTTGACATACAATTGCTTTGTGAAGAGCAATTGTGGGTTTTCCAAATTGGATTTTTTGCACTTTCTTAGTCTCTTAATGGTTTATTTAAGCCTCGATCAAGATCTTGAGTTAATTTAAGTCTCAAACTCCAACAAAAAAAAATATCACAAGATTGCCTTGGAAAGTATGGAAGGAATCTTGCTCAAACTTGAATTTTATCCAAACATTTTGGACTTGGACTTGTTCTTTTTATCTTATAAGTGCTCTCGCTACTCACTCTTCAAGGAAGTTTCCCAAAAATTCAAATTTTGAGTCCTTTAGCACAGGTGATTAACCTAGGGAAATTTAGGGTGGAAATCAACTTTTTAAGCTCTCTTCTAAGGCCATTTTCTTGGGACTTCACTTGTAAACCTTTTGCATGATATCTAATCAAGTTTGTGCTCAAAATCGGAGTTGCTCCACTTTCCCAACAATGATTTCCTTAGGGAAACCGTGGGTGGAATCCTTATTTCCCTATTGAATTTCTTTAATCTTTTTGTTTTTTTACTGAGCATTGTTCCTTCGGGCTTGCGCAACAAGTTATGCACCAAAGCTTGTAAAAGAACTTGTCTTTAAACGTGGTCAATTTCCTACAAATATAGGACAGTTGTGGTATGTTTTCTTGGTCTTTTCTTGTTCTTTTTGTGCCAACGTTTGCACTTGGTCTTCTTGTTAGTTTATCCACTCAATAGTAAACTTAGTTTTCAATTTTGAGCACTTTCTGAAAGAGAATTTCTTTGCACATCCCTTCCTGAGAGAAATCCTGCATATTTTATCTTGCAAGAACTCAAGTTTTTCTTGCAAGTGCCTTCTAAAACATGTAGGTCTAAGTTCTAGGGGACCATAATACATTTCAAGCTAAAAATTGCTCCTTTGGTGAAGACGACTTCTCTACTTTTTTCTCTTTTTTTCCTATTTGAGGTGTATTTTGTTCCTTTCACATCTCTAATCACTTGTTTTCCCTCCTCTCACCTTGATCTATATTTTCTTAAAATTTAAAACAATAGAAACAAAAAAACTAGAATGACATTTACTAACTCTTTTCCCTCGAGTGATTGTCGTGCCAACCGCCTTCTTCATGACTTGCAATGAGTTGTGTTTGTGCATTTTGAATATTGGTTTTGATCTTTCAAGATTCATACAATCATAAGATACTAGTCCAACCCCCAAATCTATGTATAAAGTGAACAAAAGAAGAGGAAACTATGTTAAAATAGAATTAAAGTGAAGAAAAAGAAGAGTGAAATTGAGCTTTAATGGGTTACTCCAAAACTCCCATCCCTAAAATCTTAAATTTACCTATATATCTACCTAGCTAGCTCTTTGGAATGATGAAGATGAAGGATAAGTGTCTAGAACACATGTAAAGAGCACTAGAAGTACATGCCTCATGCGAAAGTTTACCATCATGCATTTATGATAAGAACACTCCCCATCAACAGCACCAAAAGTGTAGTAATCCCACATGTTCATAGTCCACAAGATAAACACAATAAAAATAATATATCCAGAGAGCGACCACTCGATGGTATGAAGACTACATGAGATGAGAATGGGCATGCATGCACCTACAACAAGAGCAAATCAAGCACACATGTAGACATTGCCATACATGCACACATACACTCATGTGTACCAACGAGGAATGATGCACCAAGAAGCTCTCTCTATTGCAAAGTCCACGTACAAAGCTCATAGAGTTGTCAACTCTAATTAAGTCACTCCAAACTGATTAGTCATTACAAATGAGAGCTCTTTCACTTTTACAAAAATTGTTTAGATCTTTGCCCACACTATAGTGTCCATCCTAGATTTAAAAATAATGTCGAGAGGCTATTTGGAGGCTGAAATGATGTGAAAAAAATGTGAGATTTAATGTGTATATTCTATGCATGACTTTTTAAAGCTTGAGCATGAAGTTTTTATGATGTGGGTCTAACTAATTCCAAAATAGTATTTTAGGTCAAAAATAGGAATTTTCACACGATATTTGGGTAGAAAATAAAAAAAACCTAATTTGAGGAGAGATTTGAGATGAGAAAAAACTTAGTGGATCCCTTCCTCCTTTATTTCAATGTTTGCTACCTTTTATTGCATTTTTCATCTTCCTTACTAAGCTTTGAACACTTTGAATTGGTAACTTTTAGGCCACTTTCTAAGCTTCCTCTAACAAAGGACAAATTTAGGAGATTGAAAAAGGCCTAAAACTCAAAGATAAGCAACAAAAACTTCTCAACCAAACTCACCTAGATCCAAGTCATATTTTTCCAAATCATAGAACAAACCTACCCTAATGAATTTGAAGAATCTTATTAAAATGACATGCGTTAGAAGTGAGGAACCACAATGGATGGAGCTAAGCCTCTACCATGAGGTGAAATTTTTTTCCTCAACTCTTTCTAACAAAGAAAGATTTTATAAATCTTTAAGGATTTTCCTTGTATTTATACATCATTTTACTCATTGTTTAGCCATTCTTTTTTATTTCAAAGAAAAGGAGCACTCTTAGTACTAATGACAAATCCATTCATAAAAGAATCGTCTTATTTTGTTGGAGAATCTCAAATCCAATTCGAGACAAGGAAACATTCTTCACATTTCTTGATGTAAAAAATCAGACATTTAACGAATAAAAGCACACAATTGAAATATGAGATGATCTAAATGCAAATTATATCACTCTTGAAGTATTCATGAAGGACAAATCTATCTGATGCACATTGAAATTGTGTCAAGAGATATGAAACATCATTACAACAAAATGCCAACTCCAAATTTCATACCACCAAGGTGCAAACATTTTCCACTTCTTATGATGGGAATTGAAGACCAGACACCATAACACTTTTCACTAGCTCAAAACCCTCAACCTCCTAGATATGACCAACAATAGGACTCCCCAACGACTCACAAGGGCCTTTTTGAGGACGGATAGATTTGGGAGAGGAGACTATTACATTTATTAGTTGTCAGATTATTTTATTTTAGTGAAGTTTTGTAAAAAAGCAAGAGTTAATAAATAGTTGTGGAAGTGGACTACATAGAGTATGGAAGAATCCTACTTATAAAAAGCCTGCAAGGGAGATCTAGTTTGGAGTATATTTTTTAGCAAGCTTCATATGTAATAAGAAGTGCTTCATAAAGGGACATTATAAAAGGCCAAGATCCTCACTTCTAAGAACTTTTTTTTCATGTTGAGTGGTGAGCTCTTCTCCACGAATGCATATCCTTTCTTTATCATGCATTCCAAGTGTTCTTATTCATAGATATATGGTGTCTAATTCTTGTTCAATGTTATTCAAGATCTATCTAAGATTAATGTTTTCATTTGAGCTATTAGAAGTGATTCAACATGTGTTTAAGTGGTTGTTGTTAGTGAAGAAGAATATTTTGTAGCCCGATTCACTATATATAGGGGGTCTAAATTTGCCCTATTTGAAATTTATCCTATTTACGATTGTACAACATCTTGAGAGATTTGAAGCAAGCCATCATATGCTAAATTTTGGTAAGAAATGATTGATTTGGTGAAATATGGATATTTTCAAGTTCCCTAAATAGAACCTAAATTGGCTTCTGGAAAAGAGGTGCTAAATCATCATTTTTGGTGATCTAGTCATTGATGTGTCTCACAATATTTATGATTAGGTGCTTTCTTATCATGGTTCAAAGTGAGGCGATTGGAATGCTAGCTTCTCATCATGATTTGGTCTTGCCACATCATCAATCAAGAAAAAGGTGGATAAAATCGTGAATTGGGATTTTTAAGTGATTGTGAATCAATATCACACTACTCTCAAATGATCTAGTGTGGATCACACTTGGCAACTTAGAAAGATACTTATCCATCCCATTTTCTCACTATGTCTAAATACAACTAAATAGAGGTCTAATCTTCATGGATTGATCAATTAAAGGTGTGAGATCTTGCCCTATACTATTTGTTCACATTGACCTTCCAAAAGGTAGTCAATTTGAATTGATCTTTTATGTAGGTTTGCTAAAAAGAAGCTCCAAGAACTTGACAATAGTTTCTCAAATAATGTATTTATCAAACATACCTTACCTCAATGTATTCTACGTGAGTGAGCAACAATTCTATAGATTTTAGAGGAGCAAAAACCTAGTTCCACTATAAAACAAGTTTGTACTCACTTGGAAAGATATTTCTCATGATATTCCTAAAGAGGAGAGGCTAAATACTACTCAAAAAATCGTATAAACATTCTCATGGGAAGGATGAAGTATTTTGATGGCGATGCACCACAAGGCACTCTCCTTCTCGAGATCTCCACGAGGATATGCTCGGAGTAGAAAACCGAGCTCTTGAGGCCGCACCCAGTACTCCGCACAGAGGCTGCAGAATACACAGAAAACACAATACACAGGGAGCACGAAGATAGACTTCTTAGGTCTTACAAATGCGGTCGAACTTATAGTCTAAGACTGACCAGGCCACTATATGTTTTATTAAAGAACATATACAAAGAAGTGTCCAGTGGCCATTTGGCCTTTCACATGGACACTAACGATAACAATCTCCCACTAAAGGCCAATATGGCCAGAGTAACTATGGGAGAAAAATAAAGAATGATAAACAATACCTGAGTGTAAGTATACAAACTATACCTCCCACCTGATGGGCATGTTACATAGTATACAAGTGACTGCGTAAGATCAAGAACCATAAACTTAGTGTTTATGAAGGTGAGTAGATTGATGATCCTAAAGAGTATCAAAGCTTAGTTGGAAGCTTCATATATGCTACTCACACAAGACTAGATATATCATATAGTGTGGGAATGCTTAGTCAGTTCATGCACTCACATAGAAGGCCACACGTGGATGTTGTAAAGAGAGTACTCAAGTACCTCAAATTGACACTTAATCAAGGTATCTACTATCCTTAATCTTCAGATTTGGATATCAAAATCTATTTAGATGTAGATTGGGTAGGAGCAAAGGATGATAGAAGAAGCACATCTGAATACTTAGCATTTGTAGGCTCAAAATTGGTGTCATGGATTCCAAGAAGTAACCAACAATTGATTCATCTTCAACTAAGGCACAATATAGAGGTCCAACTATTGCAACTCAAGAAGCAATATGGCTCAAGGAGTTGTACTCAGATTTGGGACTTGTAAGTTCCAAACCTCATCTACTTGGAAATAACGTAAGTTCCATGCATTTGGATGCAAGTCCAATTTTTCATGCAAGGACAAAGCACATAGAATTCCATTACCACTTTGTGAGAGAGAAGCTTATGGCAAACGAAATCGACATTTCATTTGTTCCTACTGAGAAGCAAATAATAGACATGATGAAAAAGGCACTTGTTGGAATAAAGCTTTGTAGATTCAAAGCTATGTCACGTAATCAACCTATCAGAGAACAAAGAATCAATCATACCTTAGCTTGAGGGGGAGCCATTGGAACAAGAAGACTTCATTATGCTTGAAGTGGACATGATCTACATCAAAATCATCATTGGAATGATGCCACATATACTCCTTGTAGATTTTTATTTGCATTCTTTTGTGGTATTGAGAGTTTGATCATAGGAACACCTTCTTATGTAATTCCCAAAGTATTTATCTCTATAAAAATCAAGAGTCAAAGGGCTGAAAGCCACAAGTTAGAAGTTGTTGGAATTTATTCTCAATCAATCAATCAAAAGGTAGATGTGACTTCAAATTTTCCTTTTCCTGGATTGTAGGAAAAGATGCCAATCAATCTAAAATTAGAAATCGCCCAAATTGGAATTCAAATCCTTGAGAAAAAGGCGTGGCCATGTACTCAAGAGTCTATAAAAAGACTCCACAACATTTGTACGCTAAGTACGATGATGATTTGAAGCAATACATACACTTCTTGTTCATTTCTTGGTGCCACTTCAGTTTACTGCTCTTTCTCCCTCAGACTCACTTAATGTGTAGAGAGTGCGACTCTCTCTACATATTTTTAGATCATTTGGTTCAATATTTTCAGAGATATTGAGGATTTACCGTCTCAGGGTCATTCTCTACAACTCTCTAAATTTCAGGCCTATTCATTGTTAAATTGATTGCTCCTTGTATAGCTCATATAAATTAGGGATTTTAAGCATTATAGCAAGCCAACCATATGTATGAAACTCCCATAAGAGAAATTTTTGCAACTATAACTATGTTGGCTCCTTCGAGTATTTGAAGCCACAACTTCTATCCATATTTAGAAGGTTTTTGTGAGCTAGTCATGGTGCAAGTTATCTGTTTTGCATCAACTTGTTCTTGTTGATGTTCCAAAGTACTTATTGGGTTTTATTGTAGTAACCACAAGCTTCCAAGGTCTACTTTACATATCCAAAGAGGTAGGGCTTCTCCTATGTTGGTTTGCTGGACCAACTTCACCACTTGAATACTCTCCTCTCCACGCCTCTCCAAGCTTCTCCAACTTTTCTTTCAGAAATAATATTGAGGTCCATTTTTTGGAATGTTTTACTTGAGGAAAATTGTTTTTTATTTTAAGTGTATGGCAGTGATGTAAAAGATCATTCTATTCGTATACTAAGCAATGATCTAAACTCGATAGTATTGCCTGCATCAAATTTAGCGAATGATGTAATTCTGAAAAGTGATAAATTTACCATTTCTCACTTGCTAGATAAACTATCCCACGAATGTTGTTCAACTTTCTATTCAAATAAGTGTATATTTTTTATCTAAACTCCTCTGAATTCTTCATGACAATAGAACTCTAGCTCATCATGCATAGCTTCCTATAAGAAAAGAACAATGTGGACAAAACAACGTTGTGTTTGATATATATATATATATATATATATATATATATATATATATATATATATATATATATATATATATATATATATATATATATATATATATATATATATGTGTGTGTGTGTGTGTGTGTGTGTGTGTGTGTGTGTGTGTGTGCAAAGAGAGAGAGACCTACTATAGTGTAAATTAGTGAATTCTTATTGTGAACACATGTATTGAACTCCAAGGCTTTTCAATTTATTAATCCATGCAATCAAATGCATGCTAAGTGTTCACTTTTTGAAGCATCTCCTTAATTTCTTGTAATGAAAATTAATGTTTCGATTTACTATATATATACATATATACATAGATAGATAGATATAGACTTATGTTTTAAGGTTTATAGTAGTATATATACATAAATGAATTTACAAAATAAGATTTTAGTATTTACATTAGTATATATGCATAAATATAGTAAATATTATAGTTTTAAGGTATATATATATATATATATATATATATATATATATATATATATATATAATGGTCTAGGACTTTTGTATGACTACATGCATAGATAGATCTAGAATTAGGGTTTAGGATCTATAGTACTATATATATAAAAATACATTAAAGAACTTGGGGTTTCATGATTTATAGTAGTATATATACATAAATACATAAACAACTCGGATTTGAGGATTTATATTGGTATATATACATTGATACATAATAATATAGGGTTGTAGCATTTAAACTCGTTTACATACATATATACATATAAAATTATGGTTTTAGGATCTATATTGATATATAGATAGATACATAAAAAATATGAATTAAAGAATTTATATTATTATGTATAGATAAATACATAAAAATTTACGGTTCTAGGATTCAGATTAGAGTATATACATTGACACATAAAAAATTAGGGTTTTATGAATGATTCAATATATATTCATAGATAAATAGAGATTTAAGATTTAAATGAGTATATACACATAAATGCATAAAGAAAGTATTGTTTAGGTTTATGATATGTCTTACAATAGTGTAACAACACTACATTTATGCATTGAAAAGATCAACCTAAAGCAAAATTCAACTACATTGTCAAGTGCGTACCACATGAATATCATCCTACATCAAGAACCATAAAAGTTCCACGAATCAGGATCTGAAAACAAGTAACGGATGTTTTGGAACATATATCGCCATTGCTCTTCATATCACAATCAGAGTGGGATCATCTTAAAAATGAAGATTCGACAAAAATCAAACAATAGAGGAGATTCAATGAAGCTCAACTATATGGCATAATGACATCACATCTAGGTAGTGGAGGCATGCAATAATTGTGCTATGAGTTTCAAACGATTATTTATCTAGATTTTGGTATATTTTTGTATATATTCATTATGTGCATATATAAGTTACTTTTATTTCCAGAGGAATGAACTCACAGTAGAACCTCACACAGTCATGCAAAGGAGGTTGAAGGCTACGAAAAGGGTCTCTCGCATACCTTTTGGAGTTAGAAGAACAAGGCATGAACACTCATTGGGACACACTTGTTCGATGAGGATCATATATTTTAGAGATTTATTTTCAGCCGTGTAATATATTATAGACATGTATTACTTCATACATGACTTTTATTTCAGACGTATTATATTTTAGATATGTATTATGGAAACATGATTTTTATCTGAGACATGTATTATTGGAGACATGATTTTTATTTTAAATAGATGTTACTTCAATGTTGTGTCTATTATTTTTTTTCTTAGTGATCTTCTTTCATTGATTGGTTCTACCATTTTTTATGACTTCCTTGATTATTGGTTTTACAATAACGGTGAATAATTAAGATTAAATGGTTTTTATCCCCAAAGGAAGTTCGGCCTTGGCCTACTCTCCTAGACTATAATTAAAACAAGGGGAGAACAAGTTACAAGTGAATGGGACTAGTGCCCTTGGGACCCTCCAATCCCACAAAGGAGGGGTAGAACTTGCGGATCTTGAGAGTGTTACGAAGGAGGTTAACAATCATCTCATACCCCTCATGTGGGGCCCACTTGGGTTTAAGCTTGTTGTTCTCGATGAGAAACACTTTATGATGCCTAAAGGTTGGGGAACTCTTACAGTTGGAGATTCTTTTACCAAGGAGGAACAGAGACTTTTCGATCGACCACTCTTTATGAGGGTGTCCAAAATTGTGGTTGCACCTCTCTTGCCAAATATTTTAGCAGGTTTCCCCTCTTATAGCATTCCACACTGCTGCTGAGAAGCCGATTGCTTCACCTACAAATGCTTGCTTCCAGGTGATTTGTTCTTGTAGTCTCAAAATATTCCCAAGGGTCCGCCATAGCATGAGAGACTTGGGGCATGTGAAGAAGATGTGATCTAAATCCTCAATGCTGCAGCTTGCACCCAATGACAAGATTAGATTTTTTATACTAGTCATTGGTGACCTAAGATTTTACCATTGGATAGTGAATCACAAGCTTCAACAATCTCTCTATCGTTGATGGGAGTATTGAGAAGATGCATCATATTTTGTGACTTTTTCTCTACAGATGTTGGCCATGTACTCATGCCTTTGAGAAGAGAGTGGAGTCGGTACCCTAGGAGTTGAGTGAAATAAGAGATGACAAGTGCACTATTATGTTCATCAGTAGTGCATTTGACCGCATGGTTGTCAATCATATACGGAACCTCTTCGTTAAGTTTCTTCTTCATTAGGATTCGACACATTTCTTTAGTTTGTTTGTCGGCTTTTCTCACCCACCAATCCTTAAAATATCTACAGATGGCATTACAAAGAAGGTTAATCACCTTCTCATCACCCTCATGCGGAGCCCACTTGGGTTTAAGCTTGTTATTGATCAGAAGGAGCACTGGTGATGCCAGAAGGGGGGGGGGATTTCTTACAATTAGCGGTTCTTTTGCCGAGGAGGAACAGAGATTTCTCGATCAACCTTTCTTTGGGGGAGTCGCCAAAGTTATAAGCACATCTTTCCCACCACATCTTCCAAAGGACCTCCCCTCTGATGGCATTCCAAAGAGTCACCGAGCAACCGATCGCTTCTCCCAGCAGAGCTTGTTTCGAACTGATCTGATTTTGAAGTCTAATTTTCTTGCCGACAATCTGCCAGAGCTTGTTGGAGTTGGGACACGTAAAGAAGATGTGAGCAACATCTTCAATGGACCAATAATAGCACTTGCACCAACGAGGCACCCCACAAATTTGGCTAGCCTTTATGTTGGTCCAGATTCCTCGATGAAGAATTTGCCATGAGAGGACAAACTTTTTTATTTCTATGAGAGGGTGCCAGATAGCCATGAACTTCATATCCCACCGCAGTTGCGTCCATGACAGACACCACTTCTTGTTGAGGTTGACCTGATAATCAATGTTTTCTTTGATGTTCAGGATGTTTGTTAGGTAGTTACCATTGTGCCATTTGAGACCTAGTGGGCACGGTGGGTCGTGCCCCATGAGAAGATGGACTTTAGAGCAGCCCCAGGCAAGATGTCTGCTTTGTAAAGTGTTCCATTCTTCATAGGTAATGTTGAAGCTAGGGTCAATATCCTCAAAGTTGATCCACTCGTTAGTGTCTTGTTTCCATAGATGTTTCCATTTTTCGAAGCCTTTGTTCCAAAGCCTCTTGGCATTTTGAATGTTCCAAGATTCCACATTTTGGATGCCATGGATGGGAAACCAGATAGAGTCACTCTGTCTGATACCGGCCACCCACTTCCAATCTTCACTAATTCTTATGAAGCTTTTGAGTTTATTCCAACTCTTCCATAGGGAGCACACAAGATTCGAGCCTTTTGGGAAAACCAGGATTGGAGAAAAAAAAAGGTCAGAATGTCAAGATTCTTCTAATTTGGGAATCTCGTGAAAGCCAAAGCATCCTTGTTTCTGAAGATGAGCTTGGCCCACAAGGCCTCCCCATTGCTCCATGCCTTAATCATCCATTCTATCACAAGTTTGTTAGCCATGCACCCAATGTCCAGAATGCCAAGGCCCCCACTATCCCTTGGGCTAGTGCAGATGGACCACTTGATTTTAGGCAGCCCCTCTTGTTGTGGTCCCTAATCCAAAGGAAGTTTCTACAAATACGTTCTAGTTTGGACAGCTCTTGCTCTTTCTGACTCCAACAAGAAAGGAAGTAAATGGTCGACAAAATGAGGAACGTGTTGATAACTGTTGCGTGACCAACGAGATTGATTTGCATACCTCTCCAATAGCTTAACTTGCTTTCAAGTATGGCCAGGACCAATTCCACCGCTTCTCCAACGAGATATCGAAACCCAAGGGAATCCCAAGAAGCCAAAAAATTTGGCTTGGAGGAATGTTTTGATAGCCATATTCAAAGAGAAGGTCGGGTTGGATCCTAACAATAGCTCTGAAAGCGGTCTTTGAGTGGTTGATTTTGGATCTAGAGGCTTCGAAAAAATTATCCAGACACCTTCAAAACGTCTCTAGGTTGGTCCTATCATTGTGGACAAATGCGTTCATATCATCCGCAAAAAGTCTCATGGTGATCTGGTCGTGGTCACAGAGCCTTTGATTTTACCTACTTCCACCTGTTGTTCCACAATCCGGCTAAGCCCTTCTATGGCAATGGGAAATAAAAGTAGAGCCAATGGGCATCCTTGTCTATTTGATCTTTTTAGTTTGATCACCTTCGAAAGTTTTCCATTAACATTAAGTTGGGTCGACGCATTTCCCAGAAGGGTCGAGATCATCTTGGTGAATTTCTGGTTGCATCTGAGATCATTAAGAGACTACAAAATATAGTCCCACTCCAGCTTTTCATAAGCTTTGTCAAAGTCGATCTTGAGGAAAACCACATTTTGTCTTGACTCGTCTACAACATCGAGACCTTCCCAAATATCTATAATGGCTTCCAATATTGACCTGCCTTTGACGAAACCTTTTTGTTCCTCGCTTAACCACGCTCCTAGATGGCTGGAAATTTTGTTGGATATGACTTTATCAATGATTTTATATCCCATTTGAAGCATCGTAATTGGATGCCAGCTCTCGATTCTATTCTTTTCCCCTTTTTTTGTGGACTACCTTGATGATGCCATTGTTGAGGCAAGTCAGAAGCACGCCAAACTCGAGTGCCTCTTGCCAGACCAAACAAAAGAAGGATGGAAATCACCAACTTGAAGGACTTAAAGAGCTCATTAGTGAGCCCGTCCGGCCCTGGGCTTTTCCCACTAGGGAGGGCATCAATGACTTCAATGATTTCTTGGTCCAAGATAGGGGCGTCAAGCAGGGAACGAAGGTTGTGTGGGATCATATGAGAGAATGCCCTAAAGATGGTTGCCATGCAGTTTCCTCTATGGTGGGAGAGGGGGGTCGAGATCCCGAGGAGTCTTGTAAAGTGCTCTTCAATGATTCTGAAATTTTCTAACCAAAATTGGTTTATACCAATTACTGTCCCACCAGACCCTTGGTGGTGTGACATCGAGATCCAGACATGGGTCGAGGAGACCTGTCTAAGACGTTTTTGGAGGTATGCTCCATCAATTTTCGTCTCTTGAATACAGATGAATTCAGGGTTTAGGCTAATGTTGTGAATCCATTGACCAACGATGGTCACTCTTGAGGGGTCGCTCAGCCCCGCACCATTTAATGAGATGATGATCATTACCATAATTTACCCTCTTTGCGGGAAGGGGTCTTATCCTTTCTCCTCTTGGATTCATCTTTCTTTTTAGCTGGGAGGGGATCCAGACTTATTAACTTGTTTTTCTAGGGTAACTCAATAGGCTATTTTCCTTTGTGGGAGGTCTCTTGTTGAAAAGAACAGGAGATCGTATTTGGAATAGTCGATCCAATGATGGAACTTTCACTATCCATATTGTCTTCATTGCTAATGGTAAATCCGTCTTCTTTGCTTGTAGTGTAACCCTCCTAATTGGTTTCTTTAATGTAAGGGATCTCTAGGGCTTTGTTGCTGGTGTCCACCTCAAACTGGTGTCTATCTAGGTAATCAAGCACATTAATATCCTTTTTCAGATTGCAATACAAGTTATTTGGGGGGGCATCTAGAGTACGGTTTCTCTTAGAAGTTGCCTTAGGACTTCTTTTCCTTCTTCTTCTGACTTTCTTGAACCTGTCTAAGTCACTTTTTGGGTTTTGGGAGCCCTTTGCTTCCTCTCCATTCACTGGGGGGATTCATGGTTTCTTGGATGCTTCCTGTATATGTTTGCTTTTTTGTCTCAATGGACACTCTTTGATCATGTGGCCTTGCTGGCTACAACGAAAACACATGTTAGGTAGATTTTTTCAATTAATATCTTGTTCCTAGACATTCCCTTCGCCTAGGTCCACAATGATCTTTGAAGGGAGCAGTGTGTTGAGGTCAGCCTCGACGCAAATTGGAGGGTACCATCGACCATTGAAAGAGTTTCTCGCACCTTCATAAATGAAACCGCCAACATCCTCCCGTGAAGTGAGCGGCTTGCCGATTGGAGATACATTGTCCCACATGAAGTTGTACAAGTACGGGAGGTTAGTGAGCTCGACCTAGAGAGGGTAGCGAAGAGATTTTGATTTGTCAGGAAAAAAGTCGGGGGACCATTTGGATAGACACATGGTTGTCTGCCCGAGTTGTCCGGTTTCGACACTCCGGGCTTGGAATGCCATATTTTCATTCTGAAAAACTAACAACATATGACTAGCTGGTAAGACCTCACACTTGCTAACAATCATCCCATCAAGGAACCATTCTTTTTTAAGCCACTGGCACACAGTTTCAAGCGGAGGCCTAGGGCCAAACACTTGTCCAACGAGACATACTTTCTTGAGCTCTTTTTGCTTCAACAGGAGTGTAGCTCTACTAAGAGAGACCAAGGGAGTCTGAATACCCTCGGAAGCCCCATGAGTGACAAAAACTCCCCCCTCCAAAATAGGGGCCAAGTTACCAATCACCTCCTAGGTCGGGGCTAGGTTGCTAATCACGAGAGAGGGGGCCGTCGAAGCCATGATAGGGGCCTCGAATCGTGCACTAGGGATGAACTTCCGCTATCCCAGAGATAGAACTTCATCCCCTTTTTGCTTCCGAATCCAAAATATCCTTCCGAGTGGGAAAGCAAACAAAGCCGATGGAGATCAAACCGCGATAGTCCCGCCGCCACCCACACGAAGAACCAAGAAGCGAAGAAAAAATCAAAACAAGCCTCTTTTCTAAGCGATAACCCTATTGATCAAGAGTCGGCCCAAAAGACCCTTGAGAAGCCCTTTCACCTTCTTGAAAACCACTTTAACGGCTCTCTTCTTCTTTTTCTGCGACTCTTGACTTCATTTCTCTCTTTCTTTTCAATTCTTTTACTCTCTTTCTCTTCTTTTTTCTTCTTTCTCTCTCACAAAAAGGAGTCGAATATATACATGTGTTTCCTTAATATATACATTTTATGTGTTTTTATTTATTCCGTACAATATTAGCAATTGACAGCAAAAACACCTTAATCTTACTACTAGATCTTCGGAGAAAGTATGACGTCCATTTAGAAAGTATAATTTAAATTTACTAATTAAGATAAGCACTTCTATCATTCTCCTCATTTCTAGTAAATGATGTCCATTTATAAAGTACGGTTTAGATTTACTGATCAACCAAAGGACTATTATAATTTGGCTCATTTCTAGTAGTAATGCATAATCCTTTAGATGTGCATGAGTATTCCCACTGAAATTCTTAAATAAAACGACTAGGTAATACGACCGCTAATGCTTAAATACTCTCTCTCTCTCTCTCTCTCTCTCTCTCTCTCTCTCTCTCTCTCTCTCTCTCTCTCTCTCTCTCCTCACAAGCCTTCTTTATTGCTCTCACATTCTCTTGAAATTTAAAAATGTTTCTTCTTAGCTTTGTAGTAAGCATAACCCGAAGTTGTGGGTTAGTCAACCTTTTTTATGAATGCTCACTTTGATTGTAGAATGATAGTTACGGTAGGACTACCGAGTCCCTTCTGTTTTGATATATGAGAAAGGTCTTCACTAGTTGGGATTACTTATAAAAGTAAAGACATGGCACTGGATTTGTGCTTTACAAGAATACAAGGTTAGTAATATTTTAAATAAATTCTTGGTTTGCTAATGATTGGACAAATGAAGTAAAAAAATAGAAAACCTTTGAATGAGATTTATTAATAGATTATTTTTCAAAATATACTTTTATGGTTAATATTTTACTCTATTTATTACATGCATACATTTTACTTTATTGATGATAATGAAGTCTAATTTATGGCACTATATGTTTTTTGCTTTTTTTTCCCCAAAAAAACAATAGTATGATGAACTTAAGGTCATATGTAATAATAATCAATAATCACTACAAGGTGGAAAACCTAAAGTACGTGAGAAGGTGTGTGGGTTCCTACCCATGTTGTATACAATTGTACCAACCTTATCTGCACCTAGATGGTAGCAAGTATAAGCCTCCTATCTTCTTGTGTGTTTCTTTTGATAGTGTCTATGAAAGTGTGAAGTTGATTCTTGATCAAGCGGAAAGATCATTATGTATGTAATAGAAAAGTGAACTTTGTAACATTTTGTATGTATATTTTTACTATATCAGCTTTTAGCTATCATCCAAAGTGTCATCATTTATATATTTTTTCCTACTATTCCATAAAATCATTTTGATCTTGTAACGTATGACAACATATAACCTATAGTAGATTTACTGTGGAATTGATTGGTATCATCGAGGAGCAGAATCGCAATCATTTTAATCTTTTTATCAACTGCTTCATACTACATTTCAATAGAAATTTCTTTTTCTTTTTTATTCTCTTCAAATTTTGCTATTTCCCTGTACATGGAAATATAGTGAACATGAATCATGTAGTTGCTTCTCTTTCCATCGTACAACTCTTTTAAGTCGAATAATGTATTAGCAAAAGAGAACTCATAAAAAAATCCCAGAGATTTCTTCATCAAAATCAAGTACTCTGCATCCATAGAAATTCCTTTGAAGTGTTGTTATATACTATTTTTCTCATTTTTAAATTTAGAAAAAACACAAAACTAGAAAGAATTACTCTATTCGAGGGCTATAAAACTTGATATGAACATATTTACATTTTAGAACTTTTAATTTTCTAAGCTTTCATAGTCTCCAAAAAACTATGTTCATCAAGTTCCTCAAGAATAGGTCTTGTTATGAGAGAAGTCCTATTCCTGATGTGATCCACACAAAACTATCATAAATTGAACTGCCTTCTTGCCATCTTTGCTTCGGATTTGTTCATAAGCTGAGCCATCTTCCAAAACTCTCGTTTCCATTCTAAGGTTAGTAATATATGGTTGCCCTAATATTAGTGAATAACTAGAATGATCTTGAACGACAAAGTTCTCATAGTCACCTACATCTCCAATTGTAGCCAGTAGTTGTGGACATGCACCGAAACACTCTCCTAGCATTATGTTAGCAGCTTAGATTCTCCATCCCAGCTGCATGTCAATCGACCACTTTCCCTTCATATAGAGGTCTTCAAACATTAGATTAATTTCAAATCTGTGGTCAATAAGAGCAACCACAAGAGTATTGATCTTGTCCAACCTAACTAATGTCTCTATCGTGGCACAAGCCCAATGATCTCTGGTATTATGATTTGAAGGAATTACATCTTGAGAACTTTGTTTAAATACATTTCCTCTTGTGTACACAGATGCTCATTAGTTTCAATTTGCTCGAGCACACTTTTCTCTTCGTGTGTTTGTGCTAACAAGACTTCAACAGGTGATTCTACATCCATTCTCTAAAATTCTTGAGTGTTAACTATCAGTTGTTGTTTCCTTCTTAAGAGGTCAATAATTACTTCTAGAAACTCTTGCTTGGATATCCCTGAAAACTCACCTAGTGTAAACTCAATCACACTGTCAAGCACTTGCTTTAGATTGGTCGCTTGCTCGATGTGTGACTTCAACATGTATTATGGGTTCTTTGCTCTTCCTTGGTCTCTTTTGGCAAGCTTCATTTCTTGATCTTGAGGAAGATTAGTAGTTTGTGGAGGAATCGGTGCCTCAACAGAAGTAGGATATTGAGCTTTAGTTGAAAGTTGATTTGGTTGATTTGTTGTCAGTTGAGGTGGTGAAACAATTTGAGTACGTTGATTTATTTGTGTCTATTGAATTTGTTTTGGTATTTGAGGTTGATCTTGCATTGCTTCCACTTGTTGCCTAGTTCTCCTCTTCTCTTCCTCACCCTCATTAATCCTTCTTCTTTTCTCTTCAACTACTGCTTCATGCTCCATTGAAGAGCATAATAAGTGACTAACAAGAGCATATCTACTAGATCTTTCCATCTAGTCACACCTCGGATTTCGTTACTTTTCATTTTTTAAAATCTCGTGATGCGTTTTCCCTTAATCTAGGGATTTCCTTACCCTAGACCATTCTTCAGAGTCATCATTGTTGTCAATTATCTGACATCCATACATGGACATGTGAGACATTGAGGCAAAGTTATTAGAAGTGCAAGGGAAGAATACTTTCATGCCTCCCTAACCAAAGTTTATATTTACCTTCTCCCTGATCTTCAAATCATAGATCATCTTCTCTTTGATAAAGACCAAGTTCTTATCCAATGCATCTTTAAAACTTTCACATGAGTACCTGTTGTGCTCCAAAGAGTCACACCAGATACATCTCTTAGTTTCTAGAGCCTTTGGGGCTTTGTTTACTATTGATTGTGATGATTGGGACTCTATCATTTTCTTAACACTTTGAATAGTGAGATCACTAAATTTCTTAAACATCTCCTCCATAGTATTAGGATGCACAACACCTTTCACAACCAATGAATCAGTTTGAGGATTTCGAGGAGGTTGATGTGATGCCTACATCTGTTCATCTTGAAAATCCCCATGCCAATCTTGCATAAACTTCACCATGGTTCTTTGCTTTTCGACATACCTCTTTACTGCTCCTTCAACATCGTCCCATTCTTTTGTAAGTTTGGACTCATTTTCCATGTCTTGTAATTATGGAAGGAGTTCCTCATCAGCTTTCATATCTATTGCTCATAGGAAAAAGGACACCTTTTCATGCTCTATAGCTTTCTTATCATATTCTAATAAGTCATCTAATTGACGATCAAACTCCCTCTTAATATCTAAGATGGACTGATCTATAACCTTATAAACCCATTTTAAGAACATCGTTCAAGTCACCTTCTCGAGGTCTTCAAGCATAAACATCTTTATGAACACCGATTTGTACTAGGACCACTTTGTTTGAGCTTCCATTGTTAGTCAATCATGTAAGTGCAATTCGAACACATACACAAAGTTCTCTATAAGATCTAAGTCATTCATGGGTGTAAGCATAGCCTCTAGGTATCAACCTTCTAGCTCATACTCCTTGCAAAATTGCATGATATTTTGTACAGTTAAAATAACCATTTTTCTTAATAACACTCTCATGAAATGTTTGAATGGCACTTCACCTCTTCTCGTCTTACTAGAAATGTAAAAATTGAGCTATCAAAACCATTTGAGTAATTATGGTATCTCCCATAATCAAATAGGTGGGAAAATTTTATCAAGTTATGCTTCCTACTATCTTTTTCCTTTTTAGTCAATATCTGAGCTGAAGGATCCTACTTCTCACCTCCTTTCACGTCGGGTTCATCGGGTCTATCATCGATTTTCGTTAAAGGAGGTTGAAATAAGATTTCATTAAATGTAGGATTTTTAACAAAGGCTTGAGACATATACAACACTAGAGTGATCCTTTTTTGTCACAATCCCTCTACACAAAAGACTTTGAGTATGTTGGTATGAATGGGTGTTTTTGTGTCAAAGCTAACTTACTAAACCTCTTCAGCACGATCATTTGCTCATTAACCTCCTTCAGGGTTTCTATGAAGGGTGTTGATCTCCACTGAAGTTCTGCACTGAAGTTTCTAGTTTCCCCAAGAGGTACATGATGTAATTATAGACACATTGTCTGCAATGATGGTGGTTTCACCAATGACCACACCTATTGTATGATCAAACAACACTCCCTTGCCAATCTGAGCACCTAGATGGTGTCAACATGAAATTCTTTTGAAATCCGGTTTTGAAGAGCTATAGATAAGGTGAAATGCTTGACCTCAAAGCCTATGGGAGATGCGTTGAGCTTCCCATCCAAGGAATCCTTTTAAGCATGCCATGTACATAGCCCATGCAAGCTAGATCTCGATCGCAAAAAACCCTCAATATCTGCTCGCAATGATTTTTGAATATAAGGATCCTCCGAAAAAAAAAGGTCTCGAGAACAATGTAAATAGCCGACTCCTTCCTATTGTGGGATTTGCGAGCCTGTTTGCTAAATGGCCTTCTCAGTTTTATGTCCTCACAACAAGTTGGCAATGCAATTATTCTGTTACTCTCAGCTTCGACATTTACCCAATACCTCACAGATTAAGCCCATGTTTCTCAGGATAAACCAAACCACAGCATCTTCTTCAGACAGTTGAACGACTAATTATCAATATGAAGTACAGATTCCACAAATTTTAGCACACTTTTTTCTTTTTGAGATATTGAAGCACAGCATTTTATATGAGATTCTGACACAATTCTAGTTTTCTCTTGATTCTCGGGGTGTCTTCTATTCTTAAGAGTTTTTATGCATATGCTATGTCCATAATATATAAGAATCACCAACAAGCAATCCCGTGGATCATGCTCATAAACTTTTCACAAAGTATGGTACTAAAGCATTGATATTGTCTTATGTAGCAACACACAAATGCCGGCAACAGGGTACAACTGTACAAGAGACGAAGTAATAATGAAAGAGAAATATAAATGAAAGAGTGCATATACCTATGAAGACTATAAGGAAACAGTGATCAAACGCCAATGAAAGAGTGCATATACCTATGAAGACTATAAGGAAACAATGATCAAACGCCAATAGCCAAAAAGCATAAGAATTCCTCATACTCCATTAAAGCTTAAGAATCAAGTCAGCTTAGCTTAGAGTTCATACGAGTAGAAAAGCCGACCACATTTCATTGGAGATTGAAGACCAACAAACATCCTTGGAGATATTGCTACGAACAAAGGTACATGCTCAGCTAAATTTGAAACACTTATCATTCTTAGTTTAAAAGGATGATATCCATTGATCCACCAAAAAAATAGAAGAAACTTTTGGAGCATTGAGTCTTCCGATACCACACACGTAGATGAAGGGGTAAATCAGCTCAGAGCTTCCATAGATGTTCTTCTATGTTCTCGATACTGCCAATTGAGCTCTATCACTTTCATCAGTAAAACTGACTGTTTTTCTCTCTTTTAATTGCTTCTAGATCCAGCAAGTATACCACTACTTGTACAACTACTCTCCATCACCCTCTGTGGCTCAGCCTACAACCTTACATCCATAATACAAAATTCTAGTTATACACCATGTAAATCCATAAATTATATGTAAGGCCTATCGAGCACCTAGAGCATGCATATGCGCTCCATGAAAGTAGTCATTCCCATGAAAAAAGGCTACAAGGTAATCTCCACCTCTGTTAATCATTATAATCTTTGATTCCCACACAAATAACAGAGGAAAATGATAGTGCACAGAACATCTCATTCAGGAAGAAGATCATAATGAAGATGACGATCAACTGCTTCCCTACAATAAACAAATAGAAGGAAGAAGTTGTGATTGAAACTTTGTTGTCAGGGTTCACAATAGCAGCTCCCACAGACCAATCAGATGCTTGCCCTCTCTTCATCATCTCTATCATTGTAGTCCTTCTCTTCTCGGGTCCTCCAAGACTATGGTTCCCAACAGAGTAAC
The DNA here is from genome assembly GCA_020310875.1 of Ceratopteris richardii. NCBI lineage: Eukaryota > Viridiplantae > Streptophyta > Polypodiopsida > Polypodiales > Pteridaceae > Ceratopteris > Ceratopteris richardii. Next base: position 165,592,997 of record CM035419.1, read on the forward strand.
CCCCCTTTTCAGAAATGTTGCCTTTTCCATGTATCAATAGCTACATGCATCTGGATGCCCCCCTCTAGAAGCGATCTGAAACATATTCCCCCTTCTGAAATTGCAAAAATCTGCAAGAGAGCTTCCCGTAATCCTCTACCTTTCTTAAACTTCCTCTTCTTGAACTATCCTCCAAAGAACTTTCCTTTATGGATGATATGCGCCACCCTTGCTCCACTTACCATCTGAAGCGAATTCTTAGTGAGAAATCAAGAGCTGAAGCTCCTCACTATGTTTTTGGAATGGAGAAAAACAATGATCTATCATCTCAAGTATCATTGCCTCCAGTGTTATTGGATTCACCTTAGGTTTTCTATCCTCTAAAGGAAATCCCCTTCTGTTGTCATTGGGTCATTATTTTTATATGGTTTTAAGCTTGATTGGAATTCATGACATAGTGTGCAATGTGCAAAAGGCCACTCATGGAGTGGAGGATAGTAGAGGGCTTGATCCAACCCATGCTCATCCCATCCTAGCCCCCTTCTCTTTGACACTGGTACTTCTTAGGAGGTGACCCATCCTAGTACCATCCTTCACGGAGCTTGCTTAACCAGCAATCTCTTGTCACTAAGCTACACTCTTATGGTGTTTTATGAGGGGGAAAGAGGAAGGTTCACATTACTTTGAACACATTTTGGGCCCTCAAAGATTCGTTCTTTGCTTGCAAAGCCTATTTTGAAGCACTTTTGGGATGACTCTTTGAGCCATTTTGGACTACTTTCTTGCATGGTTCTCTTTACAAAGGTTCAAGAACATAAAGAAAAGTGTTTTTTCTACTTCTTTGAAAAAGAATATTCAGCTTTGGGGCTGTATTTTCAGCCACACTAGTAAATCTGTAGGTTTGTTGGAAGGTTTTTACTTGTGATGGGACTCGCCACCAAAAGTTTATGTAGGTTTTGTGCACCTAAAGAATAGAGTTGATAGACACTTTCAAGTGTTGTTGGCTAGTGTTTGGGATATAAATTCAGCCTTTCATTTCTAATTTACTACACATGTTGAGCACATAATGTATGATTTTGTGGATATGGCTTATGTACACCCATGTGGTCATTGATATAGCAGTAACATTTTTGCATAACGACTATGATGTTGATAAAGAGGGTCATGGTAAGGTTTTCTTAGCTCACAGATACCCAGATGTTGGGGTCTCTTTGATTATGTGGGTGGAAGACTTACCCAACCTCACCATATGAGATGTATGTAGTTGTTCATAGGTGCTCCATAAGCCTAGTTGGCTTCTTTTGATTAAGTGGTTATATGGAATGGAGTTAGTGATTCATATGTAGGTCTATACGTTAGTACTTGCAGCTTAATGAGTTTCTTTTATGCTATTCATATGCCCATTTTGAAGAGGAGACTTTGGAAAAAAAAAATTAGATTTCTTTTTTCAACTAAATAGTGGTCGATTTTACTCCTTGACACACATTGGTGTGAGCACATAAATTCGAACATAATCCTTTTGGTTGAAAATTTCAACTTGTTAATCTAGTTTCTAGGGAGACTCTATCAAATTTATCCAAAAAATATGACACTTATTCATATTTTTTTAGCCTTAGTGGTGTTTGGAATATTCTCGCTCCATTTTCATTCTAGTCAGTTCTCTATTATCATGACATCAAAAATCTCAAGCACATCTAGTGGATCTGGCTCTAGTAGCAAGGTTCAAAAGAGGAGCTATAACTTCATAGGGAAAGACCATTTTGGGATCTAAAAATTTGATGGCATAAAATTTTCTCTATAGAAGACTCAAATTAAAGATGTGCTGATGTAGATGAGAGAATGGAAGCCAGTAAATGGAATCTCAAAGTATCATGTTGATATGAATGATGATTTGTGATGTGTTGGATTAAATGGAAAGGTCTATGATTTGATTGCATTGAGCTGATCATGTTTACTTTATACTATTGGACTATGAAATTGCAAAGGAGCTTTGGAAGAAATTATGCAATACATATGAGAAAAACAAAAACAACATGAAATAAATTGTATTTGATGAAAAAGTTATTTGAACTTGGGATGAAGGAGATAGATAGTTTTGTTGATCATCTAAATGAGTTTGGTGCTATATTGTCTCGGTTACAAGATCAAAAAATGGAGATGGATAATTAGATGAAAACAGTCATGTTGTTATGCACCTTGCATCATCATGGAATATGTTTGCACAACTATTAGCAATAGTGCACCTAGTGGTAAATTGGTCTATGATGACATATGTGGAGCATTCTTGAGTGAGGAGATTCATAGAAAATATATTCATGGTACTTAGGGTGTAGATGAATATACTGTTGGTGATTCTTACCAAAGAAAGAATTACCAATGTGTGGTAGGAGCAAGAACAAAGAAAATAATGATCAATGGAATAAGAGTAGAAGTAAATCAAGGAAGATGGATATTGAATGCAATTATTGTCATAAGAAAGGACACATGAAGAAAGTTTGCTATGTGTTAAAGAATGCTAAGGGTAAAGGACATGTTGATGGGCATGTTAAAAAATTGTCTGCACTATATCTTTCGACTATGAAGATTGAAGAAACGGATACTATTTTTGATGATCTTGATGTATTAACACTTGAGAGTAATGTGCCCACATGGTTGATTCTCTTACCCACAGATGGATACTATATTTTAGTGCTTCTTTCCATGTGAATACTACATATAGAATGTTCTCTATTTATGCAATAAAGTCTCTTGGCACTGTGAGACTTGGTGACTCTCATCCATGTGATGTTGTCTAGATTGTGACTCTTCCTTCAACCTTTAGATCTCATTCATATCGGTGCATGTGGCCCTATTCCCAGAATATCATTAGGTGGTTCTCTTTACTTTGTCACTTTCATAGATAATGCTACTAGAAAAGTTTGGGTATACCCTATCAAATCAAAGGATGAGGCATTCACTACCTAGAAAATGGCTTGCTTCAGCTGAGAATAAAACAGAACTAACCTCAAGGCTTTGAATTCAAATAATGGGGTTCAATATACCCCACATGAATTCATCATTTTCTATTGTTCTAGAGGAATTCATAGAGAGTTTACAACTCCTTATACCCCAATACAAAATTGTGTAATAGAAAGGATGAATAGAACTATTCAAGATAGAGTAGCTTCTATGCTACATCATGCAAATTTCACAAGGTTATATTGAGTGAAGTTCATGTGATTAACCTTTCACCTAGTATAGCTAAAGGTTTTAAAGTGGCACAAGAGTTATGGAAATGGAAGCCACCATATTATGATCATCTTCAAGTATTTGGGTGTGAATCATATGTTCATATACCCAAGAATCTTAGAAAAGAGTGGGATTATAAGTCAAAGAAATGCATTCTTCTTGGATATGGTCAAGAAGGCCAATTTGGATATCACTTATGGGATCTTGAAACATAGTCACTGATAAGACATAGTGATGTATTTTCAATGAGTCTAAGATGCATGAACAACCAATTAAGAAGGTTGAAGTGAGAAGAGTCATGTTTGAGGATACTAGTACTACAGTTAGTGTTCATAAAAATATTACGCATAGGGATGTTAAGGAGAATGTTCAATAAGATCAGTGTGGAAATGTTCTTTTTCAGCACATTTTTCTACCTCCTATAAACTTCTCCAAGTCTCTTAGTGGTATCAGAGCTAGAACAAGATGGGTGATGGCTTTCCCTCAATGATTGAGAAGCTTGATAGACACAACTATGTGGCTTGGAAAATTATAATAGAGGCCTATTTGCAAGGTAGAAATATTCATGAAATTATAGCAGGTGATGAAGATACGCCTACTCCAAGATCCAAAGGAGGACCTTCACAAGAGGAGATAGATAAGCTCACACGTTGGTGTGCAAGGGATGCTCCACAATCCAACATCTTTCTTGCATGCTTCTTCAATCAAGAGGCTAAAAATAGCATAAAGGAAGGTAACTCCTATCATCGTACTTCAAATAGTGATCTATATGGAGATAAGAAGGACAAGAAATTGAAAGGCAAGAAGAAGGAGGATGAAGAGGAGACTTCCCAAGCCAACTTTGCAAGAGCAAGTGGAAAAGGAAGAAGAAAGGACCAAAGCATGAAAAAAGGAAATGCTAGAATGTTCAACCTTGTGCCATATGTGATAATACCAACCACAACACTCAAAATTGTTGGTTCAATGGAAAGACCTAGAAAGGAAGTGGAAGAGGTGGATATGGCAACACTAGAGCTAGAGGTGAACACATGTTCAACAACAACAATAGAAGTCACAATAGAAAGAACTTCAAAGATCATTTAAAAGATCAAAAACACATGAAGAATCATAGCTTCTTATGAATCTTAGCCACAAAGAAGGTAAATAAGATATTCATTTGTTCTACATACATCCAAGATGTTCAAACAATGTTGCAGGCAACATTGCTCTTCTATTTGACTTGGAAATTCCAAAGCATAGACACGAAGTACAAATAGGGGATGATAGTAAGCAAAATGTGGAGAGGATTGGTAATGTCAAAGCTTCCAATGGTAGAACAAACATTCTGAGTAAGGTTCTATATCTACCCACTATCACTAAAAACCTAATAAGTGTAGGCCAAATAGTTGAAAAAGACGTGCAAGTTAGGTTCACCCAACATGGAGCTTTTGTTGAAGTTACATGTCAAGGCTTCAATAAGATAGCAAGAGGTGAGAAGCATAGTAGGCTCTTTACTTTTGAAGTAGAAGAAACCAAGAGTATAACTCTATTAACCTTTGAGTCTCAAACCCTAAGTGAGCTTGAAGTGTGGCATAAGGGACTTGCTCATATGAATGAAAGAACCTCGAAGGATATATGGAGAGATTAAGGTATCCTAGGGTATCACGAGCAAGTAGGTAAGGAACAGAGCTCACTCCCACACCCTCACACTCAAATGAGGCAAGGAAGAATGATCTTCTTCTTTTATTATTACATAAAATGAATATACAAGAATGACCTAAAACAATAGTACAATTAGTGCAATATATAAAGAACAATATATAAGGAAAATCCTAATGTCCATGAATGAGTGAGCTAGCAAGAAACAAATGTGCCATCACTCTCGGTAGGTAAATCTAGTAAAGCTCAATGAAGTATCCCTAACATATACCAACGTGACCACTATACATGTTAGAGGAATGATAAAGTGATATGTGTCATCCTCGATCATCACATGTTGAGCTTGATATTTCAACACTCCCCCTCAATCTAAACCTCATGTCCTCTAATCCAAGCATCTTCTGAAACTTCTTTAGCCTCTCTACTCCAAATCCTTTAGTAAAATATCAGCAACATGCTCATCTATTCTCACAAGATCAATATCACCTACTAATACCTTTTTGTTGATCTAATGATAATGCGCTTTGATATGCTTTGTTGTAGCATGAAAAATAGGATTCCATGATAAATGCATGCTACTAAGATTATCACAATAGGTAGTGATACGCATTTCCACTTCCACACCTAAATCTGTAAGTAGCATCTCTAACTAGGATGCTTCACATGTTGCCATCACATCACCTCTATACTCATCCTCTATACTTGACAAAGCAATAGTTTGTTGCTTCTTGTTGCTCCATGTAATAGTTGCACTTCCAAGTGTATCCATCTTTTGACCTAAGAAAATATACCCAAATATATATAGTGTGGTCATGTACTAAATGAAAGAAGTATAGAAAACCACTTAAAGATGGTTTATTCATAGGTCCACAAAGATCCATGTGGAAAAGGTTTAGAGGAGTCCCTACTTGTGTGGATGCATCTTTCGGTATGGTAGTCCTTTGTTGTTTCTCTTGCATGCAAGCTTGGGAGCCATGTTTTTCATGCCAAAGTGTCAAAAGTGATTCATTGGTGAGAAACCATGAAAGCTTGTATAAGCCCTTTTCTTCGATGTCTTGGGCTATAATATCCTGAGTTGTAGGATCAATCACCTTCATTAATGTGTTTCAAAAAAGGACTTGCTTGTGATGATCATTTATGGCTTTGAGTGAGAGGAGACTCGTTTAAAGTTTAGGTAAATAGAGTGCATTTGATAAAGCTTTGCAACCTCCTTTATGATTTTTTATCTTGACTTTACCTCTACACTCGATTGGGAAATTCTTATGATTCCCTTGATAAACTTCTCTCTCTCTCTCTCTCTCTCTCTCTCTCTTCGTATTTTTCTCTCTCGCGATGTTCCTTATCCTCTCACATTCTCTTCATATGTAAAAGTGTTTTTTTTAGCTTTCTAGTAGGAATAACAGAAATTTCTCAATAAGCCAACCTCTTTCATGGATATTCACTTCAATTCCATAATGACAATTACGGTAGAAAGGATCGGTACTGCAACTTGTAGTTACACACACACACACACACACACATATATATATATATATATATATATATATATATATATATATATATATATATATATATATATATATGTAGTTAAAATTAAATACAAGACAATAGATTTGTTCACTTACAAGAATATAAGCTTAGTCATACATGAAATAAACTTGTCGTTCTTGAGGATTTCACAAAAAAATAGTAAAAGATAACAGAGCTTGCAATACGATGTATGCATAACTTTTTTTTTGTATATATTTTTCTGATTAATAATTCCCTATGTTAGTTCCCTACATGATTTTTACTTAACCAATAATAATGAAGTGTAATTATGATAATATGTTCTAATTTATTGTATGTATAATATTAAGAAACAATAGTATGATAGATTTAAGGTCATAAGTAATACTGATTCCTTCTCTTCCCTTTCTTAAGCTTCAAATAATATTGTCTGAAGAAGCAATAGAAAGGGAGCATATGGGAGTACGTGCCTTCCCATATTGTAGAGAGTCGTACTAATTTTGTGTGAAAATGGATGGTGGCACGTATGATCTTCCTATCTTTTTGTGGTTTTTTTTGTTTTCTATGTCAATTTTGCAAGATGAGAGATCATTAAGAACGTCATTTAAAGGTGAAATTTATAGCATGTTGTTGTATAAATACTCAAGTAATGTAAGTAATGTATAAGAACTCCTCCTTTGTGGGATTCAGGGGGTCCCATGGGTACTAGGCTCATTCGGTTGTACAACTGTTATTTCTATTAATTAAAGTTTGAGAGAGTAGGCTATTGTCGAACTTCCTTTTGGAACAAAAAGTAACCTAGTTCACTCTATCATTTGTGTTGCCATTTTTTTGGTGCTATGAAATCATTTTGGTCTTGTGATTCATGACACCATATACTCTAACTTGATATAATTTCGAGGGTTCTGCATGTTGCCATGCATGCATTGTTATTTGCCTTTTTCACACTTTGTTCGGGGTGGTTGTGGATTATATGGTGTCATGTTTTGCTAAACAAAAACCTTACTGTAAAATGTGGTTTATCATTTCCGTATCTTAGTAGCAAAGGCTTCTAACTTCTTAAAATTTGGGTTTTGATGATGCCTTGGCTACTGCCTTTTAAAATGATCTCTTCTTAGTTAGCTGGTCTTCTTAATTTCTCAATTTTTATTACCATGATAGGTCTCAATATACCATCTCTAGAAGAGTACACACGGAATGAATAAATTTCAAACATCTAATGCCATTTATTTACCATTTTTGAACATTTGTATAAACTTTGCTATTGTGTTGTGTGTTTCAACTTATTAGGATCCCTTTATGTGCTTTCATTTGATATAATATAGTGGCATCCATGCAGAAGCTACCACATTAGTTTACCGGTGGGTCACTTCCATATGTATGACTCAATATATGGTCATTGCGAATGTTGGGTAAACTATAGTAAAAAGAATAAATTGTACCCAAATAAAGTGAAAGCTAGCTATCTCAGTGCTACAAGATTACCTCTTTAAATTTGGTATATATTTACCGTTAAAGTTCCCAAATAGTTATGTAAGCTTTGAGCTGTAAGTCTCATCATTAGGAGTACTCCATAACTTTTTAAGAGAAAGTTCTCCAAAAGCCTACTCTCCTTAGCTTGAGCTACTTGAAAGGAAAATTGTATAAGTGAAGGGAAGTAGAACCCAAGGGACCACTCCATCCCAAAAAATAGAGGTTAAGGCAACCCAAAGACAATACAATGGTGACAACCCAAAGGCAGTAGGGAAACTAAATTTGACATCTATCCTTAGGCTCATTACTTGTCAACCGCGAGTGTACTACATAACTTTTAAATATGCATGGGTATTTTCCTTCAATTTTTAATAGATGAATCCATTGCTATTGCTAACATATCCTTGAGATTACTTAGACTAAAAGATTAGTAGGTACAAAAGGAATAAACCATAACACTTTGCATTAAGTAATCAAAAGATCCCTTGTTGTATAGGGTAAGAGTGAACATATTGTTTCTTTTCTCTCTCTCTCTCTCTCTCTCTCTCTCTCTCTCTCTCTCTCTCTCTCTCTCTCTCTCTCTCTCTCTCTCTCTCTCTCTCTCTCTCTCTCTCTCTCTCTCTCTCTCTCTCTCTCTCTCTCTCTCTCTCTCTCTCTCTCTCTCGTAGTATTCTTCACTCTCACGAGTCTTCTTTAATGCTTTCACGTTCTCTTCATCTTTAACAATGTTTCTTCTTAGTTTTAAGTAAGCATAACAGAAAGTTATCAATAATCCAATCTCTTTCGTGGATATTCACTTCAGTTCTATAATGATAATTATGGTAGAAGACACTGACAGTGTAAATTGCAGTATGATATATAAAGAACAAATCATGACTAGCCAAGATTATTTATACTCACTAGTTAAAGTTAAACACAAGGCAATAGATGTTTTCTTTTACAAGAATATAAGCTTTTTCAGGTATGAAATACACTTGTTCTTGAGGACTTAATAGAACAAAGTAAAAGACAAGAGAGCTTTCAATACGATATATGCATAGCTTATCTTTTGTATACATTTTTATGGTTAATAGTTTCCTCTATTACTAACTTTGTGTGCACATGGATGATGGCACGTGTGATCTTGCTATCTTCTTGTGTGTGTGTTTTTTTTTTGGTTTTGTAGTATCCAGCAAGGTGTGATGTCCATTATGGACGAAGATGAGAGATGATTATAAATGTAATGAAAAGTTGAAGTTTATAACATGTTGTATATGTATTTTTTTCAAGTAATCAGCTTGAAACTATCATCCAAGTCTGGCCATATAATCTATACCAGATCTAATTTGAAACGTTGAGCGTGGTACCCTACATGCATTGTTATTTGTCCTTTTCACACTTTGCTCAGGGTGGTTATGGAAAAAAATAAACCTAAATGTAAAATATGGTTTATCCTTTCCTCACTAAGTAACAAAGGATTCGAACTTTTAAAAAACAGGGTTTTGATGATGCCTTGGTTACTTTTAAAATGAAATATTTTTAGTTAACCAGTCTTCTTGATTTCTTTTTTTTTCAATAAATGGAATTTTAGCAACAACCTCTCTCCGAGAATCTGATTAATTACAAGAGAATGGGCTTAGTACCCATGGGACCCCCCGAATCACGGGTAACATTGCTAGAGAGCTTTACAAAAAAGGTTGATCATTCTCTTGTCCCCTTCATGTGGGGCCCATTTTCTCTTGATCTTGTTGTTCTCAAGGAAAAATACTCTATGATGCCAAAAAGATGGAGGTTTCTTACATTTGCAAATTCTTTTTTCTAAAAACGAATATGGATTCTACTATCGACCATTCTTTAGGAGGGCTTCCAAAATTGGCCACACACCTCTCTTTCCAGATCTTCCAGAGGATCTCACCTCTAATTGCATTCCACAATAATGACGAAGACATGATCGCTTCTCCCGACAAAGCTTGTTTCCAATTGATTTGTCATTGTAGCACCATGATTTTTTCAAGGGTCCACCAAACAAATTTTGACTTGGGGCATGAGAAAAGAGGTGTCCCAAGTCCTCATTGCCACGTATGCACCATTTGTACCATGAAGGGCCCCCACAAATTTTGCTAGCCTTTACATTGGTCAGAATTCCCTAGTGGAGAATTTTTATTTCGATGAGGGGATGCCAAATGGATTGGAACTTAAATTCCCATTGGAAGCTCAACCAATCAAGGCACCACTTACTATTAAGCATGACATGGAAGTTTATAATCTTCTCGAATCTCAGAATTTCTTCAATGCTATTGCCATTGTGCAGAGGGTCTTGACCAATGAGGAGACGAGTCTTCAAGAAATCCCAAGTAGTGAATCTACTCTACAATAAGATCCATTCTTCATAGTTCACTCTCACATCCCCTTCAATGTCCTCAAATCTAATCCATTGGCAAGTATCCTGGTTCTAGAGTTGTTTCCACAAATGGAACCCTTTGTTCCATAACTTCCTAGCTTTTTGAAGGTTCCAAGAATCCACAACTTTGATGCCATTGATAGGGAACCAGATTGAATCATTCTCTCTTATACTAGCTGCCCACCTCCAATCATCACTAATCCTAACAATTTTTTTGACCTTGTTCCAACTCTTCCGTAGAGGCCAAACCAAGTTCAAACCTTTCAGAGACACTAAAAAGAGGAGAACAGAAGGGTGAGAAGGCCGAGGTCCTTCCAAACGCAGAGGCCCATAAGCTTAAGAGCACACCTGTTCTTAAAAATCAGTTTGGCCTAAGAGGCTTCATTGTTGCTCCAAGCTTATATTTACCATTTTTTGGCTAGTTTGTTGGTCATGCCTTCGATGTCAAGAGTGCCCAAACCACCTTGATTTTTATGGCAAGTGCAAATAGCCCATTTAATTTTGGTGAAAACAAAGTGTGTAGGTTGAAAAAGGCATTATATGGTTTGAAGCAAGCACCACATGACATGCTTGGTATGAAAAGATACATGCCTACTTGATTGCACATGGTTTTGAGAATAGTCCAATTGAGAGTACCTTATATGTTAAGCGTGTAGATGATGTGCTTCTTATCATCTTTGTATATGTTGCTGACATGTTGCTAATGAGAAACATATTGCTAATTTTAAGGCTGATTTGCATGCCTCCTTTGGGATTTCAGATTTGGGGTATTTGCATTATTATTTGGGCAATTAGCTTCTACAAGTTGATTGAGGAATAGCTTTGTGTCAAAAAATATATATATCGACACATTATTGCAGCATTTTTCCCTTGAAAACTCTAAATGTATTGCCATTCCTATGGAAACAGGTATACAATTGAGTCTTAATGATGCTAGAGATGCATTTGATGCTATTCTCTATCACCACATTGTTGGATGTTTTATTTATTTATGCATAACTAGGCGTGATATTCAGTTCATTGTCTCTCAAATGAGTAGGTTTATGCATTACCTTGGTGTCAAGACTTGGCAGGTGATTAAGTCCATCTCTCATAACCTAGTGTGGCCACTTCTAGTTGTGAGGTTGAGTATAGGGAAACTTTCACAGTGATTTTTGAGTGTGTGTGATTGAGATGCCTTTTGGCAGATTTGGGTGTTGGTTAGTCTTTTCTCACCACCATCTTCACTTATAGTTAGAGTGCATTGGTAGTTGTGAGGAACCTTGTGTTGCATGCTCGCCCGAAGCACATTAAGGTGTATTATCATTATGTCAAGGAGAGGTTGTATGTTGGAGAGATCAGTTTGGCATATGTGCCAACATAGGATAACATTGGAGATCTTTTCACAAAGGCTGTACCTCACGAGAATTTTGAAGATTTTTGCAAAGCTTTGGGCTTACTTCCTTTTATGGATTGATCTCTTTCCACATAGTTTGGCACTTCCTTATACATGAGTGCCAACTCCTTGTTCACTACATCATTCCTAGGGGGGATTTGTTGATATATTTTGGTAGTGATGTGTGTGAACATGCTTAGGACTGTGAGGGCACTTTTTACCCTCTTTAGGAGGTTCCCCCTCCCCCCACTTGTATATACACCTATAACCCTAATGGGTCACTTATCTTTGTACATTCACTTGGTAATTCATTCAATTTTGTGTTGTGCTCCAAGCTCTTCTTCCTTGTGTTGTCCATGTGCTTCCACATACCTCAAACTCCAACATGTATGTATGTACATATGTATGAAGCAAAGATCAGCGCCACTCATGGACAAGAAAAAAATAGGTCATGAATTCATCGAGGAAACCCTTTAGGAAATTCAATTAGGGAAAGATGATTTTCTCAATGAAAAAGAGAGGGACGTATTCTCTTGATGATATTTAGACATGGGAAAGCTTTTTTCTTTGATTCCCAAGAAATTGGGTATGTAGATCTATCTGTGGTATCACCAATGATAATTTTTAGGATACCACACGTACTGTGGAATATTCAACCAATTCCACTATGGAAATCTCATATCTCAAAGCTAATTGATCTATTGAATGAGAAGATTAGAATGGAGATTCTTGAGCCATCGAGTGCTCCCTATTCTAGCTATTGGTTTACCGTCTCAAACAAGAATGGGTCATTGAGATTTATTCAGGATTTACAATCAGTTAATAAAGTGATGATTAGGAATATGGGAATTGAGCCCATTGTAGATGAATATGCAAAAGTTTTCTCAAGGAGATCTATTTACTCAATGGGAGACTTGAATTCTTGTTATGACCAATTCTAGTTAGCTCTCAAGAGTCGTGACTTGACGACCATGAGGATGCCACTTGGGCATGTGCACATGTGTACCTTGTCATAGGGAGCCACAAACTCGATGGTGCATATGATGAATGGTATGAATAAGGTACTTAGGGATTTTATTCCACACCTGACCATGTTGTTCATCAATGACATTGTGATTCAAGGTTGCAAAGATAAGGACAAAGATACCACTCTTGATGAAAGTGAACGTTAAAAGTCTGTTAAAGATCATATAAATGATTGTGAATCCATTCTTGGTCGACTGGAAGAGGTACATTTGACATTATCTATAGAAAGATTAATTTTTAGAACGTAAGAAGTACTAATTGTAGGAAGTTTATGTGGTCCAAAAGGAAGAAAACCATGCCCAAAGAAAGTAGATGTTATTCAAAATATGAAAGAAGTTTGCTCCTCAATCAATGAGGTGAGAAGATTTATTGGGGCATGTGTTTTCTATGTCGTATGGATTCCACATTTTGCACATGTAGCAAATCCACTCTATTTATTGCTTTGAAGAGGGTAGAGATTTCAATAAAAAGAAATTCATACACAAGCTATGAGGAAATTGAAAAAGGCACTCTTAGAGGCTCCTTTGCTGAGAAAAGCTGATTATAGTGACAATAAAACAGTTTACATTACTATAGATACAAGTATGATGGGCATAAGATGGGAAATTGACATGGATGATGATGAAGGAAAAAGATATGCTATTCTATTTGGAGGCAAGGTGCTAAATGTTTTTCAAATAGGCTAGCCTCAGCTTAAACAAGAATATGGGGAATAGTGACTGCATTGAAAAGTGACAAAGAGTACTTAATTGGAGCGAATGTAGTAGTGGAAACACCTTGTTTGCCATTGTTAGGAATGATCATGAATTGTTTTACTCTAGACATCACTATGATAAGATGGATAGCATATATCAAGTCACTAAGCTTGAGTTTATTAATATAGTTGGGAGGAATAATGTAGTGGTCGATCTGTTGTCACTACCTATGTATGAAGATGAAGATCTGATGACATCAAATGATGAAGATATAAGCACAAACTTTTATCATTCACATGTTATATCTCTAGTCTCGATGAAGCATGCCCAAGATCGAACAAAAATGAGCTTTCTTATCGAATTGAGAGTATAGAAGCTAATATTGAATTTGTGAGAAGAAGAAACCAAAAGAATGTAGGAAGCAAAAAAAGAAAATAAGAAGGGAAATGAGAATATTTATGAGATTCAAATGGGAATAACAAAGAGATTTAACGACATTGAATATGAAAGCGAGTGGAAATGAATGGAAAAACGAATAACTACTTTTTGAAAGACGGTTCGCTCTGGAGATGCAAGATTGGAATGAGCAAAATTCCTTATTGGGTTGTAGGCTGTAATGAAGCAAAAGAGAAAATTACGTGTGAGATGCATAGTTCGCTTTGGGCTGGGCACAAAGGCTTTCAAGGGACCTACAAGAAGACAAAAGGAAGGTATTGGTTGCCTAGAATGTATGTGGATGTTTAGAATTATGTGGCCAATATTTGTCAAGTGTTATCAAATGTAAAGCATGGAGATAAATTGCATCCAATGTATCCTTTAAACATCCATTATAAATCGGTTCTTGATTTGTTCACAATGCATTTAGGGATACAACAAATGTGATATATTGTATTTGCGAGGGAAGACTTGAAAAATCATGTTGAAGGGAGAGCTCTGAGAACAAAAACCACAAGTAATGTATGTAAGTTTCTTCTAGAAGATGCATTTCACAGATTTGGCTATGTTGAAAAGGAAGTTGCTAAAACAAGTGAGCTTGATGCTCAGGAAGCAAAGGATTTCTTTGAAAATATGGTATTCGCCTGTCACTCACCACAACATATAATCCTAAAGCCAATGGGAAAACTGAACGTGGATATCCTGCAATCATTAAAGCCATGGCTAAAGCCTGTAAGGAAAAAATCAAGAATTAGCCAAAATATCTTCCCTTTGCCTTGGGGCTAAATATGATGACATGCACAAGCATTAGTGGATACATACCAGTAGAACTAATTTACTATCAGAAACCTATAATACTGATGGAGTCGCATGATCTAGTATGGAACTCATTACCCTAGGAAGATGAGATGTCAAGAGAGGATCTTCTAGCAATACGAATCCTTCAATTGGAAAAAGGAAGGAGCCTAATAGAAGAAGTTGCAATAAACTTAGAGCATCAAGAGAAAAGAATAAGATAGCATTTGACAAGTCCCATAGATTGAGACCCAAGAAGTTGAATGAAGGTGATTGGGTGCTTGTCTATGATAATTCACTAGACATGCAATATGAAGTCTGACGTAAATTAGTAAAGAGGTGGTTGTGAACTTACGTGATATTTAAGGAACATATTCACATATTCACTCAGAGAGTTAGATGGAACGAAGCTAAAAGACTTGATCACTGGGAAAAGGATCAAGCTTTTTAAAAGAGGAGAAAATGAAAATTATGAAACATTAACAAATGACAAAAAAGAAGAAGATGATGAAGTTGAGGAAATTATTGAAGATCAAGATGGAGAAGAATAAAAAGAGAAATTGAAACCAAACAATTTGTACATGCATGCATGTAAATATTGATAAATATATATAAATAATGATGATTAGTTCAATAACAAGAGTTGTGATGTATTAAAAGAGTGACTAAATGTTAAGTAATGTGCATGTGCAATGGTGTGAGTAAGAATGTGTTGTTGTTAAGTAATGTGCATGTGCAATGGTATGAGTAAGAATGTGTTGTTTAATACAAGCATGTGTGTATGAATGCACGTTGTTGTATATATATAAGTATTATATATGTGTCTATTTTCTAATATTTCTTCTCCTGTAGGTACACTTACAAAGAAAGAGAGAGAGACACATATTTGTGATTCAATTGTGTAATCATGTAGACAAATTCTTCAAATGAAGCAAAAACAACATCTAGAATGATTTCAAATCAAGCTAGGAACATAAATTTAAACCAAACTAGGAATAGATCTTTAACCTGAGCTAGGAATACAACTTTAGATCAGTCATCGATTTATACTAATGTTTCCACATATCTGCTTCCTATGTCTGTAAATACCCCAATAAATAGAACAACGATTGAAGAAGAAGCATCAACTAGATTAAATTTAAATCAAACTAGAAATATATAACCAAATCAATCTAGATCTAGGGTTTTGAATCAATCTAGGAGTATACCTTTAGATTAGTCCTCGATCCAGATTTTATTGTCCACTTATTTGTTCCCCATGCCTATAAATATTCAAGAAGAAAGAGAAAGGATTCTAGCATAAATATCTTCTAGAATAGTTTTAGACCAAGATGGGAATATTCCATTAGATGGGGAGACAATCGATGGGCTTAACTCTAAGTATTTTCTTCCTTTTCCAGTAACCCATGTAAGAACTTCTGTATATATGCATCCGTAAGAGTTAAGCTGAATAAAACCAAAAGATTACAGGTGTGGAATTTGAAATTTGCTATTGTACATAAATAAAAGTGACTGAAGTCTTTTGACCTTGTGATCCATTATGTGTATATATGTGTGTTATATGATCATATTTCATTTGAGTTCACAGTTCTAGAAAGAAGACTTAAAGAAAGTTGAATAAAGTAAATAAGTTGTATATAATGGAATGAAATGTTTGACAATATTCATCAATAATTTTCTAGAAGAAAATAGGAATTCTCGATTAGTAAACGAAAGAATAAGGACTGAGAATGAAGATGTAGAGATGAATGAGGATGAAGAATTCTGAAGAGTAGCTATTGACTCGACATAGGAGGTATGTTTTTGTTCTAGTTTTCCTTTTCTTTTGTATGTATGTGTATAAAGGCTGCATGATACGAGTGTGTGATATATAAAGGAACACATAAATGCTAAGGGAATTAATTAGATTAAGAATTTCATACATCTATTGTGGTTACATGCGATACATAAGAGATCAGGATTATGTTGGTAGAATTGAGAAGCACACTAGAGTTTTCAGGAGTCAAGATCTAGGAAAGTGAAGGAAAGACTTAAAATGAGTACTTGTATATGCTAGTATACATAAATGCTTAATGAGTCAAATGCTTTGATTTGTGCTTTTGATCTCCTCCCAAATCCTACCTTTAGATAGATTATGATTTAGATAAGCATTCATATACTAGTTGACTATATATGTCTGTGTATGTGTTGCCAGTGCACTGTGATGGGCTAGTAGGTGGGTGGAGCTACCCTGGTCGGGTGATCAGGGCCACAAAACAACACTAGTATCATTGTATGACTTGACATTTATGTTGCCATTTACATATATGGCTCGATAGGTAGGTGGCATCACTCTAGCCGGGTGGTCAGAGCCATGAGATAACGTCAATTTTGTATGGGTCTGGTGTTATGTGTCATGTGCTATGTCGGGTCGATACACGAGTGGGATAAACTTGGCTAGGTGGACAAGTCCATGAGTCTCACCCGATTTTAGCATAGGTTGATGTGTGAAAAATAAAAGAATATATAAGTAAAAATAAAAGCAAAAAGGCTGAGCTCGGATGACATGCAAAAGAAAAGAAAAATAAAGTAAAAATTAAAAAAAATAAAGTAAAAATAAAATAAAAATAATAAAAAGATCTGATGGAGGTTTGGAAGTTGAGAGGTCAATAGGGAAACCAAATTTTAGTTCCATAAATCAAGTTAGAAGGGATTAGTATATGTTGGGACAAGCTACTAGATCTAAACAGGTTGAGTGAATGGGAGAGCTAAGAAGTTTACAATTCACTTGTATGATTGCTAGTTTGATTGTATTGGCTCTGTCATGGTAGGTTGCATGTGTTACTTGCATCTATTTTTCTCTTAGTTTGTGTCAAGTTTACTACACTTTCATGAAAAATGAATGTGTTTAGTTAAATATCTCTTTAAGTTAATTTATATCCACCCTTTTTATGTATGCAGGTTGGCACATCCGGAGTATGCATAGGTCTAGAGGGGGTAGATGTGGTCGTCAATTCCAATCAAGTTTAAAATCATACAAACATTATGATCCAATGACAACAAAAGGGGATTTCCATTAGAGGAGATTGCAAGCTTGGCAGTAAAAGAACACTACAAGTTTCTTGTGTTGAAAACCGTGGCTATATGCGATTTCGGGCATTGCAGACAACACAGTGTGAATTTTCCCTCAAGTATTCTCTTCAAGGGACATCAGCTCTACAAGTTGAGAGTTCTAAAAGAAGGCTTCCATCTTCAAATCTAGCTTCAAATGTCTCTCTTCATGTTCCTCTCATAGTTAGGATTATTAATGCTAGGGAAGAAATCTCTAATCAAAGTGAGCATGGGAGATATTCATCTTCTTTTGATATGTGGTTCATTGATGGTTTTCAACTTCCTACAGTTGGTCTTGCAACACATTATGTGCCATCAAAAAGTATGGTTTCTTTGGAGAAGGAGCTTAAGTATTTGGATTCGAGAAAATCATCTTGTTGATGAAACCATCAATGGTTTCTCTGAGAAGCCTAATATTGAGGAAAAAACTGTACTTCATAGGTTGGGAGACATAAACCATTGTTTTTCTATCTCAAATATGGAAATGATTATTGAAAATCTTTAGCAACAATGTGAAAAACCTCAAGACAATTGGTATTTGTCAACAATGGAGACCCTTCTTAACGCACTACCAACAAGCTTGAAGATAACTTTAAAATCAATAAGGGAGTGAAGAAAGTAGACTTTGTATGAGTTTCACATGTTGGAATATAGAATGACTTTGAGATGCCTGGTTGTGGAAATTTCAAAGGCCTTTTATGAGGGTTGCTAGACAATTCTTATAGACAAAGATAGAAAACCTAAACGAAATCGAACAACACTAGAGGTAGTGATGCATGAGATGGTAAATCATTGTTTTTCTCCATTCCAAAAAGATAGTGAAGAGCTCCAGCTCCTGGATTCTCACTAAAAATTCACTTTAGATGGTAATGTGGATCTAGGGGGCAGTGTCATCCAAAAAGAAAAGTTCTTTCAAGGACATTTCAAGAAGAGGAAGTTTGAGAAAGGAAGAGGATTAGGGGAACCTCTCTCATAGATTTTTGGGAATTTTAGAAGGGGTAACATGATCCGAATCTCTTCTAGGGGGGGTGTCCATATTCATCTAGTTGTTGATATATGGAAGATGCAAGATTTCTGAAAAGGGGGGTTACTCTATTGGGAACCATAGTGTTAGAGGACTCAAGAAGAGAAGGACTATGACAACAGAGATGATGAAGAGAGGGCAGGCATCTAATCACTGTGTGGCATCTGCTATTGTGCACCGTGACAGCGAAGTCTCAAGCGTGACTTCTGCATTGTGATTGTTTATTGCAGGGAAGCCGTTGAGCATCATCTTCTTTATGAGAACCTTCTTGAATGAGATGTTCTGTGCACGATCATTTTCTTCTCGTATAAGATTCTAATGATTAATGAAGGTGGAGATTACCTCATAGTCTTTTGTCATGGGAATGATCACTTTCATGGAGCATATGCATGCTCTAGGTGCTCCATAGGCCTTACAAAAAATGTAGCGGTGTACAACTAGACTTTCATATTATGGATGTAAGGTTATAGGCTAGGACATCAGAGGCTAATGGACAACAATTATACAAGTAGTGGTGTACTTGTTGGAGCTAGAAGCAATTGAAAGAGAGAGAAAGAGTCAATTTTACTAGTGGAAGTGATAGAGCTCAATCAGAAGTATTGAGAACATAGAATAATGAAGCTCTGAGGTGATTTGGCCCTTCATCTACCTGTGCGGTATTTGAGGACTCAATGCTTTGGAAGTTTCTTCTGTTTTGTTTGGTGGATCAATGGATATCATGCTTTTAATCAAGGAATGATAAGTGTTTCAAACTCAATTTAGCATGGAGCTCCTTTCATAGGAATCTCTCCAAGGACATCTACTAGTCTTCAATCTCCAACAAAATGTGGCCCGCTTTTCCACTCATATGAACTCTAAGCTAAGCTAACTTGATTCTGATACTTTAGTGAAGTATAAGGAATTCTTAGGATTTTTGGCTATTGGCATTTGATCATCATTTACTTATAGTCTTCAGAGGTATACACAATCTTTGATGTATATTTTTAATTCACTGTTTGTTCATCTCTTGTATAGTTGTACCCTGTTCTCGGCATTTGTGTGTTGCTACATAAGATAGTATCAATGCTTTATTACAATACTTTGTGAATTTTTTTATGAGCATGATCCATGGGATTGCCTATTGGAAGTTCTTATATATTATGGGCATACCACTATGGAGGTGATTGCAATCCAGGTGGATCAAGTCCAGTCGCATCACACACTGATTGTATGAAGCTAATGAGTGTTGGAAGGTTTTTGTGATCAAAATGTGAAGGTGAAGATGAAGTTGGTTATGGAGAGGAGAGATGCCATGATTTGATTATGGGAAGGGGAACATATGAATGCAAGATAAATGCATGAACATGAATGATGAGGACAAAAGAAAACCATTCACATGAATCAATTTGGAAAGGAAGAATGGTCCAAAAAAATGGAGCTTCTTATACACTTTCAAATTTTAATTCATATGCATGGGTTCTTTTGGATGGTATGTATGCATGATGAGAAAAAAAGGAAACCATAAACATGCATCGATTTTGAAATGAAGAATGGTCCAAGAATGGAGCTTCTTATACACTTTCAAAGCGCAAACATATGCATGGGTGTTTGTGGATTGCATGAATGCATGTGGGTCATGACTTATGAATAAATAGAAACTTATTCTCTCAATCTCAACGGATTATCCTCACTCATTCAACGCAAGACTAGGGAGCCTTCTCACACATAGAAAGAGATAGAAGGAGACATGTAAAAACACATAAGAGACTAAGAGAGAAGAGACATGAGACATGAATTAAAAGATATTCTAATGACATACATGTATGTGAATGTTGTCATACATCAATCTAAGCATTGTACTAGTCAAAGGTGGTCTGCACGACCCTCTCACCATGATAGTTGAACCGAATGTCACACGTAAGAGGATAGGTTCCACTTCATTGACCCTATATCTTTCTAGGAGTGTTACATCTAACTAAAGAAGTCTAAGACTCATAAGTCAAATCTAACTCAACCAAATGCTCCACTCAAGGTGAGCAAAGAAAGAGAAACATTGGGTTTGCAACTTTATGGTTATATTCACTGGGGAAAAATTAAACCCCGATACAAGGTACAACCATTTTTTATGACAGATACAAGTGTTGTGAGGTGGACTGTATGTAGAAACATGTAGTAGCAGGAGCTAGGACTTCAACAATCATGCTTTCGATACAGGATATATATGCATGTTTATATATGAAAGTCATGTTAACAAAATATACCTCCAAATCTACATGCCCTATCTCTCCATAATCCTAGATTATAACCAATTTTTAGTAGTAACATTATTACTTAGTATATTAATTTACACAACAAGTAGACAAATCATCATTTGCCCATTTGACTCAAGTGATGTGGATATGCAATGCAATGCAAAGATTGAAAAGAAACATGCATGAAGTGAAATTGGAAACAAGCAAGAATGGGAAAAAAAGTGGAATGAACTTCAAATAACAAAGCAACATGAACTTGAAAAAGAACTTATATTATTTTTTTAATTTTTCCCTTTTCTTAATTATTTATTTATGTACTTCTTTTCATGGGTACTCATGTTTATGAATCGGCCTCGTTGTTATCATCTTCTTCAATGTCCTCATCTAAAATTTACTCATCATTATCACGTTTCTTGAATAGCTTTATCCGTTTACCTGCAATCAATTTTTTTAATGCAACACCATTTAATTCACAAAGAGCATATGTACCATTGTTCTTGACTTTTGATACAATGTATAGCCCAAACCACCATTGAGTGAGCTTTTTGCATGCATCATATTGAGAGTAAAATGTGATATCATAAATGAGCACCCAATCTCCTACTTCAATTGGCTTAGGATGCAATCGATGAGTTTTGCCAAAATAAAGCTTGTTCTTCATTCTAGATTCCTCAATGGCATCATCAAGTCTTAATTTGCATTGTTCTAACTTTTTAATGCACAAACTCAAAAAATCATGAGTAGACATGTTTTTAGACCAAGGTAAATTTGACCACGCAAAAATATGAGACTAAATTGGAAACAATGGTTTTTGATAGTACATAAGTTTAGCAGGCATATACCCTATGGTGCATGTGCACATCATTCTATCTACCCAAAGTGCAAAGGGTAAGAGTCTAGGCCATTGTTTAATGTCACCGTTACATGCTTTAGATATGGCTTTCACAATAGGTGGATGTCCTCTCTCTATTTTACCATTGGCCTCTAGATTATATGCAATAGTGAGAGATAAACGAATACTATGATGTTCAAAGAACTCTTTAGCTTCTCTTGCATTTAACTCTCCATGATTAGCAACTACTTTCTCTATGTACCCAAAGCCACTTATGACATCTTCAAGCAAGAATTTGCAAACATTGTAAGTGATTAGTTAAGTCTTCTCTTGCAAGAACAATTTATTGCATTATTTCAATACCTTAAGGCATAATTACAAGATCTACTACCCACTGTAGTGAATACAGGGTGGATAAGTAGGATGCAAAGGATCTCTATGTTTGATTGATGAATGAAGTTGACAAGTAGAACATGTAGAAAGATAGTTACTAATGTCAACATACACCTTAGGCCAATAATAGGTACTTCTAATTTTTTCATATGTTGCAAAAAATCCTTTATGACCTGCCCATAATGTCTCATGCATTTCCTTCATTACTCGCAACCGAAGACCTCATTTTCCTAGGACTTGTTGTGGATTCTTAACCTTACCCTTAGCATGTCTCCAAAGATAACCATTATGTAGGAAAAACTTGTAAGCTCAAGTCCTAATGTTACAAAATCTATTGTTGGTGCAATTCACAAGCCTACACATTTGGCTTGTAATTCATACACATATGAAGATGCATAGGAATCAATGCTAGTGGTTAATTACCACTTTATCCTTTTGTAAAAATCACATTTGACTTGGAATCTTTGTAAACACCTGCCAAAAAGAACTCGTGGAAAAGTTAGCTTTGATTGATGGAATATCTCCTAGGATGTGGGAGCATGATTATAGAGAGCCAAAAGTTTGAATTCAAATTCAAACTTTGAACTCAACTACTATAAAAGTGATCATCAAAAAATTGCGGGTACACAAGTCACTTTCTGAGCTCTTCACTCTCATCTCTGTATGTGTGTAAGGCCTACACTATTTCCTACACCTTACCACATCATTTGGCTATGGTTTCCAAGCCAATGATTTTGTACACGTGTTCCTTAATACATATATCTACATTTGTTCATTTATGAGTCTCTGTCATAGTCTCTGTTAGTCAGCCAACTTGTGGAGATCATATCTCACTCATTTCTCGACCAAATTCAAACATCTATAGCTTGTTGGAATCCGCTCAAAGTTCTATACATTCTCTCAAAATTTGAAGGATTTCTATTCAGCCATTTCAGAGAAAAGTCTGTCGAGATGATCATTGGTCAAAGTTTGCAAGAGTCCTAAAATATCACGGGTAAAGGTTTACTTGCTACATTAATTTCTCTTAGCATAGTCAATCTTTTTATGTCATTCCACTTGGAATAACTAGCTTTCTAAGCTAATTAGATATGCCTCAAAGGAATTTTTCCAATTCCTATTGTGTTGTTCATAGTGAGCAAAAGATACAGCAGGTGTCCAGTCAAAAATGGAAGTTTTTCTTGAAGACTTGAAGTTCAAAGTTGTCTGTTTTGATTCAACTTTTTCATACATCATTTCCAAAGTACATAGGCCATTTTGTGGTGTCATTGGAAAGCTAAGAGGGTCCACTTATCAACTCTGAAGCATCAAAGGGCTGCTACAAAGCAAGATTTGGCAGTACCTACTCATTCTCTTGAAGTGTCCATCCATCATTCCCAACAGTGGTATCAGAGCAAAGTCAAGGTAAAATGGGAGATGATTTTCCTTCATTTATTGATAAATTAGACAGGAACAACTATCAGGCATGGTCTCTAAGGATGAAGACATGCCTACAAGGAAGGAGTCTTTATGGATACATCTCAGGAGATGAGGAATTGCCCTCATTCAAAACTAGAGGACTACCAACAAAAGAAGAACATGAAAAGCTCAACACATGGTGTGCCAAGGATGCATTAGCAAGGTCTTACTTACTCAACTCCATCTCTAATTTTCTTTTTCCACATATTAGAAACTGTAAGACATCCCAAGAGACTTGGGAAACCTTGTCATCTTATTTCTCTTCCAACACAAGGGCCAAAAAAGACCAATTGTGGATTGAATTCACCACACTAAGGAAGCAATCTAAGTAGGCTATTTCAGAGTATGCAACCAAGATTAAAGATGTAGAAGATCAGTTAGCAAGCATAGGAGAAGATATTAAAGAAGAGCAAATAGTAAGGCAAGTGATCAATGGGATTAAAGCTGATGAAAAATGGGAAAGCTTCACCACTACCATGATCTATACATGGACATGCAAATTCCAAATCTTACCACTCTCATAGGGCAATTGTTCACTCATGAAGCCAAGCTCAACAAGAATGGAGACTCATCCAAAGGTAATAGCTCTTCTGCCCTATACACTGATAAAAAAGAAATTAAAGATAAAGGAAAGAACAAGAAGATAGAAGATGAAGGCACTACCTCCCAAGACAACTATGCAAGGAGAGGTAGATCATCAAGAGGAAGGGGCAGAGGAGGTAAGCAAAGTAGGGGGAGATCATATAACTCCTCACCATGCAACATCTGTGGTTTATCAAATCATACTACAGATGAGTGTTTCAGGAACTACAAGAATCAGGGAGGAAGAGGATATCAAAGAGGTGGATACTCACAGTCAAGAGGTAGATTCAACCATCATCAAGGATACAACAACAACTACAATAAAAACTACAACAACAATGGCAACTATCAAGGAGGATTCAAAACCAGAAAGGATTACAACAACTATACAGAAGAGCAAGATGATTCTCTTCTGATTATGAACATGACTTCAAAACCAGGTACAAATGATGACCATCTCTTCTACATTAACTCAGGATGCTCAAATCATGTGGCTGGCAATGTATCTCTACTCTCTGACCTTGAAGAACCAAGAGGTAAGCATCAAGTACAAACATGTGATGACACCAAGAACTCAGTAGTTAAAGTTAGAAATGTTAAGACTTGGTGATGGAAATCAAAACTTGTTGAGTAGGGTACTATATGTACCAACCATTACAAAAAACTTGATGAGTGTTGGACAGATTGTGGAAAAAGTTTTGCACGTTAGATTCAACCAATTTGGAGCAATTGTGGAGGATCCTAAGCAGGGGTTCAAGAGAACTGCTAAAGGAGAAAAGACAGGTAGACTTTTTACTTTTGAGCTAGAAGATACAAAGAACATTGCACTCTACAATTATAAAGATCAAACACTTTCAGAGCTTGAGATTTGGCATAAAAGATTAGGGCATGTAGGAGAAAGAACCTTGAAACAGATATGCATGGATCAATGTGTAATTGGAATACCCAATGTTTCCAAACAACACATGATATAAATGTGATGCTTGTCAGTTTGGGAAGTCTCACAGGTTACCCTTCTCAAGGAAAGGCTACATGCATGAGGACTACCTAGAACTTTTCCATACAGATGTATGGGGACCAAGCAAAGACCCTTCAATTTCAGGATCAACGTACTATGTATCTTTTATTGATGATTATAGCAGGTGGACTATATTGTACTTTATGAAGCACAAAGATGAAGTGTTCAACTATTTTAAAAAGTATCTTGCACTTGTTGAAAATCAGACAAGAAAGAATCTAAAGAAGCTAAGGTCAGATGGAGGAGGTGAGTACTTCTCCAATGAGTTTGAAGCCTTCTTGCAGGACAGACGAATCAAGAGAGAAATCACCACAAGGTATACTCTTGAACAGAATGGGGTAGCTGAGAGAAGAAATAGGTTGATTGTTCAAATAGCTAGGTCAATGTTAAATGAAAAGAAATTACCTAATTACATATGGGCAAAGAGTGTTTCTATTGCCACTTACCTCATAAATAGGTTACCATCTAAGTCCCTTGATGGGATAACTCCTTATGAAGCATGGCATGGGAAGAGACCCTCACTTGATCATTGTAGGATATTTGGATGTGTAGCATATGTATAAACTCCTTCTCATATAAGTAGACCCTAAGGCTGAGAAGTGTATCTTTATTGGATATGATCTAAATCAAAAGGGGTATAGGTTCTACAACCCTTCAAATAAAGGATTCATGGTTAGTAGAGATGTTTTCTTTGATGAAAATGATTCTTGGTATGAGAATGAATGCAGGAAGTTTAAACTACCTTATGACTTGGAGGAGGCGTTTTTGAGTCTTGCTAAGGAGGAACCTACTCAGAATGAAGACATCACTTCAGATGATGAAGACATTATCAATCTTGAAGAGTTCAAGGCATGGAAATCCAAGGGCAAAGTCAAGATGAAGAAACTTGAAGACATGCTTGAATCTTCAAATCAATCAATCAGAAGATCACAAAGGGAGAGCAAAAAACTTATCAGATATGGGTATGATACATCTCTTGTTATTAAACACTCTGTTTATCTTGCCAAAGACTTGTCAATTGAAGAACCAGGATCATATGAAGAAGCAAAGACCAAGACAGAATGGAAAGAAGCTATGGATGAGGATATTGAAGCACTCAAAGAAAGTGACACATGGGAACTAGTACCAAAGACAGAGTCCATGAAGGTAATTGGATCCAGATGGATCTATAAACTCAAAAGAAATTCTAATGGGTCAATAAACAGGTATAAAGCCAGATTGGTAGCCAAAGGTTTTGCACAAACCCAAGGCATTGACTATGAAGAAACATTCTCACCTGTGGCCAAGATGCCAACCATCAGGGTGTTGTTGAGTGTGGCTACATCTAAAAATTGGAACATGTATCAATTGGATGTAAAAAATGCTTTCTTGAATGGATGGATTTTAGAGGAGGTATATATGTCACAACCTCCTGGCTATGAGGATCCAAACAAGGTAACATATGTGTGCAAATTGAATAAAGCTCTTTATGGATTAAAGCAGGCACCTAGGGCATGGAATCACAGGTTGACCACATACCTTCAAGACCAAGGATTTGTCATGAGCAAGGCAGACACTTCTCTATTTATCAATAGAAGTAATTCAGAGGTAATATACCTATGTGTATATGTTGATGATATCATACTTACAGGTAATGATGTCAATGGAATCAGATAAATCAAGAACTAGATGATGAAGGAATTCAAGATCAGTGATCTTAGTCTACTAAAGTATTTTCTTGGACTTGAGTTAGTCTATACTAACTCTGGAATCTATATTACTCAGAAAAAATACATACAGGATATGTTGAAGAAATTTCATTTGCAGGATGTCAAAGTTGCAAGTACTCCAATGGAGGTAAACCTAAAACTAAGTGCCCATGAAGGTGATGAAATTGATGATATTACAGGTTACCAAAGCATAGTGGGAAGCTTGAACTATGCTCCCTTGACAAGGATAGATATTGCTTATGGAGTTAGTGTGCTAAGTGAGTTTATGCACAAGCCTAGAGTACCTCACTTGGAGGCTGCCAAAAGGATATTAAAATACCTCAAGGGTACTCAACATCATGGTTTGTATTTTCCTTACACATCAAACTTGGACATTAAGGTCTATTCAGATGTTGATTGGGCAAGATGCAAGGATGACAAGAGAAGCACTTGGAGATACATTTCATTTGCAGGTGATAAACCAATATCATGGTCTTCAAAGAAGCAACCTACTATAGCTTTATCTTCTACACAGGCAGAGTATAGAGGATTGGCGCATGCCACTCAAGAAGCTATATGGATCAAGTTATTGTATACAGAATTGGGTTTATATACTAGGTCACCATTGATATTTGGAGATAATACAAGCTCACTTCACCTTGCACCTAATCCTATTTATCATGCCAAGACCAAGCATATAGAGGTCCATTACCATTATCTGAGAGAGAAGCTATTAAGCAAGGACATTCAACTAACTTATGTATCAACCAACATGCAATGTGCAGATTTGTTAACTAAAGCTTTGGATGGAACCAAACTTTGCAGGTTCAAATCAATGATTGGATTGCAGGATATACATGAAGATTGAAGATGAAGACCAAGCCAAAATGTTTCGCTTGAGGGGGAGTTGTTGGTGCAATTCACAAGCCTACACATTTGGCTTGTAGTTCATACACATATGAAGATGCATAAGAATCAATGCTAGTGGTTAATTACCACTTTATCCTTTTGTAAAGGTCACATTTGACTTGGAATCTTTGTAAACACCTACCAAAAAGAACTCATGGAAAAGTTAGCTTTGATTGATGGAATATCTCCTAGGATGTAGGAGCATGATTATAGAGAGCCAAAAGTTTCAATTCAAATTCAAAATTTGAACTCAACTTCTATAAAAGTG
This sequence comes from Ceratopteris richardii, assembly GCA_020310875.1. Classification (NCBI taxonomy): domain Eukaryota; kingdom Viridiplantae; phylum Streptophyta; class Polypodiopsida; order Polypodiales; family Pteridaceae; genus Ceratopteris; species Ceratopteris richardii. The sequence continues at coordinate 165,621,020 of CM035419.1, forward strand.
ATCATCAAAAAGTCGCAGGTACACAGGTCACTTTCTGAGCTCTTCACTCTCATCTCTGTATGTGTGTAAGGCCTACACTATTGCCTACACCTTACCACATCATTTGGCTATGGTTTCCAAGCCAATGATTTTGTACACAAGTGTTCATTAATACATATATCTACATTTGTTCATTTCTGTGTCTTTGTCATAGTCTCTTTTGGTCAGTCAACTTGTGGAGATCATATCTCACTCATTTCTCCACCAAATTCAAAGATCTATAGCTTGTTGGAACCAGCTGTCAAAATTTGAAGGATTTCTATTCAACCATTTCAGAGAAAAGTCCGTCGAGATGATCAGTGGTCGAAGTTTGCAACAGTCCTAAAATATCGGGGGTAAAGGTTTACTTGCTAAATTAATTTCTTTGAGCATAGTTAATCTTTTTAGGTCATTCCACTTGGAATAGTTAGCTTGCTAAGTTAATTAGATACCCCTAAAATGAATTTTTCCAATTTCTATTGTGATGGTCATACTGAGAAAAAGATACAGCAGGTATCCAGTCAAAAATAGAAGTTTTTCTTGAAGACTTGAGGTTCAAAGTTATCTGTTTTGATTCAACTTTTTCATACATCATTTCCAAAGTACATAATCCATTTTGTGGTATCATTGGAAAGCTAAGAAGGTCCAATTATCAACTCTGAAGCATCAAAGGGCTCGTACAAAGCAAGATTTGGCAGTACCTACTCATTCTCTTGAAGTTTCCATCCATCATTCCCAACATCTATTCAATGTCCAACTAGATAATGGTTGCAATGTAGTCAAATACTTTCCTATGTCTCTCATTCATCTTCGTACTCAAACTCATGAAATTTCTCACAATCATATATATGTCGAACATAGTGAACTAACTTCACATTCTTTATTAGATCACTTTCAAGATCATGATCAAACCTATCTCTCGCTAATATATCAGCAACTGAATTTGACTTACCTCAATTATGAACTAACTCAGGATTTATGAACTTAATATATGAGATCCATCTAAACATGGCTATATCAGGAGATTAACAATCGGCTATCACTCCAATGAGAGGCAAACAATCAATCTCAACTTTGACATTTGCTCCAACGAAATATTCTTTGTTTGTTTTCAAAGTTGTTACCATACCCCATAGTTCTCATTTGATATGTGGATACTTTCGTTGTGTTTCATGTAAAATTTTAGCCCCAAACCTAATTGAATATATATTCCCTTCATTATCATCTTGACTTAGGATCCAACCTATACCATCAGGACTAGTATCAGCAGTCAATATAATGGGTTTGTTAACAGAATAGTCTACATGCTTAAGGATGGGAGCTTCAAGCAACAATTTCTTCAATTTATGCATAGCTCGTGTGTGTTTGTCAATCCAAATAAATTTTCATTTCTTCCTCAACAAGTCATAGAGACAATCAGCAACATGAGCAAAATCTACGATCAAAATAACATAAAAGATGCAAGCACCAAGAAATACATCACTGATGTTGGTACACATTTCAGAAATCTTGCTAATGGCATAAAATTTTTGTGGGTTATAATGATCACATAAATGTCCAACAATAAGAACCTTGTTGACACCAAAAAAAGATTTTTCTATGGAAAATGTGAGACCTACCTCTTCAAATCCTTGAAATATTCGTTCACAATCAGAGATATGATCAAGAACAAATTTAGGACATCCAAATGAATCTAAAGTAATGTCCTTTACACGTTCTTGACTTCCTTTAATTGGAATATCATCAATGAATGGCATGTTTATATGAGGGATAAAATCATGTAAGACCATATTCATAGGAATCATCATATGAGCCACAAAATTAGTCGCTCCTTGTGGTAAAGTACACATTCACACTAAGCCTAAAGGAGACTTCATTGTGGTTATGTCATGACTATCAATTACTAATTGGAATTGATCATATCCAGAATATAAATCACCCATTGAATAGATAGAATGTCTTGAAAATGATTTAGCAAACTTATCTACAATGGGTCCTGTTCTGACATTCCTTATGGTGACTTTATTGATGGGTTGGAGATCTTGAATAAAACATAGCTTACCATTCTTTTTAAGCACAGTGAACCATCTATTTGAGTAAGGTGTAAAAGACGGCTCTAAAAATCTCATGTTTATCTTCTCCTTAAGTAGTTTCATTAGCTTAGGTAAGTGAGCCTTCGGAACTGGTATAGGGCAAAGATTCCATGGAATATGTGGAATAGTAAAGATTATTATGGGTGCAACTAGCTTAGGATCTCCATAACTAATCTCATGAGGGTACATAGTAAAGGCATTTCCATGGCTATGTATGTCTCTCTCAAATTTATCTCTCTTTGCTAGCAAAAGAAAGTCATAATCTCTACCAATTTCTACCTGTTTGATTGTTTCATTTGTGAATGTATGTCCTGTATTTTTCTTATCCCAAAGAATTGAATCATTTTTCACATCAGTAATTTTTTTGTTACTTCCTTGGGGTAATGGTTGAGCTATGGGTTTGATTGTTTTGTCTACAATTTTGTACTTTGTTTCAAACTAAGGCATCATGTGTTTGGTTAAATTTTGAGCACTTGTCAACATTGACATCATACTCTTGGATTAGAACATACTCATCAGGGGAAGAAAGAAGAATAATGTGCGAATTAGAATTTTGATGAAGACGTAACTCTAACTCCTCGAGAGTAGAGAAACAATAAGATGTCTCAATCACATGCTCAATGTTCTCATCATGTTCCATGATTTTGTTGGTTTTATAATGTTTTTGGTTTTTTTGGATAAAGGACTTGGATACTTGACTCTTATGAAGGAAATCTAATCTAGAATGTGGGAAACAAAGTTACAAACTATTGTACAGGTTGGTTGACTGCAAGAAGTCAAACCAATGTCCACTGTTGTCCCGCCCGACAATGGATTCTATCTGAAATTTTGATCATATGTAGATCCAAACATGAACCGAGGTGCACAATGACTACAAACATGCTCATGACCCTAAGTAACAATAGGCTTCTTTCTAATTGACAATCGATTCCTAGGTTGATTCACTCCTACCGTCATGACTTGAAGTGATTGCATTCCATCCTTAGACTTCATTCTGGCATAGGTAGACCCATCATCCATGGCTTTAGTTTCCATATGACTCTCGCAAATAAAGGGCTAGCCTAAGAGAACTTCATGGGAGCAATTATCTTGACTAAAAAAGTGAAATCCTTCTATGATTCCTCCTATGGATATGGGCACACTAGCAGAAGCTCCATACAGGGTACCTACACCGTTATCTGAAGTTCTCATACACCATCCACAATCTTTATCTATGGGCCATCGAAATTTATCATAAACTTCTCTTGAAATCACATTGATTTTAGAGCCGAAATCTACTAATGCATTTACAGTGATAACATTCTTATCATTGCCTATTTTAACATGCATCTCTTATGTACCTCTAGACCAAAATTTTCTTTTAAAGTGACTTTTAGGATTGTTTTCATGATTTTCATGGTCATGTTGAATAGGTCCTAAGAAAATTTTATGAACATTTACTTCATCATCATCAAGGTCCTCTTCATCAGATTCATCAAAGTTTAAGGCTTCATTCATAACTTGATCTTAATTTATAGCATCTTGCATCTAAGTATCTAGATTAAGCCGAAACCTCTTCCTTTTAATTAGGCCGATAAACTTATCTTTAAAAACAAGCTTTGCAATAGAGAAAACTTGTTCTAAATACATATTCACTTGACTCTTAAGAAAAATGTCAGCTTAAATCTCCATAGGATCTAGTTTTTTCTCAATTTTTGAAATCAAGATGGCTTTAGGTTTTCTCTTGAGTTTCTTTTGTTTTTGCTTAGGATCTTGTTTTTGTTCATGTTCTTGTATTTGATCTTGAGTTTGATTTGATTGTTCCTATTTTTCAAAAGGCTTTGGTTCTATTTTTCTTTGCTTTTATACTCTTACCTTTTTATTTCTCCTCTTGTTTTTGTTCACTTGGTTGCGCTTCTTGATTTTTATCTTTGGGTTGTGATGTTTCCCCTTGCTCTATGATGGTTTCTATTCCCTCCAAGGTTTGTTTTTGAGTCACTCTTCTTTCACTAAGCTCAATTTCATCTCTTTTTTGTTTTTCTTCTACATTAGATATGCGAGAAACAAGAGATTGATCTTCGATTGGTGACTCCCAAGCTGTGATTCTCCTAATCTCATCTCGTGCTCTGACCAAAGCCTCTATAGAAAAGTCAACTTCCTTTGTGGATTTACTTGATTCTACTTCTTTTTCATCAAGGGCTTCTAGTTTCACCCTTCTAGTTCCTACATTCATTATGGTTATAAGCTCTTATTGCCACCGAGGCTACTAAATCAATGGGCAAAAAAGTCACAAATCAATTTTGCCTCTCCTTTTTTCATAGTACTTTTTCATTCCTCCCTTTCCATAATTTCCTTGCAAAGGTAGCTTAGATTGATAGCCACAAATTTTCCTGTCTATGTCTATTACTAGTCGTTGTTCCTTAGCAGCCTTCAATAGTTCACAATCTCTCAAAAAGTGCTCCAATGAATCACACCAAGGACACCTCCAAGGACCACACACAAAACCATTTAGATTTTGAGGATTTTGATTAACTCGGGGTGGGAAAGTTTGAATTGAGGATTTTGTTGATAAGGTATTGCTTGAGCAGGATAATTAGGATTATGATAAGGCAATTGATGTATTTGAGGAGCTTAGGGAGCAGCATGTGGTACTTGAGGTGCAAGAGGAGCTTCCATAGTATACGATTCATGATTTTGAAAATTTTGATTTTGAGGATTTTGAAAAGTTGATTGAGAAGCTTGAGGATACATGTTTTGATACATTTGAGGATTTTTCATATAAGGATGAGGATTTTGCATTGAAGAATTATGCATTGGAGGAACTTGATATGCTTGAGTAGGAGCTACTTGTGGATTTTGGTTGGGAGCTATAACATGTTGATAAAGCATTGAAAAGACATTGGGTTCATTTGATTTTAGAAATTTTTGATGTAATTAGATTTTAAAGCATCTATAGTCTTGGCCAAATTGGATTGTGTGGCAATAAGACTTTCCATTTGCTTAGTAAGAATTTCCACTTGAGATTGTTCAACTATACTTTTCTTTGCCTCTAGTTTAAAACCTTGACTAGGCTCCATCATTTGAGGAATAGGAGTAGAGTCAAAAAGTATAGCATGGGATTGTTCTCTAACTTGCTCCTTAGCTTGTGGAAGACTATCTTGAGGAAGACTGGTTTTCTCATAAAGCATGGATTGTCTTTGATGTCTATGGGCTACAACCTCTACTACTTTACACACTTTTTGGCAATTATTAGTAAGATCATAGCGCTTATCTGGCTCTTCTAATCACCATTAAACTTCCCTACGAGTTTCAAGATGAAGAAGATTAAGAAAATTGATCACAAGATCATGTTCCAAAGCTATCTTATCCTCATTAGGAAGTTGTTCATAGTGTCTAATATACTCATTTTGTAAGTGAGTAATAGAGCTACTAGGCTTTGGAGAATTAACCCATCATAAGAATCCATCCTGATTATGTTGGCTATAATCATCAAGATAGAATTCATTAAGCATCTCCTTTCTAAAATCACTCCAAGAAAGACTATCATATTGAGTGACACAGTTTTATGATAGAGCTATCAACAATTCGTTCAAAGAATGTTATCAAAAGATCTTTGGGAAGACAAAAAATCATAGATTTCTCTTCAAACAAATCTAAGTAGCTTGTAATGTTGATACCATTGAATTTTCCCTTCTCTCTCAACATAGAAGAGAATAATCTTTGGCCTTGTGTCTTGACAATAAGGTATTTGAATCCTTCCTCCATCTTATGTGAATATGCAAGTGATGCATGGTGTTCTAGATCTCTCACAAATGCGTTCACTTCACGACGAAGATGTGCATGATATTGTGAGAAATCTAGTGCAACACTCAAGAATGATGATGATGATATGATGAGAATGAAAAATATACAACAAAGGATATATATCACAACCTCCCAACAAGATCAGAAGCAAATGCCACGAGGCATTTCACCTCAGGTTCAAATGTGGAGGTGACTGCAATCCGGGTGGATCGGGTCCGGTCATAGCACACGTAGAGTGTATGAAGCTAGTGAGTGTTGGAAGGTTCTTGTGATAAAAATATGAAGGTGAAGATGAAGTTGGGTATGGAAAGGAGAGATTTCATGATTTGATTATGGGATGGGGAACATATAAATGCAAGATAAACGCATGAACATAAATAACGAGGACAAAAGAAAACCATTCACATGAATCAATTTGGAAAGGAAGAATGGTCCAAAAAAATGGAGCTTTTCATACACTTTCAAAATTTAATTCATATGCATGGATTCTTTTGGATGGTATGTATGCATGATGAGAAAAAAATAAAACCATACACATGCATTGATTTTGAAAGGAAGAATGATCCAAGAATGGAGCTTCTTATACACTTTCAAAACCAAAACATATGCATGGGAATTTGTAGATGGCACGAATGCATGTGGGTCATGATTTATGAACAAATAGAAATTTATTCTCTCAATCTCAATGGATTCAATACAAGACTATGAAGCCCTCTCACACATAGAAAGAGATCAAAAGAGACATGTAAAAACACATAAGAGACTAAGAGAGAAGAGACAAGAGACATGAATTAAAAGATATTGTAATGACATACATGAACATGAATGTTGTGATACGTCAAGCTAAGAATTCTACTGGTCAAGGATGGTCTGTGTGACCCTCTCACCATGAGAGTTCAATGGAATGTCACACGTAAGAGGATAGGTTCCACTTCATTGACCCTATATCTTTCTAAGAGTGTTATGTCTAACTAAAGAAGTCTAAGACTCTTAAAGCCAACTCTAAATCACTCACACGCTCCATTGAGGGTGAGCAAAGAAAGAGAATCCGTTGCTTTTATGAGCCTATCCTAGATTGGAAGTCTAACTTAAAATTAAATCAAGGAACTATGCTTTTACTAGCCCACCTTGGATCCTCATACGCTCAACTGAGGGTGATCGTCTCAAGGAAACCATGTGCTAGCAAGGGCCCTATGGATGCATAACAATGAGTTTCCACAAATTTAGAGGGGAGCTTTTATAGTTTTTTGAATGGATTTGGGCCCTTGGCTCTAGAGAAATCAACTCTCAACCCTAGGATCAACTGCTTTTCATTACAACCATTAGATTTATCAAATGGATGATTAGGATTGGTTCTTCATATGATATCTAGGGAAAAGGGGAGAAAAATAGGTGTCTTCATTCTCCACCATTGGATATGGGGCTGATCTAGGTCATCGGATCTGTGTTGATATCAATTTGGATAAGATAACCTGCTATTTTTGGATGAACTTTGTAGTATTGATTTTTTACCATAAAAAAAGGCTTATATGATGAAAAGAACTCGTGGATCCTCCTTACTTTAAGCTTTAGTGCATCTCCACCCTTGAATATGAACTCATCTTGACTGTACAACATGGTTCAATCATTGTTTGCAATGTGGTAGCCCTTCAAGCCTTCAATTTGCTTATTGTAGGAAACTGTAGTGACATTGAAAACTAGATTTTGTGATCTTTGACCCTCCAAATATCCTTTGATGAAGATGAAAATTTGTAGGGCTATGTTTTGGGAGGCCTCCTTTAAGAATATGCAAAATAAACTCCCATCTAAATCTCCCTTATATAGGTTTGACTATATTTGGAAGTTTGCAAGGTGGCATTAAGGTGTCTAGGAAGCTCTGATAGCCTTGAAAATTTATAAAAATATGTAGCCACAATGATCTTTATACATGCCAAACCATATGGCTAACGAAAATTCCTATACAAGATTTTATAGGGTCTAAGTGGAAAAATTATATTTTTTACAAAATGCACATGGCATATCAATGTGCTAGAAACTCCATTTACATGTGAAATTTAGGCTATAGACTGCCTTTGATAGGCTTCACAAGTATATGAATTTTCATGTGATTTGGTGACATTGAATTTTTTTCCCCTAATTTCCAAAATTTGACTAGTTTTGATGGCTACCGTGAATTTGCTTGATTTCTTCCAAAGTTTGCATGTCAACTTCCTTTGACATGCTTGATGCATCTTGGACTTCTCAGGGAATTTTGGCAACCTTCACCGAATGTGTTTCTTGTAGGCCTTAATGAGTGAGAGAGAAAAGAAAATCTTGAGGACACCATATTCATAAAAACTCTTAAGAATAGAAGACATCCCTACAAAGTTTTTTTCAAAACTTATTAGTTTTTACTTTACTCCTTACTGAATATGATTTGATGATTTATCCGTAGAAAGAGAAGGAGTTGTATACTTTTTCAATACTTGAGTGACTTAAATAAGTGTGTGATAAGAGAAAGAGAGACCTAAGAAAACCATAGAAACTTGTATTATTACTTGTATAAATTCGATTGGTTCAGTAAGCCTTCAAAACCCTTTGAACCTTAAAGGAAAACCTTAAGTTAACCCTTACTTGTAACCCTAAATTAAGGGAGATCTTTAGGAACTTTTAAGCCCTTGGATCCTTGATTGAATTTCTACTTTGAATCATCAAGAAACCGAAAAGAAATCCCTGAAAAACCATGTAAATTTTACACTAACGCCCTTGGGTTTAGAAACCCTGTAACCCTTGAGCTAAGTCAAACCCAAGTTTTCAATTACCTTAGTTTTTACTATAAACCCAACATCGGAGAAAGAAAATGAATTTTGTGTAAATCTGTATTTAAGACCTTTGAAAACTAACTTCCAAGCCCTTGAAATTCCAATTTCTCACCATAGAAACCCATGTATTTAAACCTTAATGTATCTTTTTACCCTAAGAATGAATGATTGGTGAACCTAGCCATTAAAAAGCCTAGTTTTAAACCTTTAAAACCCAACTTCAAAAACCCCAGAAACTCCTAACTATGCTATCTTAAAACCCATGAATTAGACCTATATTGCCTTGTAAAATTGATCCTTTTATAACATAACCATGTGTATAACAAATTACCCCATGTTTGTAACCTTTAAAATCATGTATAAACATTAATTTGTAGTTTAATGGAACCTTAGTCTTAAAAATAAAAGAAGATAAAAATAAATAAATAATGAAAAAAATAAAAAGGAGAAAATTCAAAATAGAAAGGGAGGGATGTATTTTTCAAATTTAGAAAAGAAGAAAAAGGAATTTCTTAAAAATCTTGAAAAGAGAAAAAGGAAGGAGTTCCATGTATTTTGATACATGCAAGGCTTCCAATTCAAAAAGATGGGGATTTTTGGATTCTATATAATTGGACCAATGAACCCTTAAATTATCCCCACTAGTCCTGCATATTGTTCTGATGGGCCAACCTACGAAGTCAAATAGAAGGGCATCAAGATGATTTTTAGAATTGTTTTTAGTTTTTATTCTAATGTTTTTCTTTTAAAAATTGAAACATGACTTTCGTATGTAGATACAAGTTCTAAGTGAAATAAAGACAACTTTAAAGTACTTAAGTTATGACTGAAAATGTATTCGGTCAGCATATATAAATCATTAAAACTTTCTAATAACAATATTTCCCATCAACTTGTTCCAAAGTTAGTTGGCATTTAATATAAATGTTCTTATGCTTTGCTCCTATATTAGAAAATACTACTAGCTCCACTATTGCATAGCTTTTCCTTGTGTAACCCACATAATAATTTTTAGAAGTGGTTTTGAGACCACACCTAAGTCATGAATACTATTTTTTATTTTTTTCATTTTCTTTATTTTTCTTTTTCACTTCCTAGAAACCCTTGACGTATTGCTTCTTTATTTATTCTTAACTTATGTTTTTTTAATGTAAAAGAATGAATAAATTCCTAAAATATGATACAATTAAGGATGTTCACAACTTTTTTGTTTAAGCTAAAAGGACCAACCCCTAATCAACATTGAGGATCTAGAGATATCCACAAGAAGGAGTTAGGATTTCACTTCCTAGGTGTTTTAGAACATCACATACCCTATCTATATAAAACAAGGCTTTCATTCTACTAAGAGCTTCAAGTGAAAACTTTGTATCTAGGTCCCCATAATGGCTATACGGCATCCCAAACTACTCTCTCAAGTGCACACATTCCTACTAGTGTTTTTAATCATTTCTTATTGAAATTTAAAACCCTCTTTTAATTGTTTAGGACATATATGAAATGCAATATATGATATGCATGAAATAAAAAATCCAAGTAATAACTTAAAATGGCCAAATCAAATAGAATACATTCACTTGATTTAATTTTATTCAACACCATCATCTTCATATTCATCTTCTACATTCACTTGATTTAATTTTATTCAACAACATCATCTTCATATTCATCTTCAAGTAGTTCTTGATGTATCACATACTTTTCTTCATTTGTTTTCTTGAATAACTTGAACCTTTTACCTAGAATTACAGACTTTAAAGGAGTATTGTCAAATTTGCAAAGCTTATATGTAACACTATTAAACATAGATACACTACATATGGCCCAAACCATCTTTTCGTGAGTTTCCTTCTAGCCTCATAGTGAGTATCAAAGGTACCCTCATACATCAATACACAATCATTAGTCTCAATCTTACATGGCATAAGTCGATGAGCTTTGTCAAAGTAAAGTTTATTTTTTAAGCTTGACTCCTTAATCTTTTCTATTGCTTCTTTCAGGTTTTCAATTCCTTGTTCTAATTGTTTAGCCCTCAATGATAATATGTATTCTCTTGTCATTTCATCATTCCAAGGGAACATCTTACATGTGAGAATTTGAGTCTAGATGGGGAAAACTGGATTTTGACAATACATCAATTCAGTAGGCATAAATCCTATAGACTAAGTGTACATCATCCTATCTACCCATTACGCAAATGGAAGATATATGGGCCACTCCTTTATGTCTCCATTGTAGGCGTTAGAGATCACCTTCACAATAGAAGGCTGGCATCTCTTAATCTTTCCAATAGCCTCAGGGTTCTAGGTAGTAGTTAGAGACATATCCGAACCATGAAATCACTTCTTCTAAAAACAAATATGCATACATTATGATTAGTCTTCATATGAAGAGCTTGTCCTTCCACATGGTTAGTCAATTCATCTCTAGCAAGTACAATGTATCTCATTTTATCAATTCCTATGGGTATGACTACAAGTTTAACGACCCACTTGTAATGAATACAAGAAGGGTAATTTAAATATAATGGGTCTCTATTCCTAACTGAAGAATGATCTTGACATGTGGCACAAGTACTCACATAGTCTCAAACACTTACATATATACCATGCCACTAGTGGGCTTCCCTAATCTTCTCATATGTTGCATAAACTCCTTTGTGGCTTGCCCATAAGGTCTCATGCATTTCTCTCATAATCTTTCTTTGAAAAGTCCTATTACTTAGTACATGTTATGGATTCTTTACCTTACCTTTAGCATTTTGCCAAATAAATCCTTCCTGCAAGAAGAATTTGTAAGACGTTTTCCTAATCCATATAAACTTATTTTTGGACTAGTCTAAGGAAGGTTTTAGGAGCTTAGATAATATTTTTCTCCATCATACGCATTCTCATGGAATCTCTCTAGCTCCCAATGCTTCAAATCAAGAAAGCTCACACTTCCCTCTAATTAGTACATCTAGCTATGTCCATGCTAGGTCATAGTAGAGAAGTTTCTAACTAATTTTCTTCGTTTTAGCCTTCATCATGTTTCTTGTGTTTTTGTTCATTTAGGTTCTTGGCCCCTTGTCCCTTTGAATTTAAATGCTCCCCATGCCATAATGAATCAAACTTGGATGATTCTATGCAAACAATGATAGCCCTTAATCAACAAAATCACTTAATACTTAGACATAGAACTCATGGATGCATTCAACTATGGCTTTCCTAATCCCCCCCTATCAATAGGCACACGTATCCAATCTTTCATTGATAAGAGGTAATAGAGTACGTGGTCTTACATTTTTCCTCCTCATTAGTAAGCATAAATGTTTCTAATGCTCCACGTTACACTTATCTATTACTCTCTCCACTTGCTTAAGCTATCCTTTCACTTGGATATTACCATCTCATTCTGTAATTTTTCTAAAAAATGAATATGGTGGTAGGGCAAATGAGTTAAGTTCCTTTTTTTATTTTGATATGAGAATGATGTTGTTAAGTATTGTGTAATCAAGTCAAAGTTCTCAAAGCTAAAGAAGATGAGTAAGAAGATCATGGTTAATTTTTGTCCTTTTTGGCCTTCTTACACACTTGATCTACCTACATTAATGCAAAAAATGAGAAAAATACACTCAATAAACAAGCTAATGAGCTTCTTAGCAACACTTTCCTTGCAAGATGCAAGCCTCCAAGCGTGATGGCTGACTAGATGCTTCCCCATTAACGATGTCAAAGTGTCTGATGTAGACCTGCAAACATGAAACACATACAAGATGATATCAAGCAATGGATCCTCGACCACCATTTGTCAATCGAATAAATGATTAAGTGGTATGAAGACCTTCAGCGCACTAGTAGGCATGCAAACACAAGATTCATGCACGTGCAGAAGCACTCACAACCTCCCAGCTAGGAGTATGATGGGCTAACCACTTTCCCCAAAAGCCATGGTTAAGGATTACTTCCTTATCCTCTCTCTTAAGGTGTGCTTCATCCACCTATTGGTAGGATTATGCGACATCCCTTCCCCCTTAGATTGAGCATAGTCCTCAATGCTCACTTATGGATCTTCTATGTAGCTTGATAGGACCCTTACCAAGGTTGAGCACCTCCACTAACCCCAAATTCCAATGTGTAGACCTATTTTGGACCTATCCTACCACCTTTTGATGTCAAATGCCCATGTGCCTTCGTTTCTGGCTACTTTCAGACTCATCTATGACTAATTGCTTCCCAAGTGCCCATGATTGAGGCTCCTTACCTCTATGTTGCCCAAGTTCCTCAATTAGGCTTGTTTGAAAATAATTTTGTTGGAATTAGAGTTACAATTTTAGTTTTCTTGTTTTTTCCCTTCTTGCTTTTTTTTTTGGAGTAGAATTGTCGAATGAAGGAATGTTCCATTTGATGGGGCTTGTCACAAAGTGATAGGCAATATATGGTTGAACCACACCCTAAGATGAAGGATTAGGAGCTAATCCAACCATGGCATTTGGGGCAAGTGCTTAGCCCATCGAACTCTTAGCCGGTAGGTCACGAGTTCAAATTTGTTGTGGACACAACATTGGTATTAGAGCCTAGGAAGTAGTCTTGGGCAAGATGGAAGGATTCCCAAAAGGTTTTGGGCACCCAAAGGCCTCTAGAAAAGGTGCTTTCACACCCTCGTATTTGAAAAGATACAAAAAAGGTGTGGGTGCTTTGAGGAACTTTCCCAACAAAGATTGGAGTATCTCCTAATCTGTAGGTTGGATTGAGATGTTTTAAGGTACCATTAAAAATCTCTAAGAATGGATTCTCATTGCTTGCACTTGATTGGGGTTCAAGATATTGAGAATGGGGCTCAAGATACTGGGATTGAGAACAAGGGTTCAAGACACCAAGGTTGCTATCAAGAGGTTCAAGAGATGTGAGGGTGAGGACATCAACTCAAGGGCACATAGGGAGTTCATGAGCTGATCATTGAGATCAATGATCAACCAAGGGGAAAAGAACATGATAAAGTGTTAGGCAAGATGGTTGAACCACACTCTAAGAGGGAAGACTAGTAAGTAATCCTCAACCATGGCTTTTGTGGCAAGTGGTTAGCCCATCGGACTCTTAGTCGACAAGTCACGAGTTCAAATCTTGTGTGAATACAATAGGGCTTCAAGGAAACTCGAGAGGGTCCTTATCTTTAGAACCACTAGCTTTCTTGGCATATGCATCTAGGACAATGGAGCCAATGATGGAACTTTCACTATCCGAGTTATCTCTTTTATTGGTGACATGGCCTTTTAGAGATTTTTCATCCTCAAAGACTTCTGTATCTTTCACTTGGCTAAACAAGCATGGGTAATCAACAAGCTTCATTTTCTTTTCCAACTTCAATAACTCCACTTATTTTTTCTTTCCTTCTTGTTGTTTTTTGGAGTCTTTTTTAACTTCGCATTTCCATGAAGCCCTCTGATTTTCTTTCCATTCATTGCGACGTCCTTGCTAGTTTTGTCTCAATTGAAGCTTTTTTCATAAGAGGTTCCATAAGAAGCACATTTTGGGATGGTGCTTTGACCACCAACTACGTAGCTGCTTCTACCTCCTTTGGCTTACCTTTTAGGGTGGTTTTCCTCAAAGAACACTATGATTCTATGGTCCTAGGTACCGCAATGAAAAGATGCATTGAATAGACTCTTATATATGACTTCTCCTTCCTCGATGCTAATTCTAGTAGAGGAATGGAGCTCAAGGTTCAAATTTTGAGGCTGCCATCTCGCATTGAAGGGGTGGGAGACTCCCTCATAAATTGGTCCAAAAAATCTTCTTTGGTTGTGTTGATCTCATTGACAAAGCACTAAAGGTAATAAAAAAGGTTGGATAGCTCCATAAACAAAGGAAACTTTGATGGTTTTGAGTAATTCAAGGCGAACTCTATGAACCATTTAAAAAGGCATATGGTAAAAGGTGCAACCTCAAGGGCTCCGATCAAGGCATATGGTAAAAGGTGCATTTCGACTACCAAGGGAGAATATTCTTGATCACCACAAGGCCCTGCCTAAAACCAACTTGTGAGCCCCTTGCTAGCCTTTGGAGCACGGGCTTGTCAACCTCTGAGACAAAAGAGAAGACAAGAGAGAGAGAGAGAGAGAAAGAATGGGAAAGAGGGACAAATAGAGAGAGAGAGAGAGAGAGTGAAGGATAGAGCTCCTTTTTTAGCTTCAAGGGAAGACCTTTGAGCCAAAATTTAAAAAAAAAGAACCCTAGAAAATAATTCTAGGCTCTAGACCTTAAAGAAACTCCCAAAAGAAAAAAGAGAGCATGAACCTTGCGAAGAGGATGGCCTCACCAAATGCGATGCACAAAACTGGATGTCACCAAGAAATATGAGAGAGTCACCAATTGATAGTGCCAGTAGGACAAAAAAAACTCAGAGAACGAACTGCCATGTGCCACTGAAGGAAAGGACACCGTGCAAGAGAGGCCAAGGAGTATCATGATATTTGAATTCCTCAACGTATCGTAGATGTTGGTCGATTATCATGCAAGGAAGCTTAATCTTGAGTATCACGATATACAAAGAGACCAAGTATTGTGGGCATGTATCACGAGACCCAACTATCACAACCCTCAGCTTTTGAACCTAGAGCCTAGCTCGATGAGGGAGGGGAGAGCACCAAATTAAGCGAGAGCCTTCCAATCTAGCCTAGAGCAAATACACCACTTTCAAGTCAAGCAACACATGGCCATTAGCACAGGAAAACATCACATGGTTGTTGATGCAATAGCACATGAGCTTTTAAGGATTGATAGTGTCGACCAATGAATCGAGGATGATGCAACAAAGAAAGTCAGCCCCACCTCAATCTCACCAATGTGCATTTAATAACCCCATCAATATTTTTCAATATTATCATAATTAGGATAAGATTGAAAAATATTATCAATACTTGAGAGCATATTCATAGTGTGTAGCCATCAACACATTATCACTACATTCCTTGTGTATATTCACCATTTATGGGGGGGGGGGGGGGGGGGGGGGGGGGGGCAAGCATGTAATGCACATGCTCACACAAAATTGGATACGTACTATTTTGTACCATGTTTCTCACTCGATGCATGTGTGTTTCAAGACTAGATATTGATTAATATCCATTACACACCTCAAAAATTCCAGTTTTTCATATTCTCAATTATCTTACTTCAGACCTTTTTCAGATGTAGTATACAATTATTACTCCCAACGTGTAGCTTGGCCCTTGAATATGATCTTACATTTTGGCATGATGATTGCTTTTGAAAAGATCTTTGTGTGTATCATGATATCTTGACCTTTTGGCGGCCATGTTTTGGTGTCCCTTGAGGTCAATTATTTTGCTTGACAATCCAAATTATAATTTTCTTGGGGGAAAAGTGAAACTTATAGAATCCATAGAATTCAACTAAAGTTGAAAAAATCAAGACGTTCAAAATAAAACTTGATATTTGTAACCATGAGATATATAACTCATATTTAGACCATTGATTCAAGAGGATTAGATATCATTTAAGAAAAATAAAGAAACATTTCTTATTAAATAATGAATCTTCTCTCCAAAACACGAACTAGATCCTACAATGCAATATATAGATAATTCTTTGGCTTGGAGAATCTATGTATATGTCTTATTTCATGAAATTTTTCATGAGCCATGCTTGTAGGTTCATGTTCCTCTTGGACATTGTCATGGCATCCTACTAAAATCAAATACATTGAAATATGTGTTTCACTGATTTAACCACGTTAACATTAACATTGTGAGCTAATAAGGACAGTGTGATACATAATTGCTGTGAATGCCTAAAAATTGGGTGTCACAATAGTATGTGTGCAAATTCGCACCAGAAAAAGAAAAGGTCTTAGGCAAAAACATTCACCATGTATATTAATGCTACTTGTAACTACCTTCAATCTTTTGAATAGTTGGAAGTCCATTCTCACATCATATATTGGCCATAAAATCTAACCTAATATTTCACTTTCCAAGGACGATTGGGGATTTCATGAGATTTATACTTAAACAATACACTGGCATGTTTACACATTGAAAAATCCATACATTGATGGACCAATACCATACTTAGTGCCCGTCTGCTGTATGATTGGTTTTGCAATGTAATCACCTGAAAATATACAAAGTATGTTTGAGTATCTACACTAGATAAGAGTTTCAATGTTAAAAGTGATGAAACCTTTAGAGTGGCACAAAAACATTGCATTCAAAGAAATACACAAATGTGATCAAATTTGTTCATAAAGGACACATGATATATATAGCTTTGTTGCCATATATGAAATTCCGTTATTAAGAAAATAATAATCTCATATATATAGCTTTGTTGCCATATATGAAATTCCATTATTAAGAAAATAATAATCTCAAAGTTACTACATGCTCTAGTAACATCCTAAGCTCTTAGAAGAGCTTTTGCCAGAACCACACAAGTAGATCTCTCCTTAGCATAGTTCACATAACATAACATGTTCATTTCATTATCCATTTTTTTCCTTTCAAATAAAACGTCCTTTTTTTTTCCTAGGATTGACTTAATGAGTACTTCCACGAATTAGTAAATAACTCCTGGCCTTCCAACACTCGTCAATAATAAATGCAGATTGTCATTTTGAAAAAATGCTTATTTGACTATTCTATCCTTTAATGAGAATGATCAATGAACTTTGTTGAGCTTCACGATTACCTCTTATGTTAATGAATGTTTAAAACAGTTAACTAAAAATTCCAAAAAGCTTATAACCTTCAAATGGACTTTTAGAAGAAAATAAACTCAGCTATAAAGCAATTATATACATAACAGACTCATAATAATCACATGAAAGAAAGAGTCTCCTCACAAAAATGTAGTCATTATTAACAAGTCTGTCACACATATATATTGAGCTAATATTTATATGCAAGAGAACTGCAATTGCACAGAAAAAACTTGGCTGGGCTTTGAGCTATTTCAGTCTTCACATTATCTGGCACATAAATGCCGTAAAGGAAAGGCTTTCAGCTAAAAGAAAATATTTTCTTTTTTAGATATGAATATGTATTCAATAAAAATATGAACATTATCAAGAGAACTACAGTTCCACAGAAAAAAATTGGCTAGGCTTTGAGCCATTCCAACCTTCACATTGTTAAGCATATAACTAAGGCTGTATAGATGAAGCTTCCAGGTAAAAGAAAGTTCTTCAATTTTAAACGTTGTAAATATCACATATAAATATGAACACTATCTACACAGGCCTGGTTGGTCCAAAATCAATACATAGATATAACTGTCCTGCGTTATAAAAGAATTACATTGACAGTGTTTGTGCACACATCAACTGCACAGAGAGAGAGAGAGAGAGAGAGAGAGAGAGAGAGAGAGAGGAGAAATGGGACTGAACTACAAAACACGTTTCATGAGTTTTATGCAACATATGAACATCTCCAGTTGGGATTCAGTATCTTGTTCAGCTATAACATTCCCTATGCTTGAAGACTTCTACCCACCTTTTGATCTCCTCGGTGCTCACTTTGATGTCGTTACCTTGAGATCAAGTATTCTTTCATGCCCCAAAAATGAATTCTTTGCATTCTTGGCTTTTGATCTCCTCGGTGCTCACTTTGATGTCGTTACCTTGAGATCAAGTATGCTTTCTTGCCCCAAAA
Source organism: Ceratopteris richardii (assembly GCA_020310875.1). Classification (NCBI taxonomy): domain Eukaryota; kingdom Viridiplantae; phylum Streptophyta; class Polypodiopsida; order Polypodiales; family Pteridaceae; genus Ceratopteris; species Ceratopteris richardii. The sequence continues at coordinate 165,639,367 of CM035419.1, forward strand.
ATGAATTCTTTGCATTCTTGGCTTTTGATATTCCTAACATCTGCAAAAATCTCTCTCTCTCTCTCTCTCTCTCTCTCTCTCTCTCTCTCTCTCTCTCTCTCTCTCTCTCTCTCTCTCTCTCTCTCTCTCTCTCTCTCTCTCTCTCTCTCTCTCTCTCTCTCTCTCTCTCTCTCTCTCTCTCTCTCTCTCTCTCTCTCTCTCTCTCTCTCTCTCTCTCCTCTCTCTCTCTCTCTCTCTCTCTCTCTCTCTCTCTCTCTCTCTCTCTCTCTCTCTCTCTCTCTCTCTCTCTCTCTCTCTCTCTCTCTCTCTCTCTCTCTCTCTCTCTCTCTCTCTCTCTCTCTCTCTCTCTCTCTCTCTCTCTCTCTCTCTCTCTCTCTCTCTCTCTCTCTCTCTCTCTCTCTCTCTCTCTCTCTCTCTCTCTCTCTCTCTCTCTCTCTCTCTCTCTCTCTCTCTCTCTCTCTCTCTCTCTCTCTCTCTCTCTCTCTCTCTCTCTCTCTCTCTCTCTCTCACACACACACACACACACAGGTCTTTCAGTAAACTTTGGTAAAACCAAGGTACTTATTTTCGGCACTTCTGCTCAGATACAGGGACACGGTACATTTACAGTTGCTCGAGGACACATTGAGATCACTGGTTCATATGTTTACCTTGGGGTGACCTTTTCAGCCATATCAGGTTCATTTTCCATGCCCCCCCCCCCCCTTTAGCTCGGGATAGGGTCACTCATGGATACGCAGCATTGGCATTGATGGAGAGGTAGTGTCACCACGCACACTTTCAGGAGCCCTTATGAAGGGGTGGCTTTTTGATATACTAGTCACACCATCACTTATGTACAGATCATCCATTTGGGGGCCAGGATTGGCAGATTATATATGGACATTGGTGGAGGGGCCCCAGGTGCTCATGATTTCTAGGCTTATACGTAGCAAACAATCAGTACCACAACATCAATCAAGCAAAGCTTGTTGTACCCCCCATGTTGGTGGAGGCTTTGTTCCAGACAGTATGTTTGCTACATAGACTCCAAGATATGGACAGTGAACACATCGCATACAGGTCCTTTAAGGCATCACGAGATCTAGCCCTAGCAGGAGATACTTCATGTTGGTATGCGCGGACAAGCTATCGCCTAGACAATGTGATACACATGCTCTTACATATTCTCTCTCCCTACAAGAGAAACTTCAACAAGAATTATGGCACAGACATATATTGAAGACATGGATCCTAACTAGAGAGACTCTACCAACGAAAAAGCTCCACTATAGCGAGCTCTTTCTTCAGATCTCAGATCAAGGGTTTATTGAGATGCCTCAATACATGCAAACTTATATGCCACATCACATAGGGGTTGCTATTGGGCAGCTTAGAGTCTCATCACACCGGCTCGAGATCGAGAGAGGTCTAGTTAGCAGGATACCCAGGAAGGATTGCACATGCCTGGTTTGCCAGTAAGTGGTGAAGCGAGGAGCATTTCATTATATGATGCCCTGCATATACTAATCTTAGGGTACAGTTCCATATAGAGGGATCACTACAGTAGTGGATGAGGAGCGAGGGCCAGCATCATTTCGGGCAGTTCCTATGTGAGACTTTGATACAGCCTACACACAGAGCCAAGGGTGGTCTAGAGCAGAGGATCACTAATTTCTTTCATAGGATTGAGATAGGGCCGATCCCAAGTGGACCAGGACTCACTCTCGATCAGGCACATACTCAAAGAGTCAGGAGAAGACCTCGAGTTCGCGGTTGTGGGAGAGCTCGGCTTTACCAGCGGCAGATCTTTAGGATCCGATCCTTACATGAGGAGGAGATGGAATGGAGACGTGCATCCAAGCCTTGGGACACTATATTTCACTATATACTTTACCCATCACCTATATATCACATTTTACAACCACCCCCTCGTATACTACATCCCTAGGATTATGATTTTCCCCCTATATGACATGGCCATTTTCCCACTAATAGATGAACTCATGATAGGTATCGAACACAGATCATGTGTTGATTATTCTCTGTGTTACAATATCCTGAGGATGGAGAACTAGCTAGAGAAGAGTGATGCTACGGGATGACTTGATCATTCACGTGGTGACACACACCTTTAGGGTGAACCATGTTTATGGCATGACCACCAAAGACTTTGTTTGGCTATTGGCACCTTCTTTTTCTTGATGAAGGACACCGAGATAGCAAACATGGTTTTAGTCCACATGTGGTGGACATAGGAGTTCATGAGTGCTTTTCGACACTGGAGAGGCATGTGATCTATTTTCTGTAGTGAATCGTGAACTTTTTGTTGACAGATACCTTCGGCCACACAAATATGTGTGTTGGATACTAGAGTATAGGTGATTGTAACTATTGCACAGGTATGGGAACTGGTCGTTGGTTATTCTTGTGTCGGTCTGACCACCTTGCCAGATATGTCGAGGTGGACTTATAAGAGACCTTACAGAGGGTGTTACCTAAGGATGACCGTTACCCTTGGATTTATTAGGTTCCTCTCTCTGCTTCCATAGAGATCTCGACTATGTGTGTCTTTCCCTTGGAGGGGACTGCTATATGATTGCCATGTTTGGGATCAGGCACTTAGTCCAAGTCAGCTTTGTGACCCAATAGTCATGGGTCCCGGGTGCCTATATGATTGGTCGCAACAAGAGAAAGATGGTATGAAGATATTCCAGTATTACTAGATTGCTTCACAGATAGGGAAAGCTGGCACAGACTAGGATGGGAATATGCCGGCAGTTATGCTCCATCATACTTGATGCACCTTGGCCCTAGTAGGCTGGTATTTGATCATCAGTACAGGATGTATTTGTTCATCAATGGGAGATGGGAGACCTTACGTATGGAGTATCCATTAGGATGCACATGGTGTCAGGCTAGTGGGCTAGGCATAGGGTACATGTGTATATTCGAGATACCCCGTATGTCGTATTTGTAGAGATACATGTATTGCCATGCAAGTAAAGATTGAGCACGAGATACATGGATAGGGTGGAAATCTTCGTCTTGAGGTATCCATCGGGATGCATGTGGTGCTATGCTTGTGATGGTTGAGCACACATCACATGCATCGCCTCTTGTTCAGAGACTCACCTGTTGGATAGCTAGCACCACTATGGACTCTATCATGAGATAGGTTTTGACCTTGTGTGGGTCAGGATGCCACTCGGGTCGTCAGGAGACGATTCCACTTATGGCAAGGGTCCTAGTCATAGTTCCACCATTTGAAGTAGTGGGCTTTGCTCACCTTCTTGTGGAACTGTTATGTCCATTACATGATGTGCCCGAAAGGGAGTTGTTAGTGATCTGACAACTCCTGGCACTCGGTTAATATTGGGACACCTGAAAGTTATGCCCGAAGGGAGCTCTGCTGTCTACCCGAAAGGGAGTTGTGTTGCCTTCCTGAAAGGGAGTATCTAACATTTTAGCGACTTTTGGCATTTGGTTTCCTTTGGGAGTACCGTTTGTACTTATCTAGATATCATTTATAGATCAAAGGATTGACCCTAGACCATGGCGAATATGTTGGTGTGGTGTGATGATCATACATCAGATGATGTCGCTTGATAATAGATGGTATAGATAATAGCCATCAAGGATACATGTGTAGAAATGACCGTTATGGAGTCCGATATATTACAGAGGATGTTGCCCTCGATGGCAGCCCTCTTAGCCCCTTAGTCGTGACGTTAGCCCCTTGGGTGGTTTTTTACCCAAGAGCTATTGCCCACAAAGATATGCTCCATTGCTATGTCTATAGATGGTATGGTTTCATCCAGGCTGCCAGCATATTTCTCTAATTTACAGTCTGACTGGGTGAGTGACTTCCCCCGCTTGTTGTATGCTCATGATATATTCAATATCGGTTGATGTATAACCCATTGATATTGATATTTAATCATGAGCTAATCTCTTTCTCAGCCACGAGACCTGGAGGCATGGATCCTTAGTCTGCGGCAGAGACTCCTTCCCGGAGGAAGGAATTGTTACAGAGCAAGGAGAACACGACGAAGACAGCCTTGCATTATGTTGTCTTCCTTGCACTTCATTGTTCTCCATACTATTCACATGATACGTGCATACCCCATGGTCTTGGTGGGGCAAGAGGGTGTACCTTAAGGTAACCCTAGATTCTGAGACAATTCAAAGTGACACGTGCATGATGTTATCTTCTCGATGGTGATCTATATTTGATCATTGATCACTGGTGTATCTTACAAGTCGGATCTATCTTAGGAATCAATGACATCCTGGTTCTGTGATAGTTGACAGGTTGGTAACTGGACAAGTATCTTGGCCCCATGATAGTTGCCTATTTGGAAGTTTGGGTGGGTATCTTGGTTCCATGACACATGCCTTGCCTCTCAACTCAGACAAGATGATTTTATGTGATACTTCTAGAGGAAAGTTTAGCTTGGAAGATATTAACCGACATGTTCCACTAGAACCCGACTTGGATCCGGACCAAAGGGAGAAGAAGTCCCGGGTGACATCTTATCTCGTATCTGATTAGTGAAGACAATCACCTAAGTCCATGATGACTTGGGGGTCAGTTAGGCTGTCGATGGATTGGACTCTTGGTTTTAGCCAAGAAATTGTTCAGGACAGCAATTAGAAATAAGGGGGGAAGTGTTTCGTTCTAAAAGATAAAGGACATCTAGATGGGCGCCTGTAGATAAGTGTTCGACCAAATATAAACTGGCCACCGATGGGCGACCTCCTCATTTGAGCCTATAAATAGGACCTGTGAGCTCATTTGCGGGATTTTCCTCACGTGAGGCACTTTTGACTCTTGGCACTTTGGCAGAGCGTCGTCACCCGTACTGGTGGGGGACCGGCGGTATGGGATGCCAATCCCTTGGAGATGGCTACCAGCTTGGATGCATGCTCCAGAGGCTCGGGGGTGAGCCTGTATTGGCTCTACGGCTGGGAGGTGAGTGTGATATCTATCCTTCTACTGTTTGTGAATATGGCTTGTGTCTTGTCTTGTCCGGCAAGGAGGTTCCGCGAGGTTCTAACACTCTCCCCCTTCCCCTCTCCCTCTCCCTCCCCCTCCCCCTTCCCCTCTCTCTCCCTCCCTCTCCCTCTCCCTCCCCCTCCCCCCTCCCCCTCTCCCTCTCCCTCTCCCCCTCCCCCTCCCCCTTCCCCCCCTCACCCTCCCCCCCTTCCCCCCCCTCACCCTCCCCCCCTCCCCCTGTCATGCCCCTTTGCCTGCCTCCCTGGTTTTTCTATCCAGCCGCTCTTGGTGCTTGGGTGGTTTGTCGTGCTTCGCCTAATTGTGTGCAACTATAAGGGGAGTGGTAACCGTGCATGCCTCTAGACGGCGGACCGGCTAGGAATACCCCCAACGTCCGGGCTAAAACGCACCATGGGCGTGAGTGCTGATCCTTCCCTTCCTCACCTTTCTTGGGGACGTCGGTTGCCCCTTGGAACGTGGGTAGATGCCCCGTAACGAGAACACCCCCCGTCCATCCTTGACAGGGCTCGCACATAAACAGGGGGACGGCCGGCCCGGCCATCCATCCCTCATCTTGCCCGCTCATGTAAAGGGGCATTGGACGTGTGTGGCAAGGGAGAGCCACTATGCCTCTTGGCAAATGGCAACCTCGGACTCGTTGGCAATCCACCATCGGGATGGCCCGCCGTCAGCGGCCGTCCCTTGCATCTTTTGGACTAGTCCCATCTCACGCTGCAACCGGCCTCCGAGCTTAAGGGGATTGCCCCTTTAGCTCGTGGCCGTCCTTTTCCTTGTAGGGACCAAGCAAAACCCCCTCTTGGACTTGGACCATCACAATTGGTATCAGAGCTTCGGCTCTCGATCGATCAGTGAATCCGCAGTCAACAGTATCAGTCGTTGATCCGGCGGCAAAAAGGGCAAAATTTTTTTACATGGATACGTTTGCCGTTGATCCCCGCTTGGACCTCGGCTTGTTTTCGGCATAATATTTTCTATGTACATCACAACGTCGTCGTCAGCCTCCGCATCGGTCGTCGGTAAACGGAAGCAGATCTGCGCTTCAGGCCTGAGTGGCAACGGGTCTCGAGGTCGGTGTGGCGGACCACCCCAATCTTTTATGATCCTTTGGAAAGGCACGATGATTCGCCCGTTCATGTGTTTATGGGCCCGACCCGCTTGTCGGCCCACTCCCGTATGCTTATTCCCTTTCGGTGGACCCGTGATAGATAATTCCACGGCAACCATCGGGAGGAACGAGGAACCCTCAATATGCCAGCAAGGCCGCCTTGTTCTCCGGGCCGGGGTAGCACCGTAAGTCGCATTCGTGGCGCCGTAAGTCCCATCCCTTGGGGGAGGGGCCCCCATCCGTGAGACTCAAAATCGGGTAGCAACACAAGGAAGTCCCGCCGTGCTCCACCGCAGGTGGGCCTGCCGGGTACAGTGCTATGTCAAACAGTAAAGCTGCCGGTGCCGAAACGATATGTGCTTAACCCACTTGACGACCCTCAAGACCATGTCCCTTTCGTAAATATTGCTAGATCTTTCGCTAAGTGCCCGAAGCTAAGCTACGTTTTGGAAGATAAAGGCTAACAAACCGTGTTCTCCCACGAGGGTATCGCATCGGTCGGGGTAGTGAGCGCCCTGAGGCCAAAATTTTAATCCGATGGAATATAGACCCTATCTTTTACTCTTTGGCCAGCATGCCTAGAGTTCAACAAAGTGTTGTGCCGTGCCTCCCGTCGGGCTGTACGGGGCCGGGGAGCGCACTATGAACGAAAACGGCCAGCGTGGCCGTAAGCTGCTACTTGCGCCGCACGTCCATGCCTATGTGCAAAACGACGAAGGACCTCCGATAGGTCCAATTTCATGCGGCCTTGCCCCCCCCCCCGTCCATGCCTTTAGAAATGCCGCTTGCGGGTCCCTTGGTGGCCCGAGCAAAGTGGGAATAAAGTGGCCTGCGGTGTGTGACCTTGTCCCCCCGTCCACGCCTTGTATGTGGGTGCCACCTGGGTCCCCTTGAGGCCGGGGCAAAGTACAAGTGAAGTCGGCTGGCGGGTGTGTGGCCTAGCCCTCCCGTCCACGCCATGGATGGACATCACCCGCGGGTCCCCTCGTGGCCGGGGCAAAGTATGGAAATAGAACGGCTGGCATGACCGTAAGCCGCTCTACACGCCGCACGTCCGTGCCTTTGAGCATAACGACGAAGGGCCGCCGATAGGCCCATTTTCCAAATGGAAACGGCCGACGTGACTGCAAGTTGCGCTACGCGCCGCAGGTTCGTGCCTATGAACCGAAACGTTGAAGGGCCGCCGATAGGCCCATTTTCTTGATAGAACGGTCGGCGTGACCGTAAGACACTCTATGCGCCGCACGTCCGTGCCTTTGAGCAAAACGATGAAGGGCCACCGATAGGCCCATTTTTCCGAGTGGAAACGGTCGGCGTGAATGTAAGTCACTCTATGTGCCGCACGTCTTGCCTTTGTGCCGAAACGATGAAGGGCTGCCGATAGGCCCATTTTATTGGTGGGAATTTCCTTGGCCGGCACTTTCCGTTCGGGCTTTGCCGCGCCTTGAAAATTATGGATCATCGAAAAGGAAACAACAGGTGTCTGTGTGTGTGTGTGTGTGTGTGTGTAGTGGCAACGAGGCCCTCCCGAGTCCCATCACAAGTTTGGGCTTGAACCCATATGGATCATATCCGCCCAAGATGGGGCAAATTTTAACTTAGAACTGGCTTGGGGCCTAAGTGTTCCACTTTGGCTCCGACTTTGAGCAGAATGGCCCACTTAGCGGTTTTGACGACAAAGGGAAAACGGGACGTCCAGTCGTGAATGGACTCAGAAGACTGGCCATCTTTTTGCGATAGGATCTTCTTCGAAGTCCTAGACCGAAACTGGCACATTCAACCTAATAAGAGGCAAAGGTGCCATGCCTAAACTGCGAGGTCACATCCTTCTGCAAAATCTGGCTCATGTGGAGCATTGGCTTGTCCCGATGCAGTCGGAGTGGGGCAAACCGTCCCTTCTCTTAGTCCCTTTGCTTCGAGCCAAACTTGTAGGTTCGCACCTCTCTTGCATTTAGGCAAAGTTTCCCTTGAATATGCATTCGCACGACAACCCGTGGTACTAAGGAGACTGCCCCAAATTTGAGGGTAAGAACACCATGCAGAGTCGCAAAAGCCATCATAAAAGTCACCCTTTCCACTTCACCGTAAACGGGATTCATTCTAGCACCCGTAGGTGGACTTCTCGAGGACGCGAAGTCTGTCAGAGAGGGGGTGGATGTCATGCCCCTTTACCTGCCTCCCTGGTTTTTCTATCCAGCCCCCCTTGGTGCTTGGGTGGTTTGCCATTGTCGAGAAGGAGGTCGAGCAGGAAGCCGACGCTAGGGTTGGATCAGGCCCCTTACTAGTGCGCGCCCGTTCCCGCTATCCTGCGAGCAGTGTCTGCGCGCTGGGCGCCTCGCCTAAACTCTCTGGAGTGTGGCGATCCTCGTAGTGCTCTGTCGCTCTCAGAAGAGACGCGCGTGCGTGCGTGCGTGCGTATGCGGAAGACCGTAGGCGTCGTGAAAGAGACAAATCAGATACAGCACTGATACTCGAAATCGTTGTGCGTACAAATCTCAATGATACAACATAAATGAAATTGGAGTCCTCCAATATAATCTGAATCATACAGTGAAGCCCGCTACAGTGCGGGTCCGTGATACAAAAATCCGCTACAGTGCGGAACAGGTGAATACAAATATACGCTGCCGCTACAGTGCGGATCGGCCAGATATTACGTAGGCCTCCGGCTACAATGCAGGAAGTCGCCCTCGTGTCTCGACAACCTTCAGAACCTTTGCGGATAGGTCTTTTCTTGCAAACTTCGGTCCAAGCTTTACTTCAAATCTTCTCTTTTCTTCATATATCCACAGTAGCCTCCAATCATGCAGTAACTTGGAGAAGCATTCCACAAGAGATCCACGGGGTATTAAACATCTTTCATTAATACTTTTAGAACACACTTGAAATAAAGCCCATCTCATTAATTACTTTTTCTATTTGAAAACCAAAATCTTTCTCTCTCTCTCTTCTTTTCTCTTTCTAGCGTAAAACCATAATTTCCAGCAACCCTAATTTTTGGTACTTGGTCAAATTTTGGTCACATAAGCTCAAAAATTATTATGACCCCATCAGATAGTGCTTCAAAAGAGCTTTCATTTGGTTTACAACATTGAATCATCAGAGGTCCAAAAATGGTAGAAAACCTTAACCCTAATTTATGCTCAAAAAAGAATTTTTACATATATATGATCCTCAGGTTATGTACATTCAAAAAAGCTACATCATGCTTCTATCTGAAGCCTAGTTTGGCTGATTATTGGAGGTTTTACCCTAAAAAGCAAATGTTTGTGATAAAAAATTATTTATGCTTTTTTTTACTAGAAGTTGCTTTTGGAGGATTTTTCGCATGCTTTATGCTTTTTGCCCAAAATTTTCATGGATAGCTTGGAGCACTATAAAAAAGCCCCATGGGGATCACTCTTGACATCTTTTGAGCATCCAACTCAAGAATCACTCAGATTTGGAGGTTGCTAACTTTTGGAGGAGGTGTGCCCTAACTTCTAGTGCAGCTTTGGAGGAGATTTTGAAGCCAACCATTCAGCTTCTGTTCAATCCTTTTGTTGCTTCTGTTCCTAAGCTTCATGCCTTCTACTTCAACACAAGGAGGAATCTTCCTTGTTATTTAATTTAGAATTTGTTGTACAAACAATTGTAAATTGTTTCTATTCACTGCAATCTCACATACACAAACTCTTCATACCTCTTAGGCACTTCATGAATAAACTCCTGTATCTAGTTTCCGAAATTCTGCCTAGATTCAGATTTTGTAACTACATTCAGCACACATTCAGATTTTGTATCTAAATTCAGCATACATTCAGTTTCATAGTCATCTACACATTGTAATTTGACAGTCAATATGAAGATAGTGGAGGTAAGCATCCAGCTTACTATTAGACTTTGACAAGTTGTGTATTCTCTCTCTACTTCTCATTCATCTATTTTTGAGTCTTAAGGTGTGTATGCTAAGGTTCATTTGTTGGAAGATCCTATAAACATGTGATTATTGTTATTAAGGCCCACCTCACTTCCAACAGAAACTTGGGTCTAGGATCCTCAAAGATGCTCACTGAGCTAATGCTCTCAGTGTGTGGCCTTTTGGATACACTAGGGGTACAATCAACGGCATCAATGGGATTGGTTTGTTCCTCATTGCTATGTGACAATGAAGATGAACCAATTGGCATCTTACCCACCCCTTCGCTCAATTGAAGCTGAGCAATTAGCTCCTCAACAATCCTTGGAAGAATAGAAGTGCATTTTCCAATGTCTCCACCTTCTAAGCCAAGGAGATGAGCTTTAATATGAGATGTGGTGCCCATGTAAACTCCCATGCAATATTTGCATTACCATGTATACTTTCCAAGCCCTTTCACATGGCTTCGAATAACATTAAGAGTTCTTCCAATGATGATAAAGCTCAAGAGTCAAGGATAAAGATTGAAAAGGGTAGGCTGAACTTTGAAGTTTGAACTATCTCCCTCTCTCAAGTCTCAACTTCAAGGGTGGGCCTCTCTCTCTCTCTCTCTCTCTCTCTCTCTCTCTCTCTCTCTCTCTCTCTCTCTCTCTCTCTCTCTCTCTCTCTCTCTCTCTCTCTCTCTCTCTCTCTCTCTCTCTCTCTCTCTCTCTCTCTCTCTCTCTCTCTCTCTCTCTCTCTCTCTCTCTCTCTCTCTCTCTCTCTCTCTCTCTCTCTCTCTCTCTCTCTCTCTCTCTCTCTCTCTCTCTCTCTCTCTCTCTCTCTCTCTCTCTCTCTCTCTCTCTCTCTCTCTCGGATGCCCTCGATGAGTTTTGTACACAGAAGGGCTTGACAGTAAACCTTGGCAAGACCAAGGTCATGATTTTCCACACCTCCCCATTGGTGAGGAATGGAGCAGGATTCACAGCCGGCGGTGGACAGATTGAGGTGGTCACTTCCTATGTCTACCTCGGAGTCACATTCACGAGCTTACCTGGCCCCTTCAGCATGAGACAGGCAGCCACCAAGAGACTCACACGAGGATATGCAGCCTTAGCCATGTTAGAGCGGAGATGTCACCAGGCACACTTCCAGGGGCCCCGCACGAAGGGGTGGCTATTTGACACACTAGTCCGACCAGCTATGATGTATGCTTCGACAGTTTGGGCCCCAGGCCTCACAGCCACCCAGTGGAGTGCGATCGAGAGGCCCCATGTACGTATGATCTTGCGACTATTTCGCGGGAAACAGTCGGTACCACATGACATCATCAGGGCAGAGCTAGCTGCACCACCATGGTAGTAGATGCACTATTCCAGACTATCTGCTTTATTCAGAGGATGAGGGAGCTCCCTACAGACAGACTCACACGCAGAGCTTTTGAGGCATCTATACAGATATCAGAGTCAGGATATGAGAGAGCTTGGTACACTCAGGTTAGAGTATGGTTTGATAGTCATGGGCTTGATATGGACAGATTGCCGCCTTTTCAGTACGACCCACCTCTCTCGTCATGAGAGGAATGTTGTGTTGAGACAGGATCTTTGGCAGCGCTACATTAGTCAGACATGGCACACACCACACATGGGATCGAGACTATTGCACTATCGAGACCAGTTCTTAGACATCCTAGCAGACGGTTTCATCCGGCGGCCATGTTACATGGATACTTACATGCCTCATAGCTCGAGGGTAGCGATTGGCCAGTTGAGAGTCTCATCACATAGACTAGAGATTGAGACGGGCAGAGCCGCAGACATTCCCAGAGAGGAGCGGATATGCAGGGTTTGCAGAGTAGTGATAGAGGATGAGGAGCACTTTGTATGTAGATGTAGCGCATATGATGGCATCAGAGGTAGATACGGGACTCTATTTACAGGGCAGCCCACCCTCCGAGAGATCATGGACTCTAGAGACCAGCAACAGCTCGGGCGATTCCTACTAAAGATACAGAGTCACAGAGATTCCCTACTCCAGCCTACTATAGCAGCCCATACAGGAGGGAGACAGAGTCAGCTCACTGAGTTCTTTATTCCACGACGTGCTGCAGCCCTCCCCCCCTCAGCCCACACACCGATGGGGTGACTCTTCAGCAGGCTCAGGCTGCTCGAGCTAGGAGACGACCCCGTGCTAGAGGATATCGGGCCCCGAGACATCACCGACATCAGATTGCAGAGATCCAGGCTCGTCACCATCACGCCATGGAGGAGAGACGATTCCAGATGATGGCTGATCCCGCTGCAGCTATCACGATGGCCCTGACTCCACCTCCACCTATGTATCACATCTTACACCCGCCCACTAGCACAGGATGGAGCTAGTTAGTCGTTTCATATGCATTCCCATGCTTGTTGTACTACCCCTTTGCATATAGACTGCCATAGATATCGCACTCCATACACCCCCCCTTTCATGGGTATCTCCACACGCATTTCACGGAGATATGTATCAGCTTTACCAGTTTCTTTTTCAGCACTTTTATCTTCTCTGATAGACAGAAGATACACCCATGTACATCGATTTGTCTCATAGGCCGAGTTCGGCCTCCTAATAGACGTAAAAACTCTCTCTCTCTCTCTCTCTCTCTCTCTCTCTCTCTCTCTCTCTCTCTCTCTCTCTCTCTCTCTCTCTCTCTCTCTCTCTCTCTCTCTCTCTCTCTCTCTCTCTCTCTCTCTCTCTCTCTCTCTCTCTCTCTCTCTCTCTCTCTCTCTCTCTCTCTCTCTCTCTCTCTCTCTCTCTCTCTCTCTCTCTCTCTCTCTCTCTCTCTCTCTCTCTCTCTCTCTCTCTCTCTCTCTCTCTCACACGCCCGACCACACCTATTGGGGACCTACACACATGGCATGATTATGCTCAGAGATTATATGAGGTGCCTGGGCAGCCTCCCATTCCCCAGCCACTTGAGCCTCGCCCTACTAGTTCTTCTCTTTTCACAGCAAAGATGGTTGAGAGGGCCATAGGACGACTGTGACATGGACGTTCGACAGACCATACGGGATTGCAGAGCGAGCACCTCATATATGCATCCTCCACTATAGCCCCGTTGATTGCACATGCCTTCAATCGGGCTATAGGGGAGGGCTTCCCAGAGGAGTGGACTAGGCACACCATTGTGCCTATCCACAAATCTGGCGACACCCTGGATCCAGGGAATTAGAGGACCATCATGATTGGCCACACCATGGCCAAACTATACGGTGCCATACTTGAGGCAGAGCTCAGCTCATATGCAGAGACTGAGGGGCTACGAGCACGAGGCCAGGCAAGTTTTCGGCGAGCTTTCTCTACTATTGATCACATCTTCATTTTGCGCTGCCTCATTGATGGGGCAAGGGTGCGGAAGAAGAGACTATATTGCTGCTTTGTGGACTTCCGCAAAGCTTTCGATATAGTGCCACGAGAGAGGCTCTTCCAACGCCTTCAGAGCTTGGGAATACCATCAGGGATGATTTGGGCCATCTATGCACTCTATGAGCAGGTGACCGGGAGAGTACAGTGTCCAGGAGGTATGTCTGAGGTCATTGCTAGCACCATCGGTGTTAAGCAAGGCTGCCCGCTCTCTCCCACTCTATTTGGTCTCTACATCGATGAGATTGAGGACTACATTCTCCGAGCTGGAGGAGAGGGTGCAGACCTCTCAGGTACACCTGTCCACATTTTATTATATGCCGATGACATTGTCTTGATTTCAGAGTCACCCGATGGATTACAGCGCCACTTGGATGCCCTCGATGAGTTTTGTACACAGAAGGGCTTGACAGTAAACCTTGGCAAGACCAAGGTCATGATCTTCCACACCTCCCCCTTGGTGAGGAATGGAGCAGGATTCACAGCCGGCGGTGGACAGATTGAGGTGGTCACTTCCTATGTCTACCTCGGAGTCACATTCACGAGCTTACCTGGCCCCTTCAGCATGAGACAGGCAGCCACCGATAGACTCACACGAGCATATGCAGCTTTAGCCATGTTAGAGCGGAGATGTCACCAGGCACACTTCCACGAGCCCCGCACGAAGGGGTGGCTATTTGACACACTAGTCCGACCAGCTATGATGTATGCTTCGACAGTTTGGGCCCAAGGCCTCACAGCCACCCAGTGGAGTGCGATCGAGAGGCCCCAGGTACGTATGATCTCGCGACTATTTCGCGGGAAACAGTCGGTACCACATGACATCATCAGGGCAGAGCTAGCTGCACCACCCATGGTAGTAGATGCACTATTCCATACTATCTGCTTTATTCAGAGGATGAGGGAGCTCCCTACAGACAGACTCACACGCAGAGCTTTTGAGGCATCTATACAGATATCAAAATCAGGATATGAGAGAGCTTGGTACACTCAGGTTAGAGTATGGTTTGATAGTCATGGGCTTGATATGGACAGATTACCGCCTTTTCAGTACGACCCAGACTCACCTCACATCCACCTCTCCCGTCATGAGAGGAATGTTGTGTTGAGACAGGATCTTTGGCAGCGCTACATTAATCAGACATGGCACACCACACATGGGATCGAGACTATTGCACTATCGAGACCAGTTCTTAGACATCCTAGCAGACGGTTTCATCCGGCGGCCATGTTACATGGATACTTACATGCCTCATAGCTCGAGGGTAGCGATTGGCCAGTTGAGAGTCTCATCACATAGACTAGAGATTGAGACGGGCAGAGCCGCAGACATTCCCAGAGAGGAGCGGGTATGCAGGGTTTGCAGAGTAGAGATAGAGGATGAGGAGCACTTTGTATGCAGATGTAGCGCATATGATGGCATCAGAGGTAGATACGGGACTCTATTTACAGGGCAGCCCACCCTCCGAGAGATCATGGACTCTAGAGACCAGCAACAGCTCGGGCGATTCCTACTAAAGATACAGAGTCACAGAGATTCCCTACTCCAGCCTACTATAGCAGCCCATACAGGAGGGAGACAGAGTCAGCTCACTGAGTTCTTTATTCCACGACGTGCTGCATCCCTCCCCCCCTCAGCCCACACACCGAGAGGGGGGACTCTTCAGCAGGCTCAGGCTGCTCGAGCTAGAGGATATCGGGCCCCGAGACATCACCGACATCATATTGCAGAGATCCAGGCTCGTCACCATGGCGCCATGGAGGAGAGACGATTCCAGATGATGGCTGATCCCGTTGCAGCTATCACGATCGCCCTGACTCCACCTCCACCTATGTATCACATCTTACACCCGCTCATTAGCACAGGATGGAGCTAGTTAGTCGTTTCAGATGCATTCCCATGCTTGTTGTACTACCCCTTTGCATATAGACTGCCATAGATATCGCACTCCATACACCCCCCCCTTTCATGGGTATCTCCACACACATTTCACGGAGATATGTATCAGCTTTACCAGTTTCTTTTTCAGCACTTTTATCTTCTCTGATAGACAGAAGATACACCCATGTACATCGATTTGTCTCATAGGCTGAGTTCGGCCTCCTAATAGACGTAAAAACACTTTCTTCTTCTTTCTTCTCTCTCTCTCTCTCTCTCTCTCTCTCTCTCTCTCTCTCTCTCTCTCTCTCTCTCTCTCTCTCTCTCTCTCTCTCTCTCTCTCTCTCTCTCTCTCTCTCTCTCTCTCTCTCTCTCTCTCACACACACACACACACATATATGGAGAGACAATGCCA